>VZQC01013319.1:2393186-2737255 GCA_009823505.1 Rhizomys pruinosus | reverse complement strand
CATTGGCATTGCACGACATGGGTGCACAAACCTACATGCAGACAGTACATTCATACACATATGAAAATAAATAAAATAAAAAAATACATATATATATATATATATATATATATATATGAATAAAGAATATATAAAAGAATAAAGAAGACTCTCTTCCCAGGCAATTCTCAGTTGTACTGATAGTCAAAGTTACCAAAAGAACAGCTGAACCATTACCTATCATTGAACCTGCATCAACACATCATCCAAATGCCATAGTTTATCTTAGTGCTCACACCTGATGCTGTTCATTCTGACTGTAGCAAATGTATGATTACATGTGTTCATTATTGTTCTGTCATCAGAATACTTTTGCTACCATGAATAGTCTTCAGTGTTCCTCTTATTTACTCTCTACCTTCACTCTAACTCCTGGAAATCACTATTAACTTTTATGGCCTCCATATCCAGAGCATTACAGAAATGGAACACAGCATGATACCTTAGGAAATTGACGTCTTTCTCATAATAATAAGCTTTTAGTGTTCCTTCATGATTTGTCATAGGTTGATAGCTCATTCATTTTTATGTTGAATATGGTGTTTTCCAAACATATTACATATTATTCATTCTGTTACTGAAGGATGTCTTAATTGATTCTGTTTTTCTCAATCATGAATAAAACTCTTGTAATAATTGGAGTGGACATTTTATGTGGCTATAGGGTTTCAACTTCTTTAGATAAATGAAAAAGAATAATTCCTGAATGTCATGGTAACAATATATTTAAACTGCCTTCAAAATTGTGCCATTTTGCATTCTTGTCATCAGTGAATAGGAGTTTCTGTTGTTGCATATCTTTGCCTATATTTGCTGTTGTCAATATTTTAGAGTTTGGTTATTCCATTCTGATAGTAGTTGTTCATGTGTGGCACTGTAAACATTGTCAAATACACATGGTTCTTGAAGAAAACTCTACATCTGTTACATCTGTAACATCCACAAACAAATATATTTTCCAACTGTATGCTAAACATGGATCTTTATAGTGTAGACAAGCACACCACCACTCATTAAAGGAGCTTCTTTTTGAAACAGATGGAGAGTATTACAGAGTTCCACAATTGATCACACACATCTCATCTAAGGTTCACAGAACATCGAAAAACAGGGCAAGAATATTAATGCATCTCTCAACTCTCACAAATGAAGCTTCCTCATGCAACAGAGGGTGATGCACACAGAAGGCTACTTCTGGCCAAAGTGTAGAGAATTGGAGATTGAAGAATGCAGGTCCCTGGATAGGGCTCCTATATTAAACCTCACCCATATATGGCTCAGGTACCATCATGAAGAGGGGGCAGAAAGCATCAGGGTTGGTGCATTCATGTAAGGAAACAGAGCCTTCCAGGCCTATGTGAACTTGCTCATATGAACTTATAGCAATGGTGTCATCATATTCAAGACTCAAGCAAACTCAAAGACCCAGCATAGAACTGGGGAATTAGGCAAGAGGCCCAACCTTAGCTGAAGAACTATTGGCAGCTGATTACTATTGGGTGAGGGAGAATAGAGGGAGTGGCTCTAGATAGGCTGACTAGACTTCTGTGGATGAACTTGCATCAAGGGACATCTGGGTACAAATTTTCACTCCATAGGACTTAACATAATGACAGAATGTATGAAATCCAGTGGAGAAGTTATGAGGGGTGGCGAGCAGGGTCGGGGTCTAAATGTGATTACGGTGTATGAAATGCACAAAAATTCAATAAAAGGAAAAATACTCGGGAAAATATGACATATTGGATTTTATACTATAGAAGTTATATAAATCCCACTTGCACACCTGCTGATAGGTTTCAATTAATCTATCAGCATGCATATGGTTTAATTTGAATATTTCTGTCCCAAATTTCAGTAAATTTTCTCATTTGAAATCATCATACGTCAGACATTCAAAAGTAGATGTTTTTTGTCTAATAGAACTTGCTGGAATTCTAGTTAAGAGAAGATTCAAAGGGACACAGTCTATGGTCAACTCACTTGGAGCGAAGGAAATGAAGAGAAGGGCGAAGACTTCAGAACCATATATCAGAAATCTACAGCTGGAAATCGAAGTGCCAGTGTTTAGTTTATTCGTTTTTTAATTTTTTCCCATCATACATACATGTGGGGAAATGTGTACATGAGTGCAGAAGTCTAAGAAAGCCAGAGGCATGAAATTCCCCAGTAGTTAGAGGTACAGGTAACTGTCTAGAAGAGTACTCTTAACAACTGAGCCATCTCTTCAGACTTTATTCTTTATGCTGCTCTAGGTAAAGGAAACAAAAAAAAATAGGTGCATAATGAGAAATGAAGGGAGAAAAGAGAGAATCAATTTAATTTTGACATTTTATAGCTATTCCAATGATAAAATGGTAAATAAATGAATGGGCTTTTAAACCCTATAAACATGCATCTTCCATGGCTATCAATTTAGAAGAAGATATGCCAAATTTCTCCAGCATTTTAATTTTCGATTATCTTGGAAATCAGATTTTAAGAAATAGAAATATATAGATAATGCAGTGTTATGGTTTGAACTTGAAGTGTCAGCACAAAAAGCTCCTGAGAACTGAAAGCTTGGATCACAGCTAGTGGTGCTTCTGAGGGGTGACTGCACCATGAAGGCACCGTTATCAGTACATAAATCCATTTTTGAATTCATGCTAAATAAACTATTGCATCCAAAGCCCAGCTAGAAGAAGGAAGGTACGACTTTGAAGGGTAGATTTTGTCTCCAAATGCAACTCCCCCCCCTCTCTCTCTTTCTCCCCCCCCCTTTCTCTCCAATTAGATAGCTGTTGATTACCCCCCAGATAAAAGTGCTAGTACTGCTCTGCTATAATTTGTTGTGCCAGTCATTGTTGTGGTTATTAGGCTATAAAGGTGGTATTGGACCATTAACTGATTTTTTTCTTACCTAGCAGCTTGGGTAGTATCCTCCAGAACACAGATCTTGTCTTCAGGGGTGACTCTTCCAGATCATTTCCATCTCCATTCTTTCAAGTTTAATGTCTGAAGTATTTCCTGTCTTCAGCAAGAGGGTATTTTAAACACACTAACTATCCTAACTATCCTATGGAAATTATAATTATAAAAAATTATAATTCATAGTAGGGTCACATAAACTCTATTTTAAAGGTTATAACATGAAGCAACAAACTGAATAACTTGGTTCTAAAGAAATATACTGACTTACAGTCTGGAAGTCTGGAGGCTGAAACTCCAAAATTAAATTGTGAGTGTTGCATGCTCCTTTAGAATGCTGTAAGGAAAGACTTGCTTATCTCTTTGTTACTCTTGGTGGGAACTGGATTTACAGATGGTTGTTGGCAGCCATGTAGGGCTGTCTTCTACAAGAGTAGTCAGTGCTCTTAACCACTCAGCCATCTCTCCAGCCCCTCATAACTCCTTTTTTGAGGAGAGAAACATAGAAACATGACTATCTTTAATTTTTTTTATAGCTTTTGTTTTTACTTTTTTCACTTTTATCTTTTTTTTTTTTTTTTTGCTCTTTTCGAGACAGCATCTCCCTGTAGTCCCAGCTGTCCTCGACCTGGAACTCACTCTGTAGACCAGGCTGGCCTTGAACTCGCAAAGATCCGCCTGCCTCTGCCTCCCAAGTGCTAGGATTAAAGGCGTGCGCCACCACGCCCGACTCACTTTTATCTTTTATATTTGTGTTTATGATGCATATAAATGTATGTGTGATGTGTGTGCATGTATGGGTATTTGTGTGAATGTAGTTATATGTGTATCATGGGGCATTTGTTGAGGTCAGAGCAGAATCTCCTGTGTAGTTCTCACCTTCCATTTATTTATGGCAGGCTCCTTTTTGTTATTTGCAACAGCATATGCCAGGCTAACCAACCCAGGAGATAAGAGGGACTCTACTTACTGTGGATTGCTGGCATTAAAGTTGTGTCCTACCATGCTACACTCAGTTTATTTGGATTCCGAGGATTTGAACTCAGAGCCTCATGACTGCGCAGCAAATGCTTTACTGACTGAACTATCTTCTCAGCCCCCTAATTTGTTTGTTTGTGAGAAGGGCTTTATATAGTGCAGGGTGATCTTTAACTTGCCTTGGAGCCAGGTCTGACCTTGCATTCCTTTGGTCTTTGAGAAAAATACAAGGTATAGTTATTGGTTTGCATATTCCACTTCTATTCTCTTAGCTGGATTTGCTGGTATTATATTCTTTTGTTGTTGTTGTTTTTCTGTAGCTGGTGGTTAAACCGGCTGTCCATGATGGGCAGGCAGCCCCAGTTATGCATGAGCAACATACTATAGCGCTGTAGCTTAATCAGTATTATATTCTATAAAGTTCTCCTAATTTGCAATGGACCCCAAGTTGAGAACTGATCTGTTTGAAGAAATAAATAGGTCTTGACTCTATCAGTTTAGATTCCAGTCTTAAATTTAAAATTTACCATTTAAAATAGAGTGAAGAAACAAATAGAAGTAAAGCTTTGTGCTGAAATATTATTAAAGACTTTATACCATAAAAATAGTCAATAGTCATCTTTAGGGTAATATTTATATGGAAAAGATAGCAGATATAATTTGAGCATAATTCACATTGAAACAGTTTTATAAAAACCTTTTACTTAGAAAAAAATTGTGCGTTTCAATAATTCATTTCCTTTCAGCATGGATTATTGGTTTATAACTATCCCATAAATTTGTTTAAAGTTCGGTGAGATACATTTGACAATTCTTTAATCTCTGTATATTCATTGAAATATTTTGATTTTAGTGCTAATGATATTGAATTCTTTATCTCTTTCCAAATATACCCAAAGAACCCTTCTATTGGTGCCTCCAACTGAGCACAAAATATGCTAACATAGTCATTAGTGTTTCTAATTTAAATCCATTAAGAAAGGGAACATAATACTGAAGATGTTACAATTTGCAAAATAACCTAATTTATATGCATTTTCTACTGTTTTTCCCAACTGTAGCTATGCCAGCAAAGCAGTAAAATCAATTTAAGCTGTTCTTTCAAAAAATCCCGAGATATTTAAATTAGAAAGACACTATTGGTTCAGCTATTCTATATGTCTTAAAAAAGTATTGGCAGCTTCATACAAAATTAATCCATAAAAGATGCATGTACACACACGTGGAACACCACACTTTTCCTTTCTATGCTTCCTTAATTCACCATTCAAAGATATTTAGCTCATAAAATCTTCCTTCCATTCGTGCTATATTTATTTTGTTTATATTTATTCCAGTGATTTTGTTTAGATTATACATGTCTTCATATCTCAAAAATATGTTTGCAACTGTTTATATTTGCTATGTATTAATGACATTTTAGATATCTTTCATTCCTGTGGATAACAAGTAGATGGAGTGGCATAGAAGGTTTAAAAAAGCAATATGCTGTAGTTTTATGGGTTTTGTGAAGTATGGAATCTGAGAAATAAAGTAAATCTTGGACAGGCATTAATTTATCTGTACTGTTACCTTTATACTCCAGTATGTAATCTTTCACCCCAAAGCAATCTATGATATTCCTAGAATCAACAAGTTTGAAATTCTTCTTGTAAACTGAAGTTATATTTCTGATTCTACTTTTAAAACACTATGTTGAATGACCTTCGAGGAAATTGGTTGTATTCTCCAATCTTATTTGTTTTCTAGGAAAATAATATTTGGTATTGAAACTAGATTAATTTTTAAATCATTTGTATATAGATGAGTGCACTTGGTATTCCATTTTATTATTTATGATCCTGCCTCAATTTAGCCCATGTGTGTGCTTTTCTCTGCTTTCCAGATGAAGACATATTGTTATGATGTTTATAAGATATCTTGATGAGAGAGAAGTAACTTATTTGGATTTTAGTTTCTTTTTTTTTTAAATTTTTTTTATTATTATTTATTTATTTATTTATTTATTTATTTATTTGTATGTGTATGAATGTACTGTCTGCATGCAGGTCTNACAGCTGGGAGTGGTGGTGCACGCCTTTAATCCTAGCAATTGGGAGGCAAAGGCAGGCGGATTTTTGTGAGTTCAAGGCCAGCCTTGTCTATAGAGCAAGTTCCAGGACAGCTGGGGCCGCAGGGAGACCCTGTCTTGAAAAGACAAAAACAAAACAAAAAAACCAACAACACAAACTGAGCAGGTGAAGGCTAATCAGGAGTACCTAAGACTATCTTTAAAAAAAAAAAATTCTTTTGAGCCAGATGTGGTGGTACGGGCCTTTAATCCCAGCACTTTGTAGGCAGAGGCAGGTGGATCTCTCTGTGAGATGGAGGCCAGTCTGGTCTACATACAGAGATACTGAGTTCTAGGCCAGCTGTGACTACAGGGAGACCCTGTCTCAGAAAGACAGGCACAAGCGTAAGAAGTATCTTGTATATTCATTTTCAGTTCATCTGGAGCCACCCTATTACATAACTGAAGAATGTTATATAACCAGTTTTTGTTTTTTGTTTTGAGACAGGGTCTCCCTATAGCCCCAAAACGCCTGGAACTCACTCTGTAGACCACACTGGCCTTGAACTCACAGAGATCCGCCTGCGTCTGCCTCCCAAGTGCTAGGATTAAAGGAGTGTGCCACCATACCCAGCTTTAAGAAGGTTCTCAGTCCCCGGGAATCGAACCCTGGTCCTCCAAAGACTGTCGAGCTAGACAAGACAGCTCAGCAGTTAAGAGTACTGACTGCTCTTCTAGAGAACCCAGGTTGGGTTCCCAGCCTGCATGGTGGCTAGGAATCTTCCTTAACTTGTTTCAGGCGATCCAAAGCCCTCTGCTGGTCTTTGTGGGCATTGCATACAAGGGTACACTTAAATACATGCACTCATACATTTGAAATAAAAATAAATTTAAAAAAATTAAAAAGTATATAGATACCAAAACAAAACAACCTGCTAGGTGCCCAGGGTCACACCTTGTAATCCTAGCACTCAGGAGGCAAAGGCAAGGGCATTGAATCAAAAGTCTAAGGACATGCCTGGTCTAGTGGTGACTGGTATATACTTTTTTTTGTAATGTGTATGAATGTACTGTCTGCATGCAGGTTTGTGCACCCGTGTCGTGCAATGCCGCGGAGGTCAGAAGAGGGTCTCGGATTCCCCTGGAACTGGAGGTCTTAAAGACGGTTCTCAGCCGCCATGTGGATGCTGGGGATCGAACCCGGGTCCTCTGCAAGAGGAGTCGGCTCCCCTAACCGCTTGGCCATCTCTCCAGCCCCTGCTCTGTTACATTTTCTAGTTTCATCAGTCTTTTCATATATGTGTACATACATACTATATTTCAAACTTAGAACTCATGTGTCTTGGGTATATGATCCAAAGGGAGACACAGCACAAGAAGTTCCCGTTTCTTCTCCAGTAATGACAGTATAGGGAGACCAGAACCGGCTGGGTAGACTACCTGTCTCAGCCTTCACCATGACTTGCCACTCTGGGTGCTTTTGGCATTTGGGGATGGCTATTCTTTTTTGCAGTGCTGTCACCACACTGGGGTTTTTTTAGCTGAATCTTCAGTTTCTCCAAGCCAGATGTTAGTGATAGTCTCTTCTCTTCTCTTGTGACAAAATATTCTTGTCCATTGTCAAATGTCTTGTGGGATTTAAAATAACGCTCCTCCAAGAGCCACTCATTTTCAGAGATAATTATTGCTAATGTTGTAGATATATTTTCCTTCTTGCAATTTTTTTTTTACCATTTGATAAAATTTAGTCTTTCAGAGAAATGTGTCTCCTTGACTCTCATTCATTTTTAAGGAAACTATGAGACATTTTAAGATGTCTATCAAGAATCCCCTTTGACTTGTTTCCTCCTAAGGCACCAAACATAAGTCATTTTTATATTAAATTCTTGCTGTGCATTTGTACATTTCAAACAATGGCTTCCATTCAAATTTAAGGCTCACATGACCCCAACCCTCCATCAGAACTCATGCAGTACCTCATTTTTAAGCATGTTCCCGTACCTTTCAGTGTCTTGTTATTTTGTGTTTGCTTTGTTTATGCTTTTAGATATTCATGTTCATCATAAAGTATATAAAACTGGAAACAAACAAGTACTGGACATGTTTCTTATCATTAAAATACTTTATTACTAAATATGTAATAAAATTTTGTAATAATTTTACTTGTATAATTTATCCTTTTAATAGTTATTAAAATTTCTTGTTATTTTCTCTTTTTTGTGTGTGACAGGGTCTCCCTATAGCCCCAACTGGCCTGGAACTCACTCTGTAGTCAAGGTTGGCCTTGAACTCACAGAGATCCACCTGCCTCTGCCTCCAGAGTGCTAGGATTAAAGGCGTGTGCCACCACATCCCGCTTAAAGACAATTCTTAGCTGCTATCTGAGTGCTGGGAATCGAACCCAGGTCCTCTGCAAGAGGAGTAGGTGCTCTTAACCATTGAGCCAACTCTCCAGCCCCTTAAAAATCTGTCTTGTTAACATTGTAAGATAGTGTTTATAAGGAAATAGTAATAGAAAACGTAAGAAGCTCAAGGGGATACAAATGTGTGGGGAAACCTTCATGTTCCAGGCATTATTCTGTATTGTATTTGTGACAAAGGTAACATGAATGCTTACAGGCTTCAAAATTCATCAGTTGAGGCCTTATTATGAATGGGTTTTATTTTACCTATTATAATTTAATTGATCTGTAGGGGTGCCATTTATTTCAGTGACAGTTTTCTTAGGTAAATGGAATGCCTCTACCAGCTCCAGATGCCTCTCTTTTAGTATGACAGGGATGGTCCAACTGGGTCTGCCAGTAAAGTAGCTCACAGACTGTACTGTCAGATTTAGTTAGTATTTTCAATATCATGTGTTTATGAAACTTCATAAAATAACAGATTTCCAAATTCTTCATGACACTTCAGTAATAGTGGCTTATCCATAGACTTCATCACCAAATATAAAGATGAGATATCCATGCCAATACAGGAAATTAAATTGCGGATTAACTTATCACCATAGAAACTGGAGGATAATGTAAAATTACTTTATGATTTGTTTTGAAAACCATTGCCTAGGATTTTTTGGGGGGGGGTCTTTTCGAGACAGTTTCTCCCTGTAGCCCCGGCTGTCCTGGAACTTACTCTGTAGACCAGGCTGGCCTTGAACTCACAAAGATCCACCTGCCTTTGCCTCCTGAGTGCTAGGATTTTTTTGTTGTTGTTATATGCAAATACTACATTATCAATGTCTTTGATGTCAAAGACTTGTTTAGGTACTTATGATCATTCAGATAGGCTTTACAAAGTTGTTTTAATTTTATTACACAACACTAATTTTATTAACAATAAAAATGAAACGTCTTCAGCCATGGGTTATTCCTCCAAGGAGAGAGCCAATAGCCAATTAGATTTGGGATATACAGGCACATGGCTGCCTCTGCTGCACAGTATTTCCCGGCAGGTGAGGTGTAGCTGGTGCTGACGGTGGAGTCTTGCTTGACTCAGGGAGACCCGTATTTGCTTTATTGGTTTAGTGGCCTTTGGTAACACTCTCTGGCATTCCAGAGGCCATCTGTACACTTGCATGTGCCGTTAGCTATATCTCAAGCCCTATGGATTTTAGTTTCAAAGATCACCTTGCCTCTCATCCTAAACAACATTAAAGCATATTATTTTTTTTAAAAAACTTTGCCCACTCTGTTTCTTTCTTAGAGTAAAAACTAAGTCTGTCTAGTAATTCATAACATTATAAATACCACTTTGTAAAATTGAATTCATTTCTTTCACCTTTTCATATTGTTCAGTTGACACTAAGCCAATTCAAAGTATATAAACCACATGTGAAATGTAATTAATTTTTATGCCGCAATGAAAATAAAAAAGGGATGGACACGATAACACTTGCTCTCATTATTTCTATTCTTGAGCCCTGTGTGAACCTTAGCATCTTGCTTCAGGTTGGAAATGACCATGCTAGAAGTTCAGGAGAGAATGGGAGGAATAGAAACCTCACAAATATGGTGAAAAGAGATGCACAAGAGAAGTCTGGGTATTTTATTCAGTAAAGCTTGATGTGCATCTCACACAATGCCTTGGTGTTCTCTTTTTTACCTATCAGAAACCTGTGTATTCTATATTTCCAGAGAAACCTCTCTTTCCCATAATGATATCTCTGAATGGCTTGAGATCAGCACATCAAACATTGAAGCAATAAGGTATAAGGACTTATCTCAATACATTACAAAGCAATTTTTGCTTGCTATGTACTCTAAAATCTGTCTCTGTTTTATAGATAGTGGTGTTTAGGCTTTTAGAATCCACACATTTAGCACTGAGTTTCCTTATAAAACTGTGAAAGCTGAGATTAGCATTTAGGTACCCATAATCTGTGTTTACTCTACTTATTTACAGTCCCCATTTATTTGAATTCTTAGAGTCTCTTATTTAACATTTGTTCTGTTACATTTTCTCCCTTCTTTTTTTTTTTTTTTTTTTTTTTTAATGTGTTGAATGTACTGTCTCCACCACGCCCGACTCACTTTTATCTTTTATATTTGTGTTTATGATGCATATAAATGTATGTGTGATGTGTGTGCATGTATGGGTCTTGTTTGAATTGTAGTTATATGTGATATCATGGGCATTTGTTGTTTTAAGGTCAGAGCAGAATCTCCTTGGTGAGTTCTCACCTTCCCTTTATTTATGGCGGTCTTTTTTTATTTGCAACAGAATGCCCGGCTACCCACCCCAGGAGATAAGAGGGACTCTACTTACTGTGGATTGCTGGCATTAAAGTTGTGTCCTACCATGCTTTCACACCAGTTATTTGGGTTCCGAGGATTTGAACTCAGAGCCTCATGACTGCGCAGCAAATGCTTTACTGACTGAACTATCTTCTCAGCCCCCTAATTTGTTTGTTTGTGAGAAGGGCTTTATATAGTGCAGGGTGATCTTTAACTTGCCTTGGAGCCAGGTCTGACCTTGCATTCCTTTGGTCTTTGAGAAAAATACAAGGTATAGTTATTGGTTTGCATATTCCACTTCTATTCTCTTAGCTGGATTTGCTGGTCTTATTTCTTTTGTTGTTGTTGTTTTCTGTTTTTTTTTTTTTTTACCTGTAGCTGGTGGTGGGCAGGCAGCCCCAGTTATGCACGAGCAACATTCTATAGCGCTGTAGCTTAATCAGTATTATATTCTATAAAGTTCTCCTAATTTGCAATGGACCCCAAGTTGAGAACTGATCTGTTTGAAGAAATAAATAGGTCTTGACTCTATCAGTTTAGATTCCAGTCTTAAATTTAAAATTTACCATTTAAAATAGAGTGAAGAAACAAATAGAAGTAAAGCTTTGTGCTGAAATATTATTAAAGACTTTATACCATAAAAATAGTCAATAGTCATCTTTAGGGTAATATTTATATGGAAAAGATAGCAGATATAATTTGAGCATAATTCACATTGAAACAGTTTTATAAAAACCTTTTACTTAGAAAAAAATTGTGCGTTTCAATAATTCATTTCCTTTCAGCATGGATTATTGGTTTATAACTATCCCATAAATTTGTTTAAAGTTCGGTGAGATACATTTGACAATTCTTTAATCTCTGTATATTCATTGAAATATTTTGATTTTAGTGCTAATGATATTGAATTCTTTATCTCTTTCCAAATATACCCAAAGAACCCTTCTATTGGTGCCTCCAACTGAGCACAAAATATGCTAACATAGTCATTAGTGTTTCTAATTTAAATCCATTAAGAAAGGGAACATAATACTGAAGATGTTACAATTTGCAAAATAACCTAATTTATATGCATTTTCTACTGTTTTTCCCAACTGTAGCTATGCCAGCAAAGCAGTAAAATCAATTTAAGCTGTTCTTTCAAAAAATCCCGAGATATTTAAATTAGAAAGACACTATTGGTTCAGCTATTCTATATGTCTTAAAAAAGTATTGGCAGCTTCATACAAAATTAATCCATAAAAGATGCATGTACACAAACGTGGAACACCCACACTTTTCCTTTCTTGCTTCATTAATTCACCATTCCAAGGATTGCAGCTCATAAATATTACTTCCATCTGATAATATCTATTGTTTATATTTTATTACAGTGTTTGTTTAGAGTATTAATGTTTCATATCTCAAAATATGTTTGCAACTGTTTATATTTGCTATGTATTAATGACATTTTAGATATCTTTCATTCCTGTGGATAACAAGTAGATGGAGTGGCATAGAAGGTTTAAAAAAGCAATATGCTGTAGTTTTATGGGTTTTGTGAAGTATGGAATCTGAGAAATAAAGTAAATCTTGGACAGGCATTACTTTATCTGTACTGTTCCCTTTTTAATCCAGTATGTAATCTTTCACCCCAAAGCAATCTATGATATTCCTAGAATCAACAAGTTTGAAATTCTTCTTGTAAACTGAAGTTATATTCTGATTCTACTTTCAAAACCACTATGTGAATGACCCTTCGAGGAAATTGGTTGTATTCTCCAATCTTATTTGTTTTCTAGGAAAATAATATTTGGTATTGAAACTAGATTAATTTTTAAATCATTTGTATATAGATGAGTGCACTTGGTATTCCATTTTATTATTTATGATCCTGCCTCAATTTAGCCCATGTGTGTGCTTTTCTCTGCTTTCCAGATGAAGACATATTGTTATGATGTTTATAAGATATCTTGATGAGAGAGAAGTAACTTATTTGGATTTTAGTTTTCTTTTTTTTTTAAATTTTTTTTATTATATTATTTATTCATTTATTATTATTTATTGTATGTGTATGAAGGTACAGTCTGCATGCAGGGGTCTGTGCACCCGTTCGTGCAATGGCCGCGGAGGTCAGACGAGGGTCTCGGCTTCCCCTGGAAACTGGAGTTCTCCTGGATTGGAGTTACAGACGGCTTCTTTTCTAGCTGCCATGTGGGTGCTGGGGATCGCACCGGGGTCCTCTGCAAGAGCGCGGTGCTCTTAAAACCGCTAGGCTATTCTCCAGCCCTGGATTTTAGTTTCAAAGATAACCTTGTCCTCTCATCCTAAAAACATTAAGCATATTATTTCCTTTGAAAACTTTGCCACTCTTGTTTCTAGTATAAAACAAGTCTAGTAATTAATAACATAAAATACACTTTGTAAAACTTGAATCATTTCTTTCACCCTATTCAATATTGTACAGTTGACACCTAAGCCAATTTCAAATGTATATAAACACATGAAATGTATATAATTTTTAGCAGTCAATGAAAATAAAAAGGGAATTGGAGATAACACCTTGATCTCATTATTTTCTATTCTTGAGCCATGTGAACCTTAGCATCTTGCTTCAGGTTGGAAATGACCATGCTAGAAGTTCAGGAGAGAATGGGAGGAATAGAAACCTCACAAATATGGTGAAAAGAGATGCACAAGAGAAGTCTGGGTATTTTATTCAGTAAAGCTTGATGTGCATCTCACACAATGCCTTGGTGTTCTCTTTTTTACCTATCAGAAACCTGTGTATTCTATATTTCCAGAGAAACCTCTCTTTCCCATAATGATATCTCTGAATGGCTTGAGATCAGCACATCAAAACAGTTGAAGCATTAGGTATAAGGGACTTATATCAATACATTCCAAATGCAATTTTTGCTTGCTATGTACTCTAAAATCTGTCTCTGTTTTATAGATAGTGGTGTTTAGGCTTTTAGAATCCACACATTTAGCACTGAGTTTCCTTATAAAACTGTGAAAGCTGAGATTAGCATTTAGGTACCCATAATCTGTGTTTACTCTACTTATTTACAGTCCCCATTTATTTGAATTCTTAGAGTCTCTTATTTAACATTTGTTGGTTACATTTCTTCACTCTTTTTTTTTTTTTTTTTTGTAATGTGTATTGAATGTACTTCTGCATGCAGGTTTGTGCACCCGTGGTCGTGCAATGCCGCGGCAGCGGTCAGAAGAGGGTGAAGAGGGCGTCAGATTCCCATAGAACTGGAGTCAAAGACGGTTTCTCAGCCGCCATGTGGATGCTGGGGATCGAACCCGGGGTCCTCTGCAAAAGGTCGCTCCCCCTCTAAACCGCTCTTTGGCCATCTCTTTCAGCCCTGCTCTGTACATTTTCTAGTTTCTCAGTCTTTTTCATATATGTTACATAATACTATATTCAAACTAGACCTCAGTGTCTTGGGTATCTGATCCAAAGGAGCACAGCACAAGAAGTTCCCGTTTCTTCTCCAGTAATGACAGTATAGGGAGACCAGAACCGGCTGGGTAGACTACCTGTCTCAGCCTTCACCATGACTTGCCACTCTGGGTGCTTTTGGCATTTGGGGATGGCTATTCTTTTTTGCAGTGCTGTCACCACACTGGGGTTTTTTTAGCTGAATCTTCAGTTTCTCCAAGCCAGATGTTAGTGATAGTCTCTTCTCTTCTCTTGTGACAAAATATTCTTGTCCATTGTCAAATGTCTTGTGGGATTTAAAATAACGCTCCTCCAAGAGCCACTCATTTTCAGAGATAATTATTGCTAATGTTGTAGATATATTTTCTATTGCAATGTTTTTTTTTACCATTTGATAAAATTTAGTCTTTCAGAGAAATGTGTCTCCTTGACTCTCATTCATTTTTAAGGAAACTATGAGACATTTTAAGATGTCTATCAAGAATCCCCTTTGACTTGTTTCCTCCTAAGGCACCAAACATAAGTCATTTTTATATTTAAATCTTGCTGGCCATTTTGTACATTTCAAAACAAATGGCTTCCATTCAATTTAAGGGGCCACATGACCCCAACATCCATCGTCCGACCTCATGCAGTACTCATTTTTAAAGCATGTTCTCGTACCTTTCAGTGTCTTGCTTTTTATTTTGTGTTGCTTTGTTTATTGTCTTTGAGATTCATGTTCATCATAAAGTATATAAAACTGGAAACAAACAAGTACTGGACATGTTTCTTATCATTAAAATACTTTATTACTAAATATGTTACTAAAAATTTGTAATAATTTTACTTGTATAATTTATCCTTTTAATAGTTATTAAAATTTCTTCGTTATTTTCTCTTTTTTGTTGTGACAGTGTTCTCCCTATAGCCCCACTGGCCTGGAAACTCCTCTGTAGTCAAGGTTGGCCTTGAAACTCCACAGAGATCCACCTGCTTGCCTCCCAAGTGCTAGGATTAAGGCGGGCGCCACCACATCCCGCTTAAAGACAATTCTTAGCTGCTATCTGAGTGCTGGGAATCGAACCCAGGTCCTCGCAAGCGCGTAGGTGTCTTAACATTTGAGCCAACTCTCCAGCCCCTTAAAAAATCTTTTCTTGTTAACATTGTAAGATAGTGTTTATAAGGAAATAGTAATAGAAAACGTAAGAAGCTCAAGGGGATACAAATGTGTGGGGAAACCTTCATGTTCCAGGCATTATTCTGTATTGTATTTGTGACAAAGGTAACATGAATGCTTACAGGCTTCAAAATTCATCAGTTGAGGCCTTATTATGAATGGGTTTTATTTTACCTATTATAATTTAATTGATCTGTAGGGGTGCCATTTATTTCAGTGACAGTTTTCTTAGGTAAATGGAATGCCTCTACCAGCTCCAGATGCCTCTCTTTTAGTATGACAGGGATGGTCCAACTGGGTCTGCCAGTAAAGTAGCTCACAGACTGTACTGTCAGATTTAGTTAGTATTTTCAATATCATGTGTTTATGAAACTTCATAAAATAACAGATTTCCAAATTCTTCATGACACTTCAGTAATAGTGGCTTATCCATAGACTTCATCACCAAATATAAAGATGAGATATCCATGCCAATACAGGAAATTAAATTGCGGATTAACTTATCACCATAGAAACTGGAGGATAATGTAAAATTACTTATGATTTGTTTGAAAAACATTGCCTGGATTTTTTGGGGGGGGGTATTTTCGAGGACAGTTTTCCCTGTAGCCCCGGCTGTCCTGGAACTTACTCTGAGACCAGGCTGGCCTTGAACTCACAAAGATCCCAACCTGCCTTTGCCTCCTGAGTGCTAGGATTTTTTTGTTGTTGTTATATGCAAATACTACATTATCAATGTCTTTGATGTCAAAGACTTGTTTAGGTACTTATGATCATTCAGATAGGCTTTACAAAGTTGTTTTAATTTTATTACACAACACTAATTTTATTAACAATAAAAATGAAACGTTTCTTCACCATGGGTTATTCCTCCAGGAGGAGCCAATTAGCCAATTAGATTTGGGATCTACAGGCACATGGCTGCCTCTGTCTGCACAGTATTCCAGGACGGTGAGGTGTAGCTGGTGCTGACGGTGGTGTTTTCTTGACTCAGGGAGACCCGTTATTTGCTTTATTGGTTTAGTGGCCTTTGGGTAACACTCTCTGGCATTCCAGCGGCCCTCTGTACACTTGCATGTATGGTCTCAATAACATCGCCTCCCATGTTACATCAGGTCTTCGGCAGCAAGGTCTCATTGCGTCTCCTCCTGCAGGTATCCCTACTTAGAGGCAAGGAGCCCTACCTTTTGTGGGGCCTTGTATCCCTGGCCAACATCCCCCTGGTCGACCCTCCCCATCGCTGATGTCAGAGCTCCTGCATTATTAATATACTCTTTGCCTAAGTGCATAGCCAAGGACTTTAGTATTATATTGGTTCTGAATAGTAGTATAATCCTTTTCACAGTTCTTATGTCTATTACACAATTAAAGAAGGCATTTTATTTTTAACTGGTTTTTATAAGCAGATTAACTCTATAATATTTGTCTCCACTTTACAGTTGGAGGAACGGACTCATCATTGTATATTTCTTCCTTGTTTCTATGGGCGGGAAGGCAAGAAAGTCATATCACAACCTTTGGTGGCACCTAGAAGGTATAAGGTTCATTAGGACTCACTACAATAGTTTTACATGTAGGATCCACAGACGGGTTTGATTGTTTCTGGACAATCTGAGGATTTTTTCCTTTCAATGTTCAGACGGTCAACCTTTCAGTTGCCACTTGTGGTACATTCTACACAATATGAAGCTGTATCTTTTCTTTTCAGCATTAGTTGGTTGACGTTTTTACCTTTGGGAACATACAAATATTTTCCCATAGTAGGTTTTAAGATTTGAATTGCAAGTTTTTGACGAAACGAAAAAGGTTTCATGTCTGTCTGTATCCCCTCCCCTTTTTTTTTTAACCCATGAGTTCCCAGAAGACAGTGTATTTTACTTAAATATAGGGTGGAATCAAGGCACAGATTTCATCAAAATTCACCCATGTTGTTTGGGGTGACTATATATCATTAACTTGGGAAGAAAAATTAATTTTTACGTTAAATCATTCTTAAAGAGATTGTTACAAGGTGATACTGTACCAGAGAGAAATTATAGAGAACATTTATTTGTATGTGCCAATCCCACAGTTATTGCTCTACAAATTGTATGTAAAACAAATGTGGACAACAGCGAACTTTATCGACCTGAACTCGGATGCATGACCATTTTTATCAGAGTCTGTAAACCAATGTCGTTAATATGCACATCTTTACTTTTTTTTTTTTTTTTTTTAAACTAAGTCCTCAAACACCATTTTGTAAAATCCTGTAGACGTGTTAGGCGAAAAAACTGGAGTACTTGCATGAACTTACGGCAATTAAAATATGCCTATAGCATATACACCGTGCCTCTCCCACCCACCCCCCCTACCACTTCCCCATTTCAGTCCATTTTTTGATTCAGTCTTTCTTTTTTCTTTTACTATGCATCTCTCCCTTGAGAAATATTTATATCTGGGTTGTTGGTACTAGCCTCCACATATGAGGACACCATTTGTTGTCGTTTGTTTTTCTGCGGGGACTGTTTTACTTCACTTTACATAATGTTTCTAGCTCAATACATTTACCTGCAAAGTTCATGCGTTGTCCCTCTTCACCGTTGCATAGAATCCTTTTTATACATGTTTACACATTTTCTCTATCCATCGTCAGTGCGGCAACTGGGCTTGTTCCAGCTTTTAGCTATGTGAACAGAGTGCAATAAACATAGCTGTGCATTTATCTTTGCAGTAAGTTGTGCCACAAGCTTACATCCTCTACAGTTCGGAGACGTTATACGTCACAGTAAGACCCGTCATATCTAACATGGGGTAAAATGCTAATTCATGGATTAACATAATCATCCAAACCATATGTGTCTATTCCCAAAGTAACCTACCATAACTATTAGTGCTGCTTAAATACCTATATATCTAATTGCTTGTGCTTCATTAGTAGGATCGAAAGGTTACTCCTGGACAAACTGTCAGCCCATGAAAGGAAACAGCCAGAATTGACCAGAGTCCAAGTCAACAGCTCCAGAGAGAGTGGACTGTTTTACTTCTCATCCACCTGTGCCCCTTTTCTAAGCCTAGGGAACAATCTGCGGAAGAGGGGGCGTGGTAGAATGTAAAGGCTGCGATTGGGGTGAATGGTGAAACTACAGCGATGTAGTCTGGACACTCATTTGATCAACTTGATTGAACAAACAACCTGTCACCCCCCACTGGATGGTGGGACTGTGGGGATTTGGGCACAACAGTCTGCAGATTGGTTTTGCACAAAGGATGCTTGTACTAATGGATTATCACTTATAGCTAAAAAATGGGAAAAAAAACCCTGAAAGATACAGGACAGTTATGGCAGAATACATGATCAAGGATGGGGTGGGGGTGGGGGGGAAGGGAAAGGGAAATATGACTGATCTGAATTGGAAAATGATGTACGAAATGCACAAAGCATCAATAAAAATTAAATTAAAAAAATGAAACGTCTTTGAGCATTACAACAGAGTTTATGTGTTTTCTATAAGTTAAATCATTGCATTAATTTTATACAGGGTCACAGATAAAATGATGCATAAACGCAAACCATCATGAGGAAAATAAAAACTGATGTCAGCACAACATTATCTACTATTTTATATTGGGTTTATTGTAAGCATTTTTAATATAGCTATTATTGTGTCAGTTGTAAAAATATGTACATAAACACAAGTAAACCTCTATACAACAGGGGGATGGATAGATGGCTCAACAGTTAAGAACACCTCTCTAGCAGGGGATCCAGTTTCAGTTTTTAGCGCTGGTAGCTAAAAACTGCCTGGTTGAGAAGAGTGTGGCTGTAGGAAAAGTTGATTAGGAAAGGAAAGATAATTTGATCATTTAAGATTACATTTATTACCACAGCCAACAAGAACAAAATCTCACTGCTTGATGGCTAAAACAATATGAGCTTTTGTTTTCAAGGTTTTAGAGTCTGTGTGACTCAGGGTATTGCATGGTCAACACTAGTGAGTGCTTAGTTTCTAGTTTGTAGGAAGTTGCCATTTTGTGCAGTCACATGAATTTTATGCCTTGGCACTCTCAGAAATTGTCATATACAAACTTTCAGTTCAGAATTACCCATTGATATCTCAAAATGCAATGTTTTATTTTTTCTATAAATGGTGCAATAGATACCCACCAATAGATGCCTCTCTACCAAGCAGTTCCATAATAAATTTCGGCGAGAAGAATTACATTCTATGACTGTATGTAATATTAATAACTGATTTGTGAAAAGTAATTATGCTGGAATTTACTTCGTAGTTGATTTTTTTCAGTTGCATTGGATTATTATGTTATTTCATTATCAGTTTCCATATCAAAAAATTAATCTCTCTTGAACATGTTCAACATTCTGAGAATAATATAAATTTCATCTTCTTTTTTGAGATTTCATCTTAGAACTTCCAACTTCCAGTTCTTGGTACAACTTTGTGCTCCATAGGTAGGCTGTTGAAGGGTATTTTTTCCTCATCTGGATGATTACCTCTATCTCACTCTTGTATTGGTCTTTGTTATTCATATATTGAACCCCATTCCATTATTCATTCTGATATCTCCAGGAAACTTGTTCTGAGATGGACCTGAGTACCAAGGGTTAATAAGTATTTAGAGATCTATATTGGTAAGAAGGAAAGGGAAGAAACCAGCTTTGCAAAAGTTGAGATTGATAAGCCTTACAGACTGAAGACAGATGGGGAGACCCTACAGAGATCCCAAAATCTGGAATGGCCTTCCACTTGTTGTTTCAAAAATATCTAGTTCTTTATATTCAAACTGTTTATATCTTAGAATTGATGCTCAGCAGCAAATACCATTGGCTTGTGTGAGGCAGCTGAAGCAGTTACTAAAGAGACAAAGGGACAAAGACTCTCTCAAGACAGCTCATTTACTGAAATGAGTATGGATGTTACCTGGGAATGTCTGTCACATTTTGTTTTGTCTTTTGTTGTCTTTTGTAGCTGTCTTCAAAAAAAAAAAAAGAGAAAATTCGAAAATTTGATACTGTGGCTATATAAAACTGCTTTTATTCTAGAGTTCCTGGTACACCTCTAGCAGTCTCTTCCCAGATTAATCACCAGACAATACTTTCTACAGTCTGTGACTCTTCTTCCTTTCAGAGAATATTTTAAACTCTAATGAAAACAGCTCATTATTTTACTTTATAGGTGGTGTCCTTGATGAATCATATTCAGGGACAACTAGACATTGCATTTCTCTTATCTCTTATTTGGTATTTTTTGAGGTTTCAGTTTTGGTTCTTATAGTTGTAGTTGTCATTTGTTGAGTTAATTGTACCAAGATTCACTTTTTGTAAAGTAGCTATTCAGTTGTTCCATCATAATTTGTTGGAAAGGCTCTCTTTATTTCTATTGGATTTGGAACTTTGTCAAAAGTCAAATGATTATGTTGAGCCTCTTTTCTTTTACATACTTTGTCTAAATTGTTTAATTTTCCTAAGCTGTCATTCTTTTGCCAGTACTTTCTTGAATCCAGTAACTTTATATTATCTTCAAGTTGCATACACCTTTAAACATTATTCTTTCCTTAAATATTATGTTGACTATTCTACATGTTTTTCATCTCCATGTAACTTTTAGTATCATTTTCTCAATATTCATGAAGCGATTTACTGGTATTTGACTTGGATTGTGTTGAATCTATAGCCTAAGATCCACTGAATCATATTTGCTTTTCTAATTTTACTGCTTAAACTAACAATTCCAGGACACTGTTGAAAACAAGTGATAAAAGAGTCATATTAATACTAATATTACAGGGAACATTTTCAGTTTTCATTTTTTATTATTGACTGGTTTTTATTATTGTTTCTTTTTAAATATTTATTTTCAGGGTGGAGAAATTTTGCTATAGTCTTAGCTTTTTATCATGAATAGTGTGCTAGCTAGCTTTAGTGTCAACTTGACATACCTGAGTTGAGGGAGCCTTGATTGGGGAATTGGTTCCATTGGACTGCCCTGTGGCCACATCTGTGGAGTATTGTCTTGATTGTTGAGGAATGTGGGAGAACCCAGGCCACTATGGGTGGTGCCACCCCAGGCAGTTTATTATGTACAGTATAAGAAAGCAGGCTGGGCATGGGCCAGGGTAGCAAGCCAGTAAGAAGCATTCCTCTATGAGTAAGAAGGGCTACAAACAGCTTTGTACTTCTGTTTTTTGACTATTACAATTTACTCATTTCTATCTTTAAGCCAAAGATACTTGAATAGGCCTATAATGGATAATTGACTGGCTCTTGTGTAGTCATAGCTTCTTTTTCATAATCCATTCAAATACCCTTTGACAGTCTAAACATGGCATCTAACTTGCAATTAAGAGTAGGGGAATTAATTCAGGTGCTTGGGGGTTTTCAGATAAGAGAAATATATAAGGCATATTTAAAAATTGTGATGTGAGCTGGGCGTCGTGGTGCATGCCTTTAATCCTAGCACTCAGGAGGCAGAGGCAGGTGGATCTTTGTGAGTTCAAGGCCAGCCTGGTCTACAGAGCGAGTTCCAGGACAGCTGGGGCTACAGGGAGACCCTGTCTCAAAAAAGACCAAAAAAAAATTGTGATGTGATGTGATGATATTGGGATATATTAGAGTATAACAATACTAAAAGGGATCATGAAATAGAATTACCTAAAAGCTGATAATATGATGGTATAATATTTAAAATTTTATCTAAACATAGAACAAGGCAAAAATTGAGAAGGTAGGAGTTTGGGAAAGAAGTGAGTTGTATTCAGAGGTATTTGTTATTAAAAAGAGTTAATATGTGAAGTATAAATATTAAAACATTACTTCATTCAAGTAAACATAAATGTATTAAAAGACAAGTTGATATTAATGAAAGATATGTTGACAGATGAAATACAAGAGGGAGAAGAAAAGTAATCACTAGGATGAGATTAAATTTGACATTTAATAAATATAATAAATGGAGAAAATATTTGTTATTTTTGATAAATGACAGATAATAAACTTGACACCTAGATGAAAAATAGAACCTCAGCTCTCATATTGAAAAATGTTACATAAATATCTATCAATTTTACCTGGGGAATGTTTTCTTAGGTTGAATAGAAACTTATTTCTGAAAGAATACACAATTATTTGGAGGCTATACAAATTTAAATTTTCCAATTTTCTAAACACTATTTTTCCCAAAAGAAATAAATGATAACATATACAGAGAAGAGACATATAATCCAATATGTATATAAGTAACTGACCAACTTCATAAAAAGGATAAAATATTAAAATGGATTAGTGATAGAAGAGTTCTTCTCTGAAGCAAACATGCCTGGAAACTTGGTGATGAATTTCAGATGTCCTTAAGGAAGTAGAAACTAAAGCTACACACTAAATAGCATGGATCAAATGAATAAGTGACTTGTACAAATTTTGACAAAGATGAGAAATGACTGTATTCAAATATACCACTAATGGAAAAGGCTGTGTGCTCCTTGGAAAGGAATTGACAAGTTCTTGTGAAGGTAGACTGGCACTCTCATACTAGCCAGGAATCTGGCTTTCTGGGTGGGACTACAATGAAGGTGATGAGTTAGGTGAGTTCTCTGTCATCATAAGAAAGTGTCAGTTTCTCCAGGATCTGTCATTTACCTTACACTAGGAACCATTAGACTTCTTCTTGAGCTATATCCACATCAGCTTTTGGTACTGTGTTATAAAATGTGTGGTGGTGACTTATTTTGACTTTATGCTTTCATGACAATGGTAATATGTAACATTTCTCTTTTCAGTTTACTCTATATTTTTAAAAATATTTTATTTATAGCAGGGCATGGTGGCACATGCCTTTAATCCTAGCACTTGGGAGGCAGAGGCAGGAGAATCTCTGAGAGTTCAAGGCCAGCCTGGTCTACAGAGTGAGTTCCAGGCCAGCTGGGGCTACAGGGAGACCCTGCCTTGAAAAGACCAAAAACTATTTTATTTATTAATCTTTCTATTGAATTGTTGTGTATTTCATATAGAACATCTCAATCAATCTTAATCACGTCCATACAAGCTTCCCCACTGGTACCCTCCCACAGGCCCCCTAAATTCTGCCATTTGTATAAAGGCCTATTGTGTCAAGATAGTGTCTCTAGATGTTGTTCAGTGCAAGTTCATCTACTGAGGTCTAGTCAGGCTGTCTAGAGTCCCTCACTTTAAGAAGTCAGCTTTTCCTCATCCAGGAGCAATCACCTGCCGATATTTCTTCAGCTAAGATTGGTGTCTGCTGCCTATTTGCTCAGTTCAATGCTGAGTTTTGTCTGCTTGAGTTTGCCTGGGTCTTATGCATGCTGACACCACTGCTGTAGGTTCATATTAGTAGGCTTCCAGGACCTTGTAGGACTCTATTTCCATATGATCATGCAACTCCTCCCCAGCTCTTACATTCTCTCTGCTACCTCTTCCACCATGGCCCCTGAGCCTTGAGTGTGTGAATTTTAATATAGGAATACTGTTCAAGGATCCACACTCTGCAGACTCTTACTCTCTATTCTTTGGCCATTTGTGACCTTCTGTGTCCCTGGCCCTCTGTTGCATGAGAGAACTTTATTAATGAGAACCAAGAGATTCATTCATTAGTGTCCTCTTTACTCCTTATTCCATGTTCTATGAGCCTTAAGTGTAGAGGTTGCATTGGAGATGTGCCACTTAGGCTTGGGCAATTCACAGATAATGTCTGCATTTGATCAGTAGTGGAAATCTGTAATGGTCTCTATCTTGTGCAAAAGATCTTTAATGATTAGTGACTGGAAATCTTGACTAAAATATACATATATTTCACTTAGTAAGAAATTACATTAGCTAGGGATGTTACAATCTTGGGGTTTCCTCTAAGATCTATGATCTCTCCCATCATGTGTTTTTGGCTATGTTTACAGAACCATATATGAGTTCCCTCTCATTAAGTGGGTTTAAACCCAATTAGTTAGCCATTGATTGCCCCCAAGATAAAAGGGCTAATACTGCACCAATGTTATATGCTGTGCCCGTCATTGGTGTGGTTATTTGTTTTTTGTTTTTTTTGTTTTTTTTGTTTTTTTTTTTTAAATTTTATTTATTTTTATATGTGTATCAATGTACTGTCTGTATGCAGGTCTGTGCACCCGTGTCGTGCAGTGCCGCGGAGGTCAGAAGAGGGCGTCAGATTCCCCTGGAACTGGAGTTCTCCTGGAATTGGAGTTTCAGACGGTTCTTGGCCGCCATGTGGGTGCTGGGGATCGAACCTGGGTCCTCTGTAAGAGCGGTCTGCGCTCTTAACCGCTAGGCCATCTCTCCAGCCCGGTTATTTGGTTTTAAAGTTGGTGTTGGACCACTGATTGCTATTCTCCCTTAGCAGGTTATATAGTGCTTTCCAAAGCTATGAAAGCTAGCCTTCAGGGGAAAAGGCTTCCAGGTGAGTTCCAGCTAATGATCCAAATCTGGTCTTTGAAGTATGTCTTGTCTTCAGCAATAGGATAGTACCTTCAAGTTCTGGGAGCCAATCAAGGGTAATTTTGGGAATCTCTTGGACTACTCTGGCCAACAACTCAAAGGAGGGTTTCTCTTGTCTGTCACTGTTTCCAGTTATGTAGCCTTCAGCTATACACATAGTCTCATGTAGAGATACTGTATGTGTAATTTATCATTGAATTATTCGACTAATGTGATTCCCTCTGTTTTTTTTTTCACTAGCTAGGAATGGTTTAGCTCTAATCTCTCACTCTCCCTGTAGAACCCTTCCTCCATGGTTTCCAGATTTAAAGTGTCCCCATTTCTCCCATTCTTCCATTCATAATCATAGTCTCCTATGCTTCCACCTCTCTTGAGCTCCCTGTTTCCTTTAATCCCCAGATTCTTGTATAACTCTCCCTTCTGCCTCCCATTTAAACAACCCTATTTTATCCATTTGTCCCTTAGTAGCATGTCTTTTTAAGCTTCTCTTTTAAAGTTGTTTTTATTGACATTTTGTGATTTTTTTTCATCTTTTTATTGATGTTTTGTGCACTTCACACAGCATTTCTCAGTCCAATTTAGATCCATTCCCCTTTCCATGCCCCCATTACCTGGGTTCATGGATTCTGCCATACATGTCTTGCATCTTTTTCTCAGTCTTTTTGAAGTTTTTCTTTGCAGAGGGTTATTGTTTTGCACAGGAGTTTACAGCTTCTGTCAGTTCTTTGTCCCATTCCTTTTGTTGTCCCTTCCAATTTGTATTGTTCCAAAATATGCATATATATGTCACACATACACCAAAATTATGCCATCTGAAAGTAAGCTGAATGTTAATTCCAAATTATGTTTAGGAATTCACCTTTTTCCCCTTTAATTTTATATTACTCTAAAATATGCATACATACCCTCCGCCCATCTACTAAAATTACAAAGTCTGAAAATAAGTGGTAGATTAATTCTAGAGCCCATTAAGGGATTCACTTCATAATGGCACACTTATTTTCAGATAAAAAGAAATATAACATTAATGTTGCTCAGTTTTTCTTCCAACTAGGGATTCAGTGCTAGCATCCACCAATGAGAGATACCATATATCCTTTGGTTTTCTGGGACTGTGTTACTTTACTTAGCATAATAGCTTTGAGTTCCATCTATTTACCTGCAAATTTCATGATATCATCTTTCTTTACCGCTGCATAGAACTCCATTGTGTAGATGTACCACATTTTCTTTATCCAGTCCTTTGTTGAGGGGCATTTGCGTTGCTTCCTGCTTTTCACTATTGTGAAGAGAGCAACAATAAACATGGATGGGCATGTGTCTCTGTGGTAGGAGGGGACTTCTGTGTATATAGCCAGGAGTGGTATGTGGGTCACTTTTTCATAATATAATTTGAAAGGATTTAGATCCCCTTCCCTATACCAACTTCCCCTTTGTTGCTGTGCTCAATTTAATTGACTATTAAAAATGTTTTTTGATCCTTTTGAGAGAGGATTTCCCTTTAGTCACAGCTGTCC
Organism: Rhizomys pruinosus; assembly: GCA_009823505.1. Classification (NCBI taxonomy): domain Eukaryota; kingdom Metazoa; phylum Chordata; class Mammalia; order Rodentia; family Spalacidae; genus Rhizomys; species Rhizomys pruinosus. Next base: position 2,710,979 of record VZQC01013319.1, on the reverse strand, counting down.
TGGGGCTCGCTATGTAGACCAGGCTGGCCTTGAACTCACAGAGATCCACCTACCTTTGCCTCCTGAGTGCTGAGATTAAAGGCATGCCCCACTACACACACACACACACACACACACACACACACACACACACACACGCACAGAGAATCCAATTTGTATAAGTCTATCCACCTTAACCTGATTAACCTGGCAAGAGTCCCATCCTGGAAAGAGACCGGCTCTTCCTCTCCGCAGCAGTCTTCAGATGTTAAACTTTCTTTAGGTTGGGTTGGGTTTCTTGCCCACTTCCCAGTGTCTCTGCTGGGATTTTGTCTGATTTGAACTTGCATAGGACCTGTGGATGCTGTCACCACTGCTGTAAGTTCATGTGAATAACTGACCAGCTCTCTTTCATATATACCATATCTTATGTACTTTTTTGAGATTTTATCTCCCACTAAACCCGATGGGATACTAATGAGTTTTTTATTAATTTTTATTTGTTTATTTTTTATTTTTTATTTTTTTATTAATTTTATTTATTTCTGTATGTGTACGAATGTATTGTCTGCATGCAAGTTTGTGCACCCGTGTCGTGCATTGTTTATTTTTTAAGGGATTGTACAATATAAGTGCACAGTTGTTTTCAGATCACATTAACTTTGCTCAGTTTGCCATACAATTAGGTAATTGGTGCTAGCATCCACAAGTGAGGGATACCATTTGTCGTACTTATTAAACAATTTTTGTGAACCATCTGTTCATTAATCTCGCCCATTTTAAAAACTTTGCCTTTGAATACAGAGCCCTTTGTACAATCTAGAGATGTCCTTTTGCATGTAGATTTCAAACATTCTCCCCAGCCTATATGCCAATTTATATTCTAAATCACATCTTTTGGTTACCCTAAATCATAATTTTTCTGAGATCCAATTTGGAATTTTCTCAATATTTATGATTTTATCTACTCATTCACTTAAGACTGAATAAATTGGACACCCCTTTCTGTAGAATCATCCTGGCCACTCGGACCCTGTTCACACCCTGATAACTGGAGGGCTTTCAAGGCTCTCACCACTCTTCTCTACAGCGGGGCTCGGGTTTGAGTGCTCTGCGTATCACCACACTTCCATTTTGACCAAACCGACAGCACCCAGCATTTGAGGGTGAGAATGGATTCTGTGTGTTTAAGGGCAATGCCATGGCCTACTATGTGAGCAACCTGGAGCTGCCGGGAAGTCCCCCAGGGGCAGCAGCTCAGGGTGCAGTGAGTGGGTGAGCTTCGTCCATAGCGAGATTGTTCCCCCAGGTAGCACCTCGGTGTTCCCCACCTTGAGCCTCATGCACCACAGCAAGCAGGCCACTGAAGATGCAAAGGAAGTGGTAAGGCAAATTCTGGGATTGCTACATGCTCACTCAAAGACAAGGACTTTTCTGCTGGGCGAATGAGTAGATATTGTTGGCTTGTATCACAGTTCTTTGCACCTGTTGTGGCTCTGTGCTCTTATAAGCAGATCTTAGAGCCTGTTCTTCGCCAGGCCTTTTCCAATACCAACAGCAGGTTCCCCATCTGCATCAATCACCCCCAGTTCAGGGCTGTCTTATGGGAAGTGAAGCTGTGTGAGAAGATGGCTCAGTATGATGCTAAGAAGTTTGCAGAGATCCAGCCTAAAATGGATACCCCACAGAAAGAAAAGGGTTCACAGGTGGAGAAGCAGAAACCCTACACTAAAAAGCGAAAAGCAGCCACCCCAACTCCCGAGGAGTTGATGTATGAGTGTGAGCAGGACCTGGCTGCTGAGCCCAGGGTCAAGGAACGCTTTGCCTCTCACCTGTCCAAGAGTGCCTTTGTGATGGATGAATTTAAGTGTGGGTACTCAGTTTGTGGCACTGCCATATTTAGGGGAGCACTTTGGTTATTTTTTAATTCTTAAATGAATCTTTAATAATTTTTTTCTATTACTTTTTATTTTTTCATTTTTTAACAATAACTAATAATTTACGAGTACAAGCATCTTTCATGTAAAATCAATTTGCAAGCTGGGGGGGGGGCTTGTATGTTCAATCAAGTTGATCAAATAAGTGTCCAGACTATATTGCTGTAGTTTCACCATTCACCCCAATCACAGCCCTTACATTCTACCATGTCCCCTCTTCCACAAATTGTTCCCTAGGCTTAGAAAAGGGGCACAGGTGGATGAGAAGCAAAACAGTCTACTTTCTCTGGAGCTGTTGCTTTGGATTCTGGTCAATTCTGGCTGTTTCCTTTCATGGGCTGACAGTTTGTCCAGGAATAACCTTTCAATCCTGCTAACGAAGCACAAGCAATTAGATATATGGATATTCAAACAGTACTAATTATTATGGTAGGTTACTTTGGTATAGACACGGATGTTTGGATGGTATGTTAATCCATGAATTATATTTTTTTCTATTAAAAAATATATTTTTTCTATTAAAAAATATTATATTTTTAATATAAAAAATACTAATATATTTTTTATATTAAAGAAGGCAGTTTTACTGGTTTTATAAGAGATTACCTCTATAACAGCTCCAATATACAGTTAGAGAACGACCTCATCATCATCATATTTCTCCTTGTTCTATGGAGGGGAGGTAAGAAAGTCTCTCATATTAAAACTTTGCAACACCTAGAAGATAAGTTTTGTTAGGACTCATTATAAATAGTTGTTACAAGTAGGATCCACAGAGGGGTTTTATGTCTGTAGCAGTCTGAGGCTTTTCTTCCTTTCAATGTTCAGATCGGCCAACCTTTCTGCTGGCAATTCCTGGTACATCCTACACAATGCAAAGCTGTATTTCTTCTTTCTCAGCTGTTAAGTTGGAGACATTTTGACCTGTTGGAACATACAAATCTTTTCCCGTATTTAGTTTTAAGATTTGAATTGCAAGGTTTTTGACAAAAAAGTTTCATATATATCTGTATCCCCCCTTTTTATTTTATGTTTTTGTTTTTTGACCCATGAGTCTCAAAAAGGCAGTTGTATTACACATGCCTATAGGCTGGAATCAAGGTGCAGATTTCATCAAATTCAGGATGTCTGGTCTCTGTGGTATGCTGAGTACCGCTTCCCTGAGGAGCCACTCAGACCTTCATGAGTTGTAATGCCATTGCTTGAATGTTCCAGCGATTGGACAAGACTTATAAAGAATGCCTATCCCAGTGTTGTCCTCTTTGCAACCAACAGCAGTAGCTCCATTTCTGGAGTCTGGGTCTCCAGAAGACAAGAGCTTGCCTTTCTGCTGAGTCCAGATTGGAAGGTGGACTATGAGTCATACACATGGAAGAAACTGGATCCTGGCAGCCAGGAGACCCAGGCCCTGGTTTGAGAGTACTTTTTCTGGGAGGATGCCTTCCAGCATGTGGGCAAACCTCAACCAAGGCAAGATTGTCAAGCGAACATCTCTTGCTGTTGCCTTGTCACCTAAAGCCACCCTTCAGGGAGAAGGGGATACTTAAGTGAACATAAAAAAAGAAAAGATTGAATAAAATGAAGTATCAAGTATAAGATATGCTTACCAGCATACAGTAATGAGAAAGGTTTCATAATGCAATTCAAAGAAATAGCACAGGCATTTCAGTTTACCTATTGAGATGAAAAATTGAATCTGTATGCATGAATAACATTGTAAATATTATTTCATGCATGGCATATAACAAATAAAACATTAAAGAACAATTACTATTTATTTTTCCCCTGGCTTGATTTCTATTGCTGTGATAAGCACTGGAACCAAAACTAACTTGGGGAGGAAAGGGTTTGTTTTATCTTACATCTCCTGGGTTACAGTTCTTCACTGAGGAAAGTCAAGGCAGGAACACAGGGAGCAGGAAGCTAGATACAGGGGCAGAAGCACAGACCATGGAGGAAAGCTGCTTCCTGGCTTGCTCCCCTGGCCTATATTTATCCTGCTTTCTTGTATAACCTGGCTCGAGGGAGCACCACACACAGTTGGCTGGGTCCTTCCGCATCATTGAACAATAAAAATAATGCCCCACAGACATGTCTACAGGCTAGTCCAATGGAAGAAATTCCTCAATTAATGTTTCCTCCACCCAGGTGTGTCAACTAAAGCCACCCAGACCAAGATTGTAGCAAACTACAGAAAAACAAAATAAAACAAAACAAAAAACAGTAGAAATGTTACTGGAATTACTCCATTTATTCAAAGAGAAAAGGAATTAAATGACCTGAAAATATTTATGTAATCTCAATTGAAGAGCAAATTTCTTTAGTATCTTAATTTTTTAAAGATTTATTTTTATCAGTTTCTTAATCATAAAATGATAGTTTGAGTCTCAGTTATTTCTTTACCTTTATATTTCCTGAATGTATTCATTTGTTTATTCAAGGACTATTTTTGATTTGTTAGTATATGCCTTGCTTTGAAGGAAGAATGACATTTGTCTTATTTTATTCTTTCTTTTTTTTATAAGTAGTGTAGTTCAATGGGTAATGCCAAAAGAAGAAAAGAGAAATAATTGGGGTTAGAATGAGGAGAGGGGGCTGGGCTTGGTGGCGCACGCCTTTAATCCTAGCACTTGGGAAGCAGAGGCAGGTGGATCTTTGTGAGTTCAAGGCCAGCCTGGTCTACAGAGTGAGTTCCAGGACAGCTGGGGCTACAGGGAGACCCTGTCTCAAAAAGACCAAAAAAATAAAAACTAAGCCTGGTGTGGTGGCACACGCCTTTAATCCTAGCACTTGGGAGGCAGAGGCAGGCGGATCTTTGTGAGTTCAAGGCCAGCCTGGTCTACAGAGTGAGTTCCACGACAGCTGGGGCTACAGGGAGACCCTGTCTCAAAAAGACCAAAAAAAAAAAAACTAAGCCTGGTGTGGTGGCACACGCCTTTAATCCTAGCACTTGGGAGGCAGAGGCAGGCGGATCTTTGTGAGTTCAAGGCCAGCCTGGTCTACAGAGTGAGTTCCACGACAGCTGGGGCTACAGGGAGACCCTGTCTCAAAAAGACCAAAAAAAAAAAAAATAACATCTCAGTCAGTTATGATTATTATTTTTACTATTTTCTAAATCTACTCAAAGAAAACAGTTCTTAACATAGGAATCTCAGTGGCCCTGTTTACTCTCAAGGTTATTTAGCTTTTATGTTGACAGTCAGTACTTAGTAAATATTTGGAGAGGGTAATCACTTTAAAGACCATAAAACTGGAAGAGTGATTCAGCAACAAAAGGAACTTGTGAAATCACATGCTTCTTTTATAACTACCACTTGGCATTCAAGCACTCCTGTAGTTCATAAGTATTTATTTCATAGTAGATTGACTAAATTACTCCTGAAGTGATATTTTTATGACTTGTAAAAAACAAGTAATTGCATTTAGAAAGTTTCACATCTTTCTGAATAATATTCATCTATGTCAGTCTGTTAATAGTTTTCATTTTAGAGACAGTTTCTGTGATATGTCATCTCTAACTATGTAGCTATTTCCATAAAATATTTTCATGAAACCCACTTTACCATTCATTGTACACTTTTCTGCTTTCAATTATATTGTAGACACTACTAATTGATTATCATGTTGATAACCAACACCCTGCTTGATACCCACATGATCACTGGAGTCACTTGGTTTTATAAGGGGAAAGAAAGGTTTATTGAAGGTTGACTTAAAAGCAGAGAGAAACTACATTCAAATCTCATTCCTAGTTGTTCCTTGAAGAGGGTTTATAAGGAGTTTGGAGAGTTAATGAGTCTGCTGTATCTTGGGTCTTGATTGGATGCATTTGTACCTTTCAAGGTTTTACTGTTTTTTGAATCTTTTGGGAAATTGAGCTTTAGGCATATTTCATGCAATATATTTTGATTGTATTTATAGTCCCTCCTCTTTCTGCTATTTTTGTCCTGTGTTCTAATTTCATGCTTAGTACCTCTTGTTCTTCATGTTAGTGTTTGTAGTTTCAAGTCATAAACATGAGGTTCTGTCTGATGGCCTAGGACTTGCAGTTTGTTTAGGGCAGGGACCTCTTCAGGCATCTCACAGGACATCATTTTCTACAAGTTCTCTTGCACAAAATTTAAAAATTATATTGTAATGTTCAGCAATAAAGAAAGGACATTCTGATTTGGAGAGGTTTCACTGGGAGGGAGACACATAGCTTATTAGTATCAGGAGTCAAATGTACAGAGCTGGTTAATTTAAATGGTATTGGCCCAGTTTTCTTTTTCCAGCATTATCAAAGTATAGACATTGTTCTCCCATGAACTCTTAGGTACTGAAATCTCCCTCTTTTCATAATTTCAGTTTTGGTAATGATTCTTGGGACCTTGGAAAACTACACAGGATTCCTATTTACAGTTGTCAATACATTTTAGCAAACACCTGGTAGAAGTCTGTGGCCTATACAATAAAAATTACCTGTGATAAATTATTACAGAAGATATTATTTTAGAAGGCATTTCACAAAATGTTTCTTCTCATTTGAGCACAGCAGAATGTCTATATGCATGTCCTCCCTAAGCTTGTCCCCTTGGGGAGCATTTGCACATCAAGGCATTGGCAGAGGCTCAGGGCCTTCACACAAAGAGGGACTCTGCTCTGCGGATGATAAGCTGCTGGTGATTTTAACTGCCTTGGCAGCTGTGACAATTTGGAAACAGGATACAAATAACTGCAAGGTTTCCAACTCTCTCCACTGGACTTTAGCTAAGAGGTGAAACAGCTAGAGATTGAGATAGAATCATAAAATTAAATTGCGTGGAGTTGAACAGTGTTTAGAGGTAAATAACTTAGCAGAGAGAAGAGGATTCAGTAATACCTACCAGGTTCTTTTCTTAGGATATAGAAATCAGAGTGACAGCAAGATGAAGTTGCCACCCAACTCTGGGCATACTTAATTATTGATTGGATGAAGGCCAACTGTCCATTACTCTAGCTAGCTGTAAAGACAACTTTATGTTGTTTTGGGGAAATGGACATGAAATTCATAAATGAGTCATTTTAGAAGCAATATATGAAAAATAAATTTGAGGGCTTAAGGGGCAAAGCAAGAAAAATGCACCCTAAGAGGGTAGGTAGCCAGTAGAACCTTTTGGAACACAGTTAATGTTTAAAATTATCAGAAAAGGGATTTTAATAGTACTACCATATACATGTTGAGAAACATGGAGAAAATATAAATGTGTTTTATAAGAAAAGAAATGGCTATGGTAACATTTTTTTTTTTGAGATTTCTGCACAATTTTATTAAGAGCTTTTAGAGTGATTAAGTAAATCTTTAATTCTTTTTTTTTTTTTGGTACTATATTCTTTTTTATTGATGCTTTGTGTATTTCATACATCATTTTCCAATTCAGTTCAGGCATATATCCCCTTCCCTTCCCCCACCCCACCCATCGCAGATCGTGCATTCTGCCGTAAGTTTTCTGCATCTTTCTCTGCTTTTTTGTTTTGTTTTGTTTTCATTTTTTTTTTAACAATAGGTGATAATTTGTGCATCCTTCATGTAAAACCAATTTGCAAGCAGTTGTGCCCAAATCCACACAGCTCATGAGTCCCACCATCCAGCAGGGGGGGCTTGTATGTTCAATTAAGTTGATCAAATGAGTGTCCAGTCTATATTGTTGTAGTTTCACCATTAACCCCAATCAAAGCCCTTACATTCTACCACTCCCCCTCTTCCGCAGATTGTTCCCTAGGCTTAGAAAAGGGGCACAGGTGGATGAGAAGCAAAACAGTCTACTTTCTCTGGAGCTGATGTCTTGGTCTCTAGTCAGTTCTGGCTGTTTTCTTTCATGGGCTGCCAGCTTGTCCAGGCTTAACCTTTCGATCCTACTAATGAAGCACATGCAATTAGATATTTAGGTATTTAAACAGTATAATATATAGCCTTTCGATCCTACTAATGAAGCACACACAATTAGATATATGGGTATTTAAACAGTACTAATTGTTATGGTAGGTTACTTTGGTATAGACACAGATGTTTGGATGGTATGTCAATTCATGATCTACATTTTCTTCTGTCAAGTATGGCAGGGTCTTCGTGTGGTTTATAACATCTCCTAACCATTAGAGGATGTAAGCTTGTGACATCAGCCGTGGGTTATTCCTCCAAGGAGAGAGCCAATAGCCAATTAGATTTGGGATATACAGACATATGGCTGCCACTGCTGCACAGTATTTCCAGGCAGATGAGGTGTAGCTGGTGCTGACGGAGGAGTCTTGCTTGACTCAAGGAGACCTATATTTGCTTTATTGGTTTAGTGGTCTTTGGTAACACTCTCTGGCATCCCAGAGACCATCTGTATACTTGCAAGTGCGGTCTCCATACATCTTTTCCATGTTTGTATCAGGTCTTCAACAGCAGGGCCTTATCGCCTCTCTTCCTGCAGATATCCCAGTTAGGAGGCAAGGAGCCTTTACCATTTGTGGGGGCTTGGATCCCCTGGCCAACATCTCCTTGGTAGAATAATCCATTGTTGATGTCAGAGCTCCTGTATTGATATATTTTGTTTAGGTGCATAGCTTAAGGAGACTTTAGCATTATATTTGGTTCTGAATAGAAAATAATCCTTTTCACAGTTTCTATGTCCATTAGTCAATTAAAGAAGGCAGTTTTACTGATTTTACAAGAGAACACTTCTATAACAGCTGGTTCCAATCTACAGCTGGAGAATGACCTCATCATCCTCTTATTTCTCTTTATTCTATGGGGGGGAGTTAAGAAAGTCTCTTGTATTAAAACCTTTGCAGCACCTAGAAGGTAAGCTTCGTTAGGAATCATTAAAAATAGTTGTTACTAGTAGGATCCACAGAGGGGCCTGATGTCTGCAGCAATCTGAGGCATTTCTTCCCTTCAATGCGCAGAGGAGTCAATCCTTCTGCTGGCACTTTCTGGTACATCCTACTCACTGCAAAGCTGCATTTTCTTTCTCAGCCATTAAGTTGGTGATACTCTGGCCTGTTGGAACATACAAATCCTTTCCCATAGTTAGTTTTAAGATTTGGGTTGCAAGGTTTTTTGACAAAAAGTTTTCATATCTATCTATATCCCCCTTTTTTATTTAAGGTGTTTAGTTTTGACCCATGAGTCTCAAAAAAGCAGTTGTTTTATACATACCTATAGGGTGGAATCAAGGCACAGATTTCATCAAGTTCACCCATGCTGTTTTGGGTTACTGTATGTGATTAACTTGGGAAACAAAGTTCATTTTTGAGTTAAATCATCCTATAGGTGAAAGAGATTGCTACCAGGTGATACTATATGACAGCAAAATTATAGAGAACATTTGTTTATACCAATCCCAAAGTAATTGTTATACAGATTTTAGTTAAAGCTAATGTGGACAAGAGCAATTTATATCACCAATTAACTCAGATGCATTACCGTTTTTATCAGTCTTCAAACCAATGTTGTCCAATATGCCCATATTTACTTTTACTAAGTCCTAAAGCACCATGTATCTTGTAGACAGAGTCTGGGCAAAACTGGATACTTGTTGAACTCATGTCAATTAAACATGCACCAATCGAATATACACCCGTGTCCCTCTCCCACCCCTCCCACCCCTCCCGAGTCACTATTTCAGTCAGCCTTCTGATGCAATCTTTCTGTTGTTGTTCTTTTAATATGCATCCCTCTCCACAAGAAATATTTATAACTGGGTTATTGGTACTAGCGTCCACATATGAGAGATACCATTTGTCGTTTGTTTTTCTGGGACTGTGTTACTTCACTTAACATGATGTCTTCAAGCTCCATCCATTTACCTGCAAAGTTCATGATGTTGTCTTTCTTTACTGCTGCATAGAATTCCATTGTGTACATGTACCACATTTTCTCTATCCACTCGTCAGTTGAGGGGCATTTGGGTTGATTCCAGTTTTTTGCTATTGTGAACAGAGCGGCAATAAATATAGCTGTGCATGTATCTCTGCAGTAAGATGAGTCTTGTGGGTATATACCCAGGAGTGGTATGACTGGGTCAAATGGCAGGATCATTTTGAGTCTTCTAAGGGTTCTCCACACTGTTTTCCATAGTGGCTGCACAAGTTTACATTCCCACCAGCAATGGATGAGTGTTCCCCTTTCCCCACACCCTCTCCAGCACTTGGCATCATTTGTTTTCTTGATCCTAGCCAGTCTTACTGGAGTAAGGTGGTATCTTAAGGTGGTTTTAATTTGCATTTCCTTAATTATTAGTGATGTTGAACACTTCTTAAGGTGTTTCTCAGCCATCTCTAATTCCTCCTCTGTGAAGTCTCTGTTCAGATCTTTGCTCCATCTTCTGAGTGATTCATTTGTTTTCTTTCTTCTTTGTTTTTTGAGTAGCTTGTATACTCTGGAGATTAATGCTTTGTCGGATGTATCTGCTGTGAAGGTTTCCTCCCATTCTGTGGGTTTTCTCTTCACTTCCTTTATTGTTTCCTTTGATGTACAGAAGCTTTTGAGTTTAATGAGGTCCCATTTGTCAATTGACGACCTTATTTCTTGTGCAGCTGCTGTCTGATTTAAGAAGTCTTTTCCTACACCTACGTCTTGTAGTCTGCTGCCAAGTTTCTCTTCTATCACCTCCAGAGTTTTGGATTTCACGTTGAGGTCTTTGATCCATTTGGAATTGACTTTTGTACAGGGTGAGAGGTAGGGGTTTAATTTCATTCTTCTACAGGTGGTGATCCAGTTTTGCCAACACCACTTGTTGAAGATGCTGTCTTTCCTCCAATGTGTCTTCTTGGCTTCCTTATCAAATATGAGATGGCTGAAATTGTGCTCAGGTTTGGATCTTTAGTTTTGTTCCATTGGTCAACTGGTCTGTTTTTGTGCCAGTACCACATTTAATAACTACAAAAGAAGTGTCCTTATATTTACAGACAAATATCCCAGAAACCACTCAGAAAAGAAGCTTCTTTTGCACTAGACGAGAATAGTAGAGTCCCACGAGTGGGCACACACAGACATGTGTGTGAATTACTCATGCCTAGGTGACACAACTACAATGCAACCTACACACATAAGCTGAAAGCATTATAGAATAAGGACCCAAGAAGGCATCAACTACCTCTTAACTCTCATTAAGGAAACTCTTTCATAAAGCAGGAGACCAGGAACTCAAAAGGGCCTCAAAGGAAAAACCATGAAGATTAAAATAAAAATAGAACTACAGAGTGTGGTTCTATGGACAGGCTGTCTATATTTAGCTTCACCCATCCAGGACTCAGGGAATTGGGGACGAGGGGGCAGAAAGATTGTAAGAGCCAGTGAGGTGATGCAAGACCAAATGGAAATGAATCCTACAAACTCCTGGGACCTGGTTTATATGAACCTACAGTATTGATAGCAGCATGCACAAGATCCATGCAAGCTCAACTGGACAAAAACCCAGAACAGAACTGCAGAAATGGGTAGCAGAGCCCAACCGTGGCTGAGGAAATATTGGCAGCACATGGCAGTCGGGTGAGGGAGACCTGTTCTTCTTTAGAAAAGAGATTCTGGATAGGTTAATTAGACCTCAGGGGATGAGCTGGCACTAGGAGTAAACAGGGAGAGTGATTTGACACAATGGACCCTAGCACAATTAACAGAAGGCATGAACTCTGGGGGTGGTAGTGACAAGGGAGAAGCCAGTATAATGGTGATTAGGACTGATTGAAAGATTATGTATGAAACACATAAAAAATTCAATAAAAAAGAAAACATGGGGGCAACAGATCTATTATTTTAACAAGATAGGCTTTGATGATACTCTTTTCAATAAAACTGTGGATGCTAAGAAGTCAGTAAACATATATTGAATGTATTAAAAAAAAAAGCTTTTGCTTATTAGTATTACTAAATTTTCCTGTGATTACAGGAACCCAAATGTCCATTAACCCAGGATTCGGGTACCAAAAAAGATGAAAGATACAACTGCAATCATGTTTAGTTTGGTGAATGAATGAATTTACCTGTGAGGAGTTCCTTACTGGGTCACTTGCCACAGGTAGCTAACTGAAAGCTGTATCACTGAAGATCCCTCTGGCTTACAGCCAGCTCCCGCAAAGAGGACTCTTACCGGCAATTGTTTACTGGTTGTACAGCCTCAAGGAGAACTCTGGAGCATCTTATGGTTTATTATTTTGATGAGTCTTTGATCTTCTCTGTCCCTACAGAAGGGACTGTTTCAATGTGCAGACACTAGTTATACAATTCTAGGGTTCTGTACCTAGCAAAAGTACACTCAGACAAATAAAATGCAATATAGAGCTCTCAAAAAGCAAAAATTGAATTTGTCATTTCAGTTCATGATGAATGATTCCAGGTATCATCAAGTACACTTAGGAAGAAATAAAATATAGCAGAAATTGAAAATTATGGAGTTTTGACTCAAGGAGAGCATGAAGGTAGGAGCATGCTTTGGGGGTGTCTGGAGGGAAGGTGGAGGGACAGCTTTGGTACATAATTGTGTGGGTTTTAAAATATAAATTCTTGTAACCATGGCTACAAGAAGGTCACAGAAAAATATCCCCACTAAATGTTGTAAGGTGTTTAGAATTCTTTGTTGTTCAGAATTCAGATGTAGTGTATGATTTCTATTTTCTCCTAGTCATTGACTTGTCAGACAAATCAAATTACCTTATAAAATTATGTATACATTCTCTCTATGCTAAAAATAGAAACCATGGGTGATGATTAATTTTATGCTTCAATTTTACTGGCCTTGGGATGCCTAGAATATTTTAAGGCATATTTGTAAGGGTGTTTCTGAGTGAGATAAGCAATTGAATCAGCAGGTTGAATAAAGCAGATTTCCCTCCTGAATCCACTCTACTAAGGCCTGAACATAAGCAGCGATGAGAGAAGGAGGGATTTATTTACTGTTTGGCTACTTGAGCTGGTGCATTGTCCTCCTGCGCTTGAACTAGGATTTATACAATTGACACCCCTGGATTTCAAACCTCAGGCCTTGGAATGGAACAATACCAACTGCTGTCCTAGGCTTCCAGCTTACAGAAGGCAGATCACAGCACTCCCTTGTCCATGATAATTTCACACACACACACACACACACACACACACACACACACACACACACACAGACCTTGTCTTGTTGGGTCTGTATCTTTAGAAAATCTTGACTGGGGCTGGAGAGATGGCTTAGCGGTTAAGAGCGCCGACTGCTCTTACAGAGGACCTGGGTTTGATCCCCAGCACCCACATGGCGGCCTAGAACTGTCTGAAACTCCAATTCTAGGAGAACTCCAGTTCCAGGGGAATCCTACGGCATTGCACAACACGGGTGAACAAAATTGTATGCAGACAGTACATTCATACACATACAGAAATAAAAAAAAAAAGAAAATCTTGACTAATAAACCATGTTATAGAAACTAATAATACCTGAATGAAGACATTTACTATGATGGACTGAATGACTCAATAGTGCTAAGATTTTAATTCTCTCAAAAATAGTCATATATTCTAAGTAATTCTAATAAAATCCCAGCATATTTTTTAAGTTTAAGAACTGGGATGCAATTTAACCATTTTTTTCCCTTCTGAATGTGACAGAAACTAACAACCAAGACTAACTATGTATGAAAATGTCATGACACCTGTAGCTTTATGTTCTAATATAATTAATACAAATGACTGCCAAAAGTGTGGGTTAGGAGTTTAAAGATGAACCTCTTCATAACAAATGTATACCATATCACAGTTTTAATGCAGAAATCTTGGATAATTACTAACGTAAAATATTGGGATTTATATATTGGCTAATTTTTAATAATCACTTATTAAATATTCATTCAAATATTTGATTATTTTACTTGTCTTCATTTTGAATGTAAAACATATAATTATGACAAAAAACATTGGAAGGCATATGAATTATTTATATTTTACTCCAGTGATTCTAGCTTGCCTTTTCCTTTTACTATTATGTTATTTGTGTATCCTCTCTAAATCTCTGCCTGTATCTTGTATGCATATTTTCTAAATTTTTATACTTTACCTATATAGTTAAACTGATGATTGAACCATAGAAACAGTAAAACGGTGATGGGATCCTAGTGTACAATACTGTATTGATCAATATTAATAGCAGTGACAAGACTCAGTGTTAGAGAGTTTAGAGTACAACTGGAGTTCTCATACATTCCTGAAAGTGTTGGAACATTGCATAGCCACTTTGCAAAAATTCTCTCTAGTTTTCCAGTTATCTAAGCTTCTACCTCACACATCCAGAAATTAGTGTGAATGAAAAATCATGAGGAACAAGAATGTTCATACCATTATTCAGAATAGAGTCAATTTGGGATCAATACACTGTCATTAACAGGTAAATGGCTAAATTGTGCTATATATTTTATTATTCCATTTATTTGAAATATCTGAAATGAGCAAATTCTCATAGATACAGAAAATATGTGAGTGTTTTTATGAGGCTGAGGGGAGAGGTTATGGTGGTTGTTAAAGGGCATATAGCCTTTACTCTTAGAGTGATCAAAGTGTTTTAAAACTAGATAGCACTGAGATTCAGTCCTCTGAGAATATACCAAAGTCCTATGAATTAGCAATTTAAAAGAATGAATTTCATGGTATGCGACCTTAATAAGGCTATAGAGCAACAGTGTTATAAAACATTATTATACAAAAATTAAAGAGATTAAGCTACTGAGCTGACACACCATAAATTATACTTTTCTGAAATATTATTATACTTATGGAAGGATGTAGAAAAAGTGCTTACTATTTTATTCCATTTATAGTAATTCAAATGGAGACAAAGCACAGGGATGATGCCAGAAGTCATGATAGGAATATCAGAAGAATGACTAGCAGTTGTGGAGAGAGCAGAGGTGAAAGCCATCTGGGCGGATCTGAGGGCATGTTCTGTGTCTTATCTGGTGATTCCATCTGTACATGTATGGAAAAACCTATAAGACACATAATGTAGATTACTCTACTTTTAGCACTTTATTGTATGAGAGCTCTCAGCGAAAGGGTACTTTGATACATTGTGGAGATTCATGGTGAATGATATAAAGGAAATCATTTTTGAGAAAACTCCAGGTTATAGAAGGATGACTTTCCGCACTCCATTGTTATCATTTCTGTAGTGGTCAATCAAGGCTTCATGTTATGGCACCATGGCTCAGAAAAAGCTTTGTGGGCACAGTTTAAACAGCTTCAGGTCCAGATATCATTTGTTGCTCTAAATGATATTCTTTTTTTGTGACTCTATTTGTAACCTTTCCAAAAGAGAAAAGAATTACAGCATTGGAGGAATGGATGTGTAATAAACTAGGCTTAGAGCATTATAAATGAAAACTCTTCTACAAAATACAATGGATGAAAAGGCATGGAAATATGAGTCTGCAGTTTCACATTAAAAATATATGTAGTAATCAGCTATGGGTGGAATTTTTCAAAAGCAATTCAAATGCTAATGACTGTGTTGAAATCTTTCAACTGGGAAATGTGGGGACCTGTTTGTGTTGTTTGTTCTGCCAGATTCCAATTTCTCTCGGCTGAGAAAATCCTTTTATGAATTAATAAAAGCTTTCTAGTCTGAAAATAGGGGGATATACAGCCTAATGGCTGGAATGTGTTGCCAGGATTTTGTAATTTAGACAGTGTGTTGTGGCTAGAACAATACTCCTATGCACTGAACTTTAATGGTGAAATGTCAGCTTCCCGCTGAGCAGTTCAGCAGCCAGACCCACACCTGCTTGCTTGTAGAAGAGTTGTCATTTGCATCCACATGGAGCTGTTCTAACTTGGGAGGTCAGTATGAAGAAGATCAAATCTTTCATCTTTTCAAACATGACAAAACATACAAATCAAATCTTATAAAAACCTCTCTATTCTCTCTCTCTTCAACATTGGAAGGAAAGCAGTAGGGAGATTAAAAACATGGAAAGAAGAGCTGTATAACTATTGCATTTTATCTTGATTTTTAAACCTTTTCAAAAGAATGTGTTTACTTCTGGAAAATATGACGTTTCTTAAATTATTATTTTCATGTTGACTATGAGTAATAGGGACATTTCAATTTTCAGTGACTAGCAGTGAACAAATAAAGCTTGATATTAAAGTCAAGCTAGCAAGAGAAAATTTATATCAGGACACAGTGTAGGATATAATATCGTTAAAGTTCTCAATTGAATCCATAGATCATTAGAAGAATTAATTTGAGTAATGATTGAATTGGTACTGACCAGGGATGGATAATCCAGAATATGCTTGTGTGCTGGATAGCTTTAGTGTCAACTTGACACACTTGGGTTGAGGGAGCCTCAATTGGGGAATTGGCTCCATTGGATTGGCCTGTGGCCACATCTGTGGACTATTGTCTTGATGGTCGAGCAGTGTGGGAGGGCCCAGCCCACAATGAGTGGTGCCACCCTGGGCAGGTTGTTGTGTACAGTATAAGAAGGCAGGCTGGGCATGACCCAGGGGAGCAAGCCAGTGAACAGCATTCCTCCATGACCTGTGCTTCAGCTCCTGCCTCCAGGTTCCCGCCCTGAGCTCCTGCCTTGGGCTCCCTGAGTGATGAACTGTGACCCAGGAGATGTAAGCTGAATAAACCCTTTCCTCCCCAAATTGGTGTCGGTCAGAGTGTTTTGTCACAGCAATGGAAGACAGACTAGAACAGCTTGTATTTATTAATATTAACCACATAGATTTTTAAAGTTAATCATTACTGTTTAGGATGTCTTATTTTCACTAATTTTGAAAGAAAAACAAAAGCAGAAACCCAAACCATAAAACAGTCAAACCAGAAATGTACCCCAAGGGAATGAAGAGGCAAAAAGCTCTAATCTGACAGTACAGTGGACTCACACTTTTAATTAAGGACCACTTAATATATATATAATATATATTATATTATATATATCTATTATATATATATAATGTGTGTGTACATATTCTTTGACAAATGACTAAGATAGAAAGCAAAACCCATTTTTAACATGGTTCTACTGGCATCTCTTTTGTCAATGCCTTTAAAAAATATTTGCTTTGTTATGCTGGTATCTCAGGCTGGGCTCCGCGTCTCAGATAACTGGGAACACAGGTGTACAATATATTCATTGCCCTCGGCATTTTATGAAAGCCTATAATGAAAATATATACTGAGGGTCATATCCAGTGTCAATTTTATTTAGACTAGGATGTCAGCTTAAATAATTTCAATTTAAATGTAGAAACACTATTTTTACCAGTCATCTTAACGTCATACATTTGTTCTTAAGTATTTTCCATTCCTCTTTTCCAGGGATGACAAGTTAGGACGTTGTTGAGTCTCTAATATTCAGTTCCATTTCTCCCAGATAACTACCCTATTCTATGTATATTCAGACAACATATATAAGATTTAAATGAGATCAACAACAACTTAAGTTACCACACAAAATGTTGTAAAAGGATAGAAATAGTGGAATCAGAGGAACAATGAATTTGAAGAATATTTAAGACTCATTAGCCTCTATTTCCTATGGGTTAATTAATAAGGCTTAATGAGGAATAGTGAGATATTTGACAATATAAACACATCTCACTGTAGGTCCTGTAGAGATGGCTTAGTGGTTAAGAACACTGACTGCTCTTGCAGAAGACCTACCTGGGTTCTATTCCCAACGCTGAAATGACAACTAACAACCATCCTAACTCCAGTTTGAGGGGATCAGATGACCTCTTCTAACCTCTGTGGACATTGCATGACACAGGTGCACTTAAACATATGCAAGCATACAATCATACACACAAAATAAAAGTAATATATAAAAATTTAAAAACATACTGTATAACTTGAAAATAATCTGGGGTATATCCAGTAGGTAGAATAGTATCCCAATGTGCATAAAGCCCTGGGTTTGAACTTCAGCTCATCATAAACATAATGAAGTTTCACGCACCTGTAATCTCGGAGTTGAGTGGAGGAAGGAAGAACAGAAGGTCAAAAGTCATCTTGTGCAACATAGCTCATTTGAGGCAAACCTAAGATACATGAACTTCCATCTCAGAAAATTGAACAAATAAATAGAATGTAAAATAATCTGTATCACTTCATTAATTTCCCTTTTTCTAAATCAAACTTTATTTTATTTATTGTATTTATATTTTGAAGCAAAGTTTAGAAATGAGTCATAACCAATAATTTGTGAAGTTCTAAAGTGAGATGAATTATTTTCCTCTTTAATGATTATTACATATCTGTCAACTTCATATGAAATATTTTTAAAGTTTATTCAAAATGTTGACAAGAAAAATGGACAAACATATAAAGCATAGCCGATATTCTAAGTTATCTATGTGCTTCCATTCTTTCACCTCAAGACATTCATTTTGCTCTAGTTTTGTAAAATTTTCCCTATAATCATATTCTGTAGAAGGTACCCAAAGATTTATTTTTCTAATATGAAAAAAATAGATTTTTTAAATTTTTTTATTTTTATTTCTTATTTCAATTTTTAACAATAAGTTATGAGTACAAGCATCCTTCATGTAAAACCAATTTGCAAACAGCTATGCCCAAACCCACACAGCCCAAGGCTCCGACCATCCAGCTGGAGGGGCTTGTATGTACAATCGTGTTGATCAAATAAGTGTCCAGTCTATACTGTTGTAGTTTCACCATTCACCCCAATCACAGCCCTTACATTCTACCATGCTGCCTCTTCCACGGATTGTTCCCTAGGCTTAGAAAAAGGGGCACAGGTGGACGAAAAGCAAAACATTTCTCTGGAGATGTCGTTTTGGACTCTGATCAGTTCAGGCTGTTTCCTTTCATGGGCTGACAGCTTGTCCAGGAATAGCCTTTCAATCCTACTAATGAAGCACAAGCAATTAGATAAATAGGTATTTAAACAGTCCTAATTATTATGGTAGGTTACTTTACTTTGGTATAGACATGGATGTTTGGATGGTATGCTAATCCATGAATTATAGTTTTTCTGTAAAAGATGACAAGGTCTTACTGTGGCTTATAACAACTCCTAACCACTAGAGGATGTAAGCTTGTGGCATCAGCCATGAATTATTCCTCCAAGGAGAGAGCTAATAGCCAATTAGATTGGGGATGTACAGACTTATGGCTGTCACTGCTGCACAGTATTTCCAGGCAGGTGAAGTGTAGTTGATGCTGATGGAGGGGTCTTGCTTGACTTAAGAAGACCAATATTTGCTTTATTGGTTTAGTGGCCTTTGGTAACACTCTCTGGCATTCCAGAGACAAACTGTACACTTGCAAGTGTGGTCTCAATACATCTTTCCCATGCTTACATCATGTCTTCGACAGCAGGGCCTTACCACCTCTCTTCTTGCAAGTATCCCAGTTTGCAGGCAAGAAGCCTTTACCTTTGGGGGGGGCTTGGATCCCCTGACCAACATCTCCTTGGCAGAATAATCCATTGCTGATATCAGAGCTCTCCTGTATTGATATATTTTGCTTAAATAAATTGGAAATATAAATTGTTGTCCACATTTGCTTTACTTAAAATTTGTATAACAATAACTTTGGGATTAATGTATACAAATGTTCTCTAAAATTTTTGTGTTATACAGTATCATCTTGTATCATTCTCTTTTACCTGTAGCATAATTTAACTTAAGGAATTAAGTCACCCAAAACAGCTTGGGTAAATTTAATGAAATTTACACCTTGATTCCTGCTTATAGGTATGTGTACTACAACTGCCTTTCTGAGAATCATGGGTCAAAAAAAACCCTAAAATAAAAAAGGGAGGATACAGTTATATATTAAACATTTTTGCCAAAAATTTTCAATTTAAATCTTAAAACTAACTATGGGAAAAGATTTGTATGTTCCCAGAGGTCAAACATCACCAACTTAATGGCTGAGAAAGAAAAGATACAGCTTTGCATTGTGCAAGATGTACCAAGAAATACCAGCAGAGAAGTTGGCCCATCTAAGCATTAAAAGGAAGAAAAGCCTCAGACTGCTAGAGGCATCAAACATCTCGGTGGATCCTATTTGTAACAACTGTATATAATGAGTCCTAATGAACCTTACCTTCCAGTTTTAATATGAGAGACTTTCTTACCTCCTTTTCATAGAACAAAGAAAAACATGATTGCAATGAAGTCATTCTCTAACTGTAAATTAGAGCAGACTGTTATAGATGTAATCTCTTATAAAACCAGTATAACTGCTTTCTTTACTTGGCTAATAGACATAGGAATTGTGAAAAGGATTATTCTCTATTCAGAGCCAAATATAATACTAAAGTCTTTTTAAGCTGTGCATTTAAGCAAAATATATTAAGCTGTGCATTTAAGAAAAAATAGATTTTTAAACTTTTCTCTTTTCTATAGGTTTCCCTCAACCTCTTAACTACTTGACATAAAAAGCACAAGATCTAGAGCATTTTTATATCCTCATTGCTACTTCAATAAGCTTACCTAAAGAGAATGTAAAACTAGTGAGCATTTCTAGTCTTGAATTATTTTATTAATCATATATAATTTTTCCTATCCACAATGAACATTATAAACATTAGAGAACTGATAGTGGGCAAGGGAACTAACCTAGGTGTGCAGTGTTGTCAAATATATGTGTGACCCTAGGTTTGTACAAGGGTGGCAAAATAAAAAGCCCTACTGTAATATTAAACATTTTAGTGTGTTTACATAGGTGGAAGCATTGAAGAACTATTCTACATTATTTGTTTATTTTGCATTATGGGGACTTAAGCCCAGGGTCTTGCACATGCTTTTAAAACAGTATTTTATTTTATGTGTATGAGCGTTTTGCCTGCATGCATGTAAGTGCATCCATGTCATGCAATAGCCACAGAGGTCAGAAGAGAGTGTCATATCCCCCGGAACTAGATTTATGGACGGTTGTAGCTGTCATGTGGGTGCTAGGAACTGAACCTGGGGCAACAGCCAGTGTTGTTAACTGCTGAGCCAGCCCTCTAACTCTCCCTTGCATGGGCGTTTGAACACTCTGCCACTGAACTGCATCCCCAACCTCATATCCATGTTCTCACGTCTGAATGTTAAAAAGCACAAAAACATAACATAACTACAGAGCATTTTGAAAGACATGTTTTAATATCATATTATAAGTCAAATAAGAGAGAAGCTTGTGAGGTAGGAGAAGACCTCAGTGGAGTACTGGACATCAAAACAGTGGATCAAAGACTAAATCACACTTTAGCCAAAGAATAGAGGAAATTCTTATAGCAAACAGAGTTCTAAAGCATGGGAAAGAAGAAGAAAAGTTCTTCAGACCTGAAACTTTCGTATGCTACAAATCACACAGATTTCTCACTAAATATGCTCATAAAATCCATTCGATTTCCCAATTCAGTAAGTCCACCATGATGTATAGACATCTATTCTTTCAAGATCAGAATGTTAAGGCTGTTAAAATTTGATCTGTATGAGAACAAGAAAAATTATGTGTTTCTTTTTGTTTTATTTTCATTGATTTATCCTCATAACTCAGAACTCAAGGCCCTGGCACACAGTATGTCTTCATTAGACATTTATTGGATAGATGAGTAAACAAATGTATAACACAATCTTCTGGAATGGTTTGATGCAGAGGTTGATAGCTGAATATACTTTTTTTTCTTGTTTTATTTTTTTTTAACTGAGTTTTGTAATTTCATAGAACACTTCTTAATCAAGCTTAGGCCATCTCCCTAGTCCATTCGCCCCCAGACTCCCACCAGACCTCATGTATTCTGGCATGCATGGTAAGTCAGTCATATCCAGTTAAGCATTTGTACCGAGATGTACTTCAATGAAAATTCATCAACTAAAGTCTAGTCAGTCCATCTAAAGTTTATAAGCAAAGTATACTGTCCTTCATCCATTAGCAATCAGTATCAATATTTCTTATCTAGGGTTAGCCCAGCAACCATTTCTCTCCTCTGCACTAGGGCCTTGTTTAGTTGAGTTGGCATGGGTCCTGTACTTAACGCCATCAATACCACTAGTTCATATGTATAAACTTGGCCTGAAAGCTTCTGCTCCCCTGTGCTCATGTACCAGCCCTGGTTCTCAAAATCTTTCTGCTCCCCCTCTTCTGCAATGGTTCCTGAGCCATGACTGGGTGAGGTCTTACCCAGGGATACATACTCTGCTGTCTCCTATTCTTTAAAACTTTTCCAGTTGTGGCCTTCTGTGTGCATAACTCTCTGTTCTATAAGAAAGCGTCACTGGTGAGAGTTGAAAGATGCATTATTTTTCTCTCTATCCATCATTATACTATGTTCCATGAGACTTAGGTGTAGAAGTTCAACTGTAGATGTGTCACTGTGGGAAAATTCAGTTAAGTTAGGTATGAATGGGCTAGCACTCTAACCAGTGCCCCCTAATGCATAAGTGGGAGTCATGGGACCTCCCTGGCCAGACCCATTGGGTGGGATGTGGTGACACAAAGGTCTGGGATTTGGCCCTGTGAAATGAAGTCACACTGGCTTTAAAACCTGGCCATTTTTGAATAAAGCTCTCTATCTGGATACCTCACAATGCATTCGCGTGCTGTGCTTTCATACAGGTGTTTTCTACATGGCTCACCATGGGAATAGGTAGGACAACCCACATGTCACCTAGGACTGGAAAAATGTCAGACATATATCCCCCATATGTGACCAACTGAAGAACTCTGCTGTAGGCTCCGTCTGTTTCAAAAAGAAGCTTCCTTGATGAGTGGTGAACTGTATGCTTCTCTGTAAATATAAGGATCCATAGTTAGCTTATGGGAAAACTTCATTTGTCTAGAAATATGACAGGCATCGGGTTTTCTCTAGGATCTATGTCCTCTCTAGCCATGTCTATTTGGCTACAAAGACAGTGCCACCCATCAATTAACTCCCATTCTGGATTTAAGTTCCAATTAGGTAGCTGTTGATTACTCCTCAGATAACAGCACACCAATAGAGGCATGTTGCTGTACCAGTTGTTCTGGTCATTAACCTTTAGGACTGGGTTGGACGATTGATTTATCTTCTCCCTTAACAGTTTACATATCATCCAGAATTATGAGAGCTAAACTTCAGGTAGAAGGCTTCCAGATCAGTTCCTGCTCCATTGTTCCAAGTCCTATATGTGAAGTATGTCCTGTCTTCAGCAGTAGGGTCTTATCTATTGGTTCTGCGAAGTAACCAAGAGCTTTGGCAATAGCATTGTGTTATAGTTTTTATGGGTCAAGAATTCGGTGGTGTTACTGACAGGTTTCTCTTGGATCTCTTATGAGGCTTACTCTAAATATTTGTTAGGACTGAAGTGATCTGGGGGCTTGACTAAGAATGACTCTTCTATTTCAGGAGGATTCTTTTCCCTAATTGTGGAAATCTTTGTGGCTATGGTGAGAGATCTAATTTTGCCACTGTATGGAAGCCCCACATGGCTGACTGAGTCTCATGATTACTTAGTAGCTGACTTCTCTAAAATGAGTGATCCATTTTCAGTTTCATCCTGAAATGTAAAAGCAAATACACAAAGAAATAAACGTGCTTTTGGCTTATGTTGTTGACCTACAGGCATGGAGAGATGAAAAGAAACAGAGTACTCTACAGAACTGCAGGAAGTCGCCCTCCAGTTCTGTAATTGAAGATGCCAGGTGCTGAGGTCACAGCAACAGTGTAGATCTGACGTTTGATTGGCCACTGCTGGCTTTGAATGCCATCTGCAGACAAGGAATTATAAACTCAAGCAGCCAAAAGGGAAGGTCAAACCCAGATTGCAGAGGAACACAGAGAGAGCAAGAAAAAGAACTTGAAAGGAAAGAAGGAAAAGCATTCTAAGTGTGAGGCTGCAAATAAAGTCCTAAAACCCAACGGGGCATCTAAAGTCTTACAAACCTAAGACAGCCAAAGCAACTGATAGGTAAAAATGGATTTTTGTCCAGATGTAGTTATATTTGTAAAGTAGTCTCACAATATAACATATTTGTACAAAGATTTATAGATGGACACATATTTAAATCCATACTGAATTTTAATGTGAGTCACAATTTGTGGATTTTTGTCACAAAATAACCGGGAACAGGAATCCAATGAAATAAACAAACAAAAACAACTGAAATTAGTCTTTCAATGATGTATTAGTTCATTGAACACTTACTTTTGGAGGCTGAAGTCCAATCCTGTATTGAACCATATTTTCAGCCTCCCATGAAAGCCCCATTGACAGTTGTGACATAACAACATAAACCCAAGGGAAACAGCCTGATGTGGAAGGGGCTAAGCACTGAGAATGGAATGGCTTCACTTCAAACTAAATCAACTTCCCCAAAGCCAGCTTGCCCCAGGAGTAACCTAATTCCTTGACACTAAGCACCACATCTTAACACATCTGTCACTTCAGAACTGTTGCATGAAGGATCCAGCTCCCAGCACAAGGCATATGAGGTACAGATTTCATCTGGACCACAGATAATGACATCTTATTTCCTTACAGCAAGAAATACATGAAGCAATTGTCAAAAGGCAAATAGGCGATGTTAGATGGGAGGGGACCTGGGTTGGGGGGGTTATTAAAAAAAAAAAAGAAAAAAAAAAGGCAAATAGGCATTAACAGGAAGGAAATGCACTCTATACCAAGTCCTTGAAGTACATCAGGTCTAGTCCCTGACCTCTTCTCTGATAAATCACATAAAACTAATCTCTTAAGCAAAGGCAGTTTGAAGAAAACTCTCTGAAGAATAGGTTTCAGATGCCTGCTCACTGGAATGAATTCTTCTTCCTTAAATTTCTTCCTTAAAAAGAAGTTCAGATCTTCACCTTTTCAGTCCTAGTATCTATTTGTCATCTCCTAAGGACATTTTTAGAACAAGATATTGAAGTACTTATTAAAGTCACAATAATAATTTTGAGTGTGCCTATAATTTCTTCATCTAATCTAGAAACAAAGATAACTTTCACACCTTTCCTTTTTAAAGTGCAACAAACTATTGTCACTCTTGTGAGAGAGCTCACTTGAATGGGTACTTCCTTCCCAATGTCAGATGATGAGGTCTTCATCCTTGGCTTTTTAAGTAGTTCTAAGTGCTGCTCTTAGGATCACTTATCCTGAGTTATGTTAAATTTCTCAGTCACTGTTTTTTCAGAAGTAACAAAGATTTTGCAGCATAGATCCTATATTTGAAACAAAGTATCTGGCTCAGTGTGTATTTTGCTATTTGGGAACAGTGTATTTCTTTTCCAAAATTAGAATATAATGTTTTTCATTGAGTGTCTATTTATTTATTTATTTATTTATTTATTGTCTATCATTTACTTATGTATCAATTATCTGTCTATGGCAAGCTATCATGTCTCATTTTCTATCTATCTACCATATTTCTAAGTGTCATTTATCATGTATTTACTTATCTATGAATTATCTGTGATTTATCTATCTAATAAAATTCAAAATCACATAAGTAAGTTTTAATGATAAGCCAACTTGAAAATATAGGACAAAATGAAGCTATCATGGGATTAGGCATATATAAATCAGTTCTTTAAACCATTAGTACTTAGATTATTAAGTCTACAGTCTTCTTAGTTTGATATATACTATGCATTTGTCTCTAAAGATTATAATTATGAGACATATACACTCACTCACTCACAGTAAACTTCTCCTGCACAGTGGTCCTGAGGCACTAGAGGTAACATAGCTTGTCAATACACAGAGTATTGAGTGCAGTTCTCATGTGGTAAATGCTACCACCACATTATTAAATGTTCTGGAAATAACTGAAATGAAATGTGAGATTATATGAAATATCTTTATATGCAATATTATTTCTCTTGTGAGCTGTGTATGATGGCTTGTATTGGTTTTCAATTTGACTGGATCTGGAATTTGTAAGGGGCTTTCTTGACTAGATTACTTGAAGCTGGAAGACCTACTCTAAATGTGCACCTTCTGTTGGTAGCCCATATAAATGGACATAGCAGAAAGGAGATTTCTGTTTTCTTCCTGCTGGACGTCACAATCATTTGTAAGTTTATCTATTTTGTTGCATTGGAACTTCTTTCCTAATATTGAAACAACTTCTTCAGATTCCAATGTGGACTGACTGGCAGCTATCCAGGAATCATCCAGGCCCTTGATGTCATATTGGGACTTCTCAAACATCTAGCCTTGTAGGCTAATGTACTATTGGAGTCTCAGCCTATCCAGTGTGGCAAAGCCATTGTTGGACTACTCAGACCTGTGCTGTAAGTCAATCTAATAAATCTTCCTTAGCATATATATATATATATATATATATATATATATATATATATATTCATTTCAACAATTATGTTCTTTTCAAGCACCCTGATTAATATGTTGACCTTTCACAATATTCATTTGAAAATATTTGGAATGATTCAGATAAGAGAGTAAAGAACAATATATAGCATATTAATCAATGAGTGGGGTTTTGTCACTCAGCAAAGGGAAAAGGTAGAGAGAATGAAGACTCCAGTATACAGACATTGCTTGTGAAGGCACTAAGGGCCACAGTGAAAATGCTTGCTACATTTAAAGTCATATTCATGGCAGTATTAACAAATGAAAATATTTGAAAAAGAAAGGATTTCCTCACATCCAATGTCTTTGATGGGTGTGCAGATACTCAAAGGTATATTTGTTAGCTAACATTGACAGTTAAAATGTTAACTCCTAAATCCAGGACATAGTGTAATTGAACAAGTGATTTTCTTTGCATCAAGAATTCAACCTCTACATAGACTGATGTCAGTTTTCCAGATCCTGCTTCTCCAAGGTTCAAATGGACAAGCTGTCACTTCCTCTTTGCAGTTGCCCCTGTATTTATATAACACTCTTGCTATGAATGACTTCACAACCCAATTTGATTGAATTCTGACTTTTTCATCAATACACTAAACTATGAACATTTTTCACCACTTTAAATCTTTATTATATATTTATTACATATGTCAATGCATTGGAAGCTTAAATGTCATGAAAAATCAAAATCCAATCTTGATCAACATCTGCAAAAGAAAGAGTCCATCACTACTATTGGGCTGTTACTTGCTAGCATATGTTGTCTAATAGGTACAATGCCTGCTTATTATAAAGTATAATCTCCTTTTACACTCTTTATGTATGTACTTTGGAAGCTTCTATAATGGTAGGTTTGTATATGGATTTTTCTAAAGTCCTTTAGTGTTAGTTATCCCTCCCCATTCTCTCTCCTTCCCTGCCATCCAAATCCCCACCCCAATTCCTACTCTGTTATTCCTCTTTCCCTTTTTATATCACTGTTTTCTTTTTTTATTATATTTTAAGGGAGTCACAATATAAGAGCACAGTTGTTTTCAGATCACATTGACATTACTCAGTTTGCCATACAATTAGGTAATTGGCACTAGCATCCACAGATGAGGGATACCATTCATCATTTGTTTTTCTGGGACTGTGTTACTTCACTCAGCATGATGTCCTCTAGCTCCAGCCATTTTCCTGCAAAACTCATGTCATCTTTCTTTAGCACTACATAGAACTCCATTTTGTAGATGTACCACATTTTCTCTATCCTCTCATCAGTTGAGGGGCACTAGGGTTGGTTCCAGCTCCTTTCTATTGTGAAGAGAACTGTAATAAACATGGCTGTGCATGTATCTCTGAGGTAAAATGAGCCTCGTGGGTACATGCCCAGGAGAGGTATGGCTGGGTCAGGTGGCAAGTTCATTCCAAGTCTTCCAAGGGTTCTCCACACTGCTTTCCATAGTGGCTGTTTGAGTTTACATTCCCACCAGCAGTGGATGAGTGTTCCTCTTTCCTCACAACCTCTCCAGCACTTGGTATCATTTGTTTTCTTGATCCTAGCCAGTCTTATTTGAGTAAGATGATATCTTAGAGTGGTTTTGATTTGCATTTCCTTAATGATTAATGATGTTGAACACTTCTTAAGATGTTTCTCAGCCATCTCTAATTCCTCACTGTTGAAATCTCTGTTCAGCTCTTTGCTCCATCTATTGAGTGGGTCATTTGTTTTCTTTCTTCTTTGTTTTTTGAGTAATTTATATATTCTGGAAATCAATGCTTTGTCAGATGTTTCTGCAGTGAAGGTTTCCTCCCACTCTGTGGGTTTTCTCTTCACTTCCTTGATTTTTTTTTTTTGATGTACAGAAGTTTTTGAGTTTAATGAGGTCCCATTTGTCAATTGTAGACCTTAATTCTTGTGGGGCTGCTATATCACTGTATTCTATCTCTATACCCATCAAGGCCCCCACTCTTTGGCTGTTTGTTTTTGGGACTCTCTGGATTTTCCAGTGGAAACAAATATATCTAGAAATTCAAAGCTAATATCAGCTATGAAAGAGATATTTGTCTTACTGTGTCTGAGTTACCACAGTGACACAGGAAGATTATGACATTTATCTTTCTGGGTTTGCTCTTATAAGGATTGTTTCCAGTTCTATCCTCTGAATTTACCTCTGAATGTCACAATTTTGGTTTTCTTAAGTGCTGAATACAGTTCAGTTTTGTAAGTGCGTCACATTTTCACTATCCATTGATCAGTTGTTAGGCATCTAGGTTGTTTCTAATTCCTGGCTATTGTGAAAAGGGCAGCAATGAACATGGATGAACAATCTCACTATAGTAGGATATAGAGTGTCTGGGGTCAGATGGTAGGTCCATTTGCAGCCTTTTGAGGAATCTCCACACTGATTTCCATACTTGCTGCACCAATTTGCCCTCCCACAGGTAATGGATAAGAGTTTTTCCCCCACATCCCCAATCCATTAACGCTTGCTTGTTTTTTGGATGGTAACAATTCTGAGTGGGGTAAAATGAAATCTCATCATGGAAGATTTTATTGCATTCTCCTGATGACTGAATATTGTGAACATTTTCTTAAGTGTTGCATTTAATCTTTTGAGAACTCTCTGTTCAGATCCTTGCTGTATTTATTAATTGGGTTGCTTGGGTTTTTTAAATTATTGTTGTTCAAGCTTTTTTGTGTTATGTACACTTTATATTCTAGGTACTAACCCTCTGCCAGAGGTATAGCTGATAAAGATTATTCTCATTCTGTAGGTTGCCTCTTAACTCAAATGATGATATCCTTTGCTGCATAAAAGTTTTTTAGTTTCCTGAAGCACCATTTTCCAATTGTTGGACTTAATAGCAATGCTATAGGAATCCTGTTCAGAAAGTGCTTTTCTGTGCCTATAGGTTCCAGTATATTCCCTACTTTCTCCTCTATATGATTCAGGGTATTCAGTTTAATGTCCTTTATCCACTTTGAATTAAGTTTTGTGTGTGCATAGGGGGAGATAGGAATCTAATTATTCTACATGTAACTTTGCAGTTAGAGCTGAGCCATTTGTTGAACATGCAGTCTTTTCCCACTGTGTATTTATTTGTTCTATGGTCTGCTTTCAATTGCTGTAACAAAACACTATGACCAGTACCAACTTGGGGAAGAAAGGGTTAATTTAGCTCACATCTCCCAGGTCATAGTTCACAATTTAGGGAGCCAAAGGTAGAAACTCAGGGCAGGAATCTGGAAGCAGGAGATGAAACCAGGCCATAGAGGAACATTGTTTCCCAGGCCCATGCTCAGCCTACTTTCTTATACAACAGTACAGAACAAACTTCCCAGGGGTGGCACCACCCACAGTAAGCTAGGCCCTCCTACATCATTCAACAGTCAAGAAGATGCTCCACAAACATGGCCATAGGGCAATCCAATGGAGGAAATTCCCCAATTGAGACTCACTCAACCCAGGTATGTCAAGTTGACAACTAAAGGTATACAACACAGTATTGTGACCATTTTGTCAAAAATCAGCTGTCTTCAAATTCATGGAATTAAATATGTCTTCTATTCTATTTCAGTGATTAATTCAACAACAACTGGCCTAGAAAGATATGTCCCTTGGTTCAATAGTTGCATGGATATCATAGGAATAATTAATCACTTTCTAAGTGGATGTAAGCTACTTTTCATAGATGGAGCCCATACCTGACAGTATTATGAGGCTTAGAACATGTGGCTAGACAGGCCATAGGCTATTGAGGAGAGCTTAGACCTTCTACTAATCACTCATTGTTATAGCAATAGATTAACGCATCTCTCAAGTCTCACCAGAGAAGCTTCCTTATGCAGTAGCTGGTGATTAGCATAGAAACCTACAACTAGCTACTGTGCAGAGAATAAGAGACTATAGAGCACTTATCCCTAAACTGGAAGCCTATGTTAAATTTCTGCCTCCCAAGGCCCAGGAATCATTGTGGAAGAGGTGGCAGAAGTTTGTAAGTGCCAGAGGTAATGGATGATCATAAGGAAATAGAATTTTATAGACAGCTGGGGAGTTATATGAACTTACACCAATGGTGACAACATACACAAGTTTCACATAAGCTCATGCCTGATAAATCCCAGCATAGCTGTGGTGAAGTAGGTAAAAAACGTCAACCCTAGCTGGGAAACTATTGGTCACTGATAGCTGTTGTAGAGAGAGAGTTAGTCTTCCTTAAGGGTGTACTCTTGGCAGGTTAATGAGTGTCAACTGTACAGATCCTCACCGGAGGACATTTGGGCACACAGTTTTGATTCTATAGGCCTTGATAAATATACGTATGTATGTATGTATGTATGTATGCATGTATGTATTGTATAGTACATGACATTGAGCCGGGGTATTGAGGGAAGGTGCAGATAAGGGAGCTGATCTAAATATGATAAAATATATTGCATGAAATCACAAAAGTCAATAAAAAGAAATACAAAAAAGACATAAAATCCTGTCTTGACAAACTTCCCAATTTATTATCTTAACAAATGCAAGGACTATCATTATCTAGATTTAAAAAATACATATTACACCTATTTATGTAAGTTTAGATTTCCAAGGCAACTTTTGATCCTGATTCACTTTAATTAACAGGTGTGAATATTTATTCCAGTGGAGATTAGTTCATAGGGGAAAAAAGAGACAGCACCTTAACTTTAAATAAAAATAGAGTTTTATAATTAAGTTTTAATGTATTTTCTGTCTTTGTTATTTCATTTTTGAAACATGATGGCTCCCCATGTAGTCCAGGCTGGCCTCACATTCACAACCCTTCAACCTGAGCCTCCCAAATCCTGAGATTACAAGAAAGCAGCACTATACCTGGCTCAAGATGATAGTTTAAAGAATAATTTCTATTTGCATTTTCTTTTATTAGACTTTTCCTTAATGTCTTTTAGAAGTTTTTTTATACATTGGAGGTAGAATTTCCCATTATAGATGCTTCAGGATAAGGAGCTAGCTCTGTTGGTAATACTTGCCATATAAGCACCAGGGAGGAGTTCAATTCCTATTTTATATGTAAAAGCTGAGCACAGTGGTGCCCTTCTTTATCCTAGCATTGTAGAAGCAGAAAAAAGTAAACCCCTAGGGTTGGCTGGCCAGATAGTCCAGCTGAATCCATGAACTCCAGGTTCCAATAAAAGAACCTGCCCTAAAAGAATAAGGGAGAGAGTGAATGAGCAAGATTTCTGACATTGACCTCTCACCTCCACATACACCCTCACATGCATGTTCATACCCATGACCACATACCCTTCATACAAAGAAAAAAAAAGAGAAATGTTGCAAATATAATCTCCTAGTGTTGTCTGTTTTTTATATGGTTAAAAATTGATCACAAGACAGAGTAAACAAGTGAGGACAGTGAAGCTTCCTCCTTACTCTCTTACTTTCATAGGTGCTGTGGGAGATGCCACACAGGCTGCCGGCGTGGGAGGGTCAGCAACAGTGTTACCCAGTGTGAATGAATTGTCAGTGTAGTTCCCGGCCACAAATTGAGCATCTATAGCACCTGTTCCCTCAAAGGTTAGGGACCATGGTGTAGGAGAGGGAAGAAACATGGCAAGAGCCAAAGATCAGAGGATGGAGCTAAGCAGCGTTTTCTGGACATGGGAGAACTTCTGCACTCATATGGTCTCAGGATCATGCCAGTCAACATTCTAACATGGAGTGGGGGCGGGGGGACGACTCACAAATACCACTTCTAAAAGGCTGAGGATCAACTACTCAGCTACTGGAGGAAAGAAATTTTTTCTTTAAAGATGTGGCTCCTGGCAGGTCAGCCACACTCATATGGATGGCCCCTCACCTAGACGTAGCACAAATGGTCTTTTGGTGAATCATTAAAAGAAATAAAAAAGAGGTTTCATAGGAGAGTATGGGGAGGTAAAGGTTGGATCTGTAAGAAG
The DNA here is from genome assembly GCA_009823505.1 of Rhizomys pruinosus. Lineage (NCBI taxonomy): Eukaryota > Metazoa > Chordata > Mammalia > Rodentia > Spalacidae > Rhizomys > Rhizomys pruinosus. The sequence goes on along the minus strand of VZQC01013319.1, from coordinate 2,678,833 downwards.
TTAGGAAGAGAAGATGGGCACGGTGGCATACGCCTTTAATCCCAGTACTCGGGAGGCAGAGGCAGGTGGATCTCTGTGAGTTCAAGGCCAGCCTAGTCTACAAAATGAGTTCCAGGCCAACTGGGGCTACAGGGAGACCCCGTCTCAAAACAAAAAAAATATACTGCATGGAATTCTCAAAATAAAAATACATTTAAAAATTTAAAAATTAAAGTAATTATGTTTTCTTAATGTTAAATTTTTTTTGTTTCTAATATAAATATATTGAAAGCATTTTCTGAATTTAAATTAATAAAAGTCACTCACCTTTTTTTTAATATAGAAGTTCTTATCTAGGATAATATTGCTACTCTGGAAACATTTAATGTATCCAAACATTTGTTCATCATAAAGGGTAGAGAAATATATTTAAGTTCACCAGATACAGAATTCAGTGATGCAGCTGTATGTTTTAAATGTTTTCATGCTCACAACAAAGAGGAATTCAGACCAAAAGCAAAAGTGATGCTATTAGAAAATCTTTCCATTAAAAATCAGTAGCCTTCCTTTACACCAACAATAAGCAACTGGAGAAGGAATATAAGGAGACCTTCCCAATCATGATAGCCTCAAAAAAACAAAAAACAAACAAACAAACAAACAAAAACCCTAGGAATAAACCTAACGAAAGACACCAAAGACTTCTACAACAAAAAATTTAAAACCTTGAAGAAGGAGATTGAAAATGACATAAAAACTACAGCAATATAGTCTGAACACTTATTTGATCAACTTGATTGAACATACAAGCCCCCCCAGCTGGATGGTAGGACCCTTGGGCTGTGTGGGTTTGGGCACAACTGCTTGTAAATTGGTTTTACATGAAGGATGTTTGTACTTATAAATTATTACTTATTGTTAAAAAATGAAATAAAATAAAGAAGTAATAAAAATAAATAAATAAAATAAAATAAAATAAAACATTCAAATAGCAACAACAACAATAACAAAAAAGATGGAAAGACCTCCCATGCTCATGGATTGGAAAAATTAATATAGTAAAAATGTCCATTTTACCCAAATTAATATACAGATTCAACGCAAGCCCAATCAAAATCCCCATGAGCTTTTTCACAGACTTAGAAAAAAAATCCTTAAATTCATATGGAAAAACAAAAGACCTCAACTAGCTAAAGCAACCCTGAGTGAAAAGTGCAATACTGGGGGGAGTACATTACCAGACGTCAAGCTATATTACAGGGCTATAGTCATATCAAGATTTTTTAAAATATCAGGATTAGAGAAATGGCTCAAAGGTTAAGAGTGCTTGCTGCTCTTGAATTTGGCTCACAGCACTCAAAACAGGCAGTGTACACTACTTGTAACTCCATCTCTCCAGGATCTGATACCCTCTTATGGCTCCAGAGGTCACCTTCATGCTCATATTTACATGTGCATAGATACAAACACAAATAAATAAAATATTTAAAATGTCTATTATATCTGAATAGAATTCCATTGTATAAATGTACCATATTTTCATTATTCAGTATCAGGTGAAGGGCATTTAGGTTCTTTCCATTTCTAAGCTACTGTGAATAGAGCAGCAATAAATATGGGTGAACAAGCATCTCTTGAATAGGACTGAGTCTTTTGGATGTATGCCAAGGAGTAATATTCAATGAAAAATATACACTGATAAACAGACAATGACCTGCAGCAAACCTAGTTTGATTTAATAAACATTCATTCATTTTTAAGCAAGAAAAGTCTAGTAATTGTGCTGATTGTACTTATCTTGACAGATTAAATTATTCTAAAGTATTACTTAGAGCAATCATCTTTCCCATATTCATACACAAATTATTTTTTTATATTTCATTAAGAAGTTACAGTGGAGTTTTGGTGGCTAGAAAATACCAATTTGAGAAGTTGTAATTAAAGATTTTTTTACTTTAATGCATGTTTGATTGTGCAAATTGACCTTTTATTCACCTGTAAAATGGAGTATAAAATATCACAAATGTACATAAATTTTATAATGAGTATAAAATAATCAATGTTAAGAACTAATGGACAGTATCTTATAATTAATGTGATTAAACATAATAAATACAATGGGTGATGAATAATAATAGCTATTGAGACATAATTTGATTTTTATTTTATGAGAACTTTGATCATTTGGGTAAAGCTTTTCCATTTAACAGAACTGTCTACATTATTACTAACAAATATATCTTATAGGAAACGGACACGATTTTTTAAAGTTTGAGAGAGTCACCCTGTATTCCCAGAAGGGCTGGAAATTGCTATGTAGACCAGGCTGGCCTTGATCTCACAGATATATGAGTGCTGGGATTTAAGGTCTTTGCTACCATGTTTGGTGCAAAATTTTGAATTTTTGAGACAGAGTTTTACCATGTAGCTCACCTTTGGTCTTAAATGCATGGCAGTGTTCAGCCTCAGCATCTCAGGTGCATGAACCATAATGACTGGATTTTAAGCATACTTTGATTTGAATTTGTGTTAGGTTATGCTGTGATAAATAATAAAAGATTACCCATCAGGTTTTCACCAGCCAACTATGCTCCATATTTTCTTTCACAGATAGAAAACTGTATTCAGATTTCATCAGGTTGATATTCTCCTCTGTGTCTAAGGCTGCTTGAATTATTAAAGGAGACCACAGGAATCATACATCTTGTACTTATCTAAACTCTTAATGAGTCAGAGGATATCAGCAAACATTAGTTATAATTGAAAGAGATTCTTTTTCTCTTACACACCTGGTAGTTCCTTACAAATATGCTTGGGCATATTTGGGCAACCAGATGCCTTAGAAATCTGTGGCTTGTGTTTTGGGAACATCACTCTCCTGTTTGGGTGTTTTTCACTGTCAACCACATGAACAGAGTCAGTTTCATGGTACATCTGTTTCTGTATTTTTCCCTGCTCCGTGTATTTATATTCCAGACTTACAGTAATGATTTAGATACACTGTCTCTGATTTGTCCAAACCCTAACTCTTTTACCTCTGGCATTAATCTGCTTCATTAAATTTGGGGGTGGTTAGGTTGTTGGGTCATCTCTTCACCTAGGCTTCTCTTGGGATGTATAAATCAATTTATTTTTTCTTTGAGACAGGGTCTCCCTATAGCCCCAGCTGTCCTGGAACTCATTCTGTAGACCAGGCTGGCTTTGAACTCATAGAGATCCACCCAATTCTGCCGCCCATGCCAGGTTTAAAGATGGTTCTTAGCTGCTGTGTGGGTGCTGGGAATCGAACCCAGGTCCTCTGCAAGAGCAGTTGGCACTCTTGCCTGCTGAGCCATGTCTCCAGTCCTAAATCAACTTTTATTAACACAGTGCAACACAGATTAGTGACTGGGAACACTGATTTGGAGAACAGATAATCTTGTATGAAACATAGGTCACTATAATTTTGTGGTGCTGGGACTTGAACTTAGAGCCTCATGAAGGCTACTCAAGCATATTACCACTAAGTTTCATTTCCAGCTATGAATTTACCAGATACTGATTTTAGAGAACCAATTTAGTCCCTCTTACCATCACTTTTCTCATTTATAGAAGACTTGTTTATTTAATTTACATTAAACTCCCCTTAATAGTTATGACAAATACCAAATTTATGATGGCATATGAAAATAGCAAAAATAACAATATCGAAGTTATTTATTGGTATTTCTGATTTCTCTATTTACTAGCGAGTATTATATAGAGGAAAGTCATGGTAGCTTTTAAATATTCTAACTTTTTGTGTTTAAATAAGTTTAAAACTTATCACAAAATAAATTCTTAATATCTAAGTGGAAGAAGAAGACTTTTTGTCTGTTAAGCTTTGGAATCTTCAAGTAGATTTTATTATTGAAACTACTATATTTTTACTAGTGATATCTCTCTCTCTCTCTCTCTCTATATATATATATATATATCTATATATATATATATATATATATATATATATATATATATATATTTCAGACATTTAAAATGTTACATAGTGAGAGGCTTGCTCTGTAGTTAAGGGCACTTGCTGCTCTCCTTTCATAGGACTTGAGTTCAGTTCCAAGCACCGAAGTTGGGCAACTCACAACTGCCTGTAGCTTCAGCTCTATGGGATCTCATGTCCTCTTCTGGCCTGCACGAGCACCTGCACACATGTATCACACATGCAAATTCACAAAAATAAATATTTTTTGCTCTTAGCATCCCAGATCTCTGGATTGCCCTCTAAGTCAAAACCCACCCACTGAATCCTGATCTCCTGCATTCGGACCAGCTCAATTTTTTTTCAGTCTAGCTTGTTAGAGCCTTCACAGGCTGACCCCACCCCCACCCTCTTGCCTTTGGATTCCTGAGACCAGTCTTCTACCCTGTCTGTTGCAACATCACGTTCTTTTGGATTTCAAAGACCAGCCTACTTCCCTGCTAAGTCTTTGATCCCACCCACTGAGCCTTGACTTCCCCTTAGCCTGGAAACTCCAGTTTCCTTGACCCCATATCCTGGTCCCCTTCTAGCCTTGGGCACAGACCTGCTTTTGTTCTTAGCATTCCAGATCTCTGGAGTATCCCCTTAGCTCCACTAGGTGATGAGTAATCCAAATACTACCATTGCCATCCCCCTACATTGGGACCACCTGCAGCCCCTTTCAGTGCTGCAGGTTTAGGTTACTCTGTCTTTTACTAGGGCCTCACACATTTCTAGCCTTTAGGAGGAAGCCTGAGACTATCTTATTGGTGATTGACTTGGCCACTGCAGGAACTCCTAAGCAGCTGGACTAGAGCCATCTGGTCCCTCCAATATAAAATCAAGAGAGAGGCCAGGTGTGGTGGTACACACCTGTAACTCCAGCACTTGGGAGGCAGAGACAAGTGTATCTCTGTGAGTTCAAGGCTAGCCTAGTCCACATAATGAGTTCCAAGACAGGTGGGGCTACAGGGAGACCCTGTCTCAAAAAGGCCAAAATATCCAATATACAAACAACCAAGGCACATCAAGAATGCAAACGGAATCAGATTGCAACTCAACAGAGGAAGGTTTGAGTTCCATACCAGAATCACAAACAACAAAGAAATCTATGCTCTAAAATCACAAAAAAAATAATATGAAAAACTCAAATAATATGTCCCCACAAAACACCACTAATCCTATAGAGGAGTTCTAAAATGAGAGCCCCCTAGAGATAACCCAGGGCACAGAATTTAAAAGAACAATCATAAACAATCAAAGAATTAAATTTAAATAACACACAAATAAATCAAAGAACTAAATGAAAATAGGGGTAAACTTCTGACTGAATTCACAGAGAGATGGAAATATTGAAGAAAACATAGGTTGAAATGATGAAGGAAGTGAAACACTCAATAAGCTTATTGGAAATGGCAGGAGAAAGCCTCAACAGGATGAATGAAATGATAAACAAGACTATCAAGAATGGATGACAAAGTTGAAGAACTGGACTGCCCAAGCAAATATTATGAAAAAGTAGAACAAAACAAAATAGAACAAAACAAAAACAAAAACACAGCAATAGAATCTGCAGGACATCTGGGACAGCAGATGAAAAGACCAGCTTGACATATCAATGGCATAGAGGAAGGAGAAGAATCTTAGGATAATGATGTTGACCAGATCCTCAACAGGATTGCAGAAGAAAATGTTGCAAAATTAAGAAAGGCATGCTTATAAAAATACAAGAAGCACATAGAACACCAAATAGACAGGACCAGAATAGAAACTCCCCACAGCATATCACACTAAACATGCAGAACAAAGAGAAAGTACTGGAAGCTGCAAAAGAAAAACAGCAAGTCACATACAAATGAAAACTGATCAAAATTATAGCTGACTTTTCACTACAAACTATGAAAGCCAGAAGAGCCTAGACTAAACTATCGGCAGCTCTAAACAACAATAGATGAAATTCCAGACCACTTTACCCAGAAATAATGTCTATTAGAGTTGAAATGGAAAAATAATCTTCCACATCATGAATAAGGTAAAAGAATTCAGGTTCATGAAACTAGTCTTTCAAAGAATTCTTGAAACACTACACAGAGCCTGGATAAACAAATAACTATACCCAAGGGGCAACAGAAACAAAATAAATGAAGGTATATAACCGTGGAAACACAAAATTAGACTGAGAATGCAAACAGAAATTAAAGTAACAGGAATCAATACACATGTCAATGGATTGAATTCCCCAATCAAAACCCACAAGCTAGTTGACTGGTTTAAGAAACAAAATCCAACACAGACGTGGTGGAATATGCCTTTAATCCTAGCACTCAGGAGGCAGAGGCAGGTGGATGTCTGTGAGTTCAAAGCCAGCCTGGTCTACAGAGTGAGTTTTAGGTCAGCTGGGGCTACAGGGAGAACCTGTCTCAAAAAGACCAAAAAAAAAAAAATCCATGTTCATGTTATCTGCAAGAAACCCATATCACCTTCAAGGACAGGTACTACCTTAAGGTGAAAAGATGGAAAAAAAATATTCCAAGCAAATGGCACTAAGAAAGCAGGAGATGCAATTAAATAGACTTCAAATTAAAACTAATCTAAAGAGATATAGAAAGTCTATATGATCAAATTATGATCAAATGAACAATTAACTAAGAAGATATTACCATCATGTAAATCATGCAAATTCTGCTGCACTAAATTTCATAAAGACAGTACTATAGGACTTAAAGATACATATTAATCCCAACTCACAAATAGTAAGGGACTTCAATACCATATTGTCTCCATTAGACAGTTCAACAAGATAAAGAATAAACAGAGACAGAAGTATGGATTGAAATATACCATTCTTCAGATGAACCATATAGACATCTACTGAATAGTTCACCCAAGCAACAAAGAATATTCACTCTCTTCAGCATCTAATGGAACTTTCTCCAGAACTGACCACATACTGGGGTGTAGGAAGCTTTCTTTTTATGCCGAACAGGACCACGCGGCCCTGCTAAGGGAAGGGGAACAAAGTGCCTGCTTTGCGGACACTGTGGGGAGCTGACCCCTCAGTGCAGAAGCTAGCTAGCTACTTCCTGTAGCCCAGCCTGAGTGGTACTTCCAACCCAGGCCCTTAGTCTGGACCCACACGACACGTGTTCCACTCTTGGCCATGACTTCCTACCTGCCCTGAGACTGCTGAACCCTGGACAGGAATTTCAGGCTGATGGTTGATGGCATCCCTTCAGCCAATGTCCAATCATAACACCAGCTACCCAGATCACCCAGTGATCTGCAAAGGGGAACCTTTTTCCAACCCACTGGCCATCTGAATGAAATGCAGGCCTACCTTAGCCTGTATGAGCGCAATAATTAATAAAAATAATGACTGGGAATTCCATGATGATGTTACTATGAAATTCAAATTTATTCCTTGCTACAGCCTGCTTTTATAAACTAAATGACACCAGTTCCCAGGACCAATCATAAATCCCCCAACTCCATGCCACTACACATCATTGCCCCACCCAGCATCATGCACCTAGGCCACATTGCTTGCTCCTCCTTGGGGCTGGGTCAGACCCTCAGCCACTCGGTGCCCTGAGGCTGCAGTTTAAACTGGATCTTCCTACACTGGGGCATAAAACACACCTCAACAAAAACAGACAATTGAAATAATTCCATGCATTTTATCAGACCACAGTGCAATAAAGTTTGAAATCAACACTGGAAAAAGACTTAGTAACTATACAAACTGATGGAGATTAAACAACACAATACTCAATGATGAATGCGTCAAAGAAGAAATTAAGAAAGAAATAAAATTATTCCTGGAATTAAGTGAAAATGAGAATACAGCACAATAGAAACTTTGGGAGACTTCAAAAGCAATCCTAAGAAGTAAGTTTATAGCTCCAAGTGCCTAGTTTAAAAAATCAGAGAGAGTACAAATAAAAGACTTAATTTTGCAACTCAAGATTCTTGAAAGGCAACAACACGTGAAACCCAAACTTAGCAGATGAAATAACAAAAATCAAACAGAGATTAATGAAATAGAAACTATGAAAATAATAGAAAGAATCAATGAATCCAAGAGCTGGTTCTTTGAAAAGATAAATAAGATAGATACTTAGCCCAGTTAACCAAAAGAAAGAACAACCCCATGTCAAACATCAGGGATGAAATGAGGAACATCACAAGAGACAATAAAAGTGTCCAGAAGATTATAAGGGCATGCATTAAAAACTTATGCTCTATTAAACTTGAAAACCTGAAAGAAATGGACAAATATCTAAAATCATGGTAATCACCAAAATAAACCAAGAATAGATCAACAGTTTAAACAGACAAATAACATATAAGGAAATTGAAATAGTAATACAAAACTTTTCCACTAAAAAATGCCCAGGCACAGATGGGTTTGCAGCAGAATTCTATATGATGCATCAAATGAAGATCTACAATCAATACTACTTATCTTATTCAAAAAGGTAGAAACAGAGGGAGAACTCCCAAATTCCTTCTGTGAAGCCACATTACTCTAATTCCCAAACCAGGTAAATACACCACCAAAAAACCAGAAAACTATGGGCATATAACCTTAATGAACACAGATACAAGAATTCTCAACAAAATACTTGAAACTGCATACAGATACATATCAAAAGGATCAACCCATGGCCAGTTTGGCTTTATTCCAGAGATGCAGAGATGGTTCAATATACATAAGTCAATAAATATCATAAATCATCTATATGGAATCAAAGATAAAAAATCACATAGATGCTGTAAAGGCCCTTGACAAAATTCCACTTGCATGTATGTTAAAAGTCCTAGAAGGACTAGGAGTGGAGGGAACATACTTGAACATAATTAAAGCCATATACAACAAACCCATAGCCAACCTCATTCTAAATGGAGAAAAGTGAAGCATTCCCCTTAAAATCAGGAACATGAAAAGGCTGCCCACTATGTTCACTCCTTTTTCAGATAGTGTTTGGAACTTTTGCAAAAGCATTAAGACAAGAGAAGGAAATTAAAGGACTGTCAATTGGAAAAGAAGAGGTCAAATTTATTATCCCTTTTTGCAGATATGTTATTATGCCTAAAATATGCCAAAAATTCAACAAGAAAACTCCTGAAATGATTTATACTTTCAGTAATGTGACAGGTTATAAAATTAATCTACAAAACCAGTAGCTTTCTATATACCAATAACAAGCAAATATAAATTAATGAATCTCTCAATTCTCATTAATGAACCTCCCTCATAAATAGGAACACAAAAGTTCATAAATGAACAAATCATGTAGATTAGGATTCTGCAGAGTGTGGGTCCTTGGACCCTGTAGGACTCCTATATTAAGCTTCACTCACCAAGGACTTAGGGACCATTGTGGAATAGGGGGTGGAAAGATTGTAAGAGCCAGGGGAGAGGAATATGACCAATGGAAATAGAACCCTATAAGCTCTTGGGACCCTGGATATATGAACCTATAACAATAGTGTCAGTGTGCATAAAACTCTAGTATACTTAAGAAGACAAACACCAGCATGGAACTGGGAATATGGTAGCAGACACCAATGTTAGCTGAAGAAATAGTGGCAGCTGATTACTGCTGGGTGAGGAAGAGCTGATCTTAAATCAAGGCTCTCTGGATAGGTTGACTAGACCTTAGTTGATGGACTTGTACTGAGAAACTTTTGGGGACACTAACTGATTCAACAGGCATTAATGGAATGTGTGACAGAGTGTATGAATTCCAATGGGGGGCTCTATGGGAGGATGCTAATTGAGGAGACAAATAAAGGTTATTAAGATTGGGATGCTCTGTATTAAATAAATGAATCTTAAGTAAAAAAAAAAAAAGAATCAAGAAAGCAATTAACTGTAGGAGCCTCCTCTGGGCCAGCCTGTGGGATTCCAATGTCTTGAACCAAGGAAGAGGTGAGTATGCCATGGAGTTAAACAGCACAGACCCCAGGAGTTGGGTGAAATGCAGGGTAAATGTGAGCTCCTGCTAACTCACTTAATATGGGACAGATAAGTATTTATATATGATCATCCTCTGCTTCTTCTGGAAACGCCTCAGGTGCTGATCAAACCACCGACTCAGCTGTTGCTTCTGAGCATAGGTTAAGTTTGTTCAGTAGATGAGAAGGTAAGCACATTACTGCAGGTGTGTAATACTCTACATATCCAGCCTTTTGCTTTTAAACAACACAAAAAAGATGACAAACATAGTGGGAGCCTCAGTGCATAGCTCAGACATTGTTGATCCCACCTCTAGCGTTCCAACACCTAACTGTGCCTGTTTTAGGTTGTCCTGATTAATAGGACCATACCATCCATCATTGGCTAACCAGCCGCTGAGGGAAAATGCTAGGACAATGTTTGTCTGGGTGGGAGTAGAGGCATGGGTATTTACACCCCCACTGCCCACAAGTCATGAATGGCAAAGAGCCAAACGCAAAGAAGATGATATTTTCTTTTTCTTAATTTATTTTTATTTTTTTATCAAATCTAGACCCATGTCCCCCCTCATTCCCCCACCCCACCAGAGCTCATGCATTCTGCCAAACATGGTTTTCATCTCTTTCTCAGTCTTTCTCAATATTCTCCATGAGGAGGTTGACTGTTTTGAGCAGAAGTTCACTGTTTCAGTTAGTTCTTTGATGCAGTCCTTTCTGTTGTTGTTTCCAATATGCATCACTCCCAGCTGCTTTGGACAAAAGCTCAAGGGGCCTTGCACAAGAAATACTTACAACTAGGTAATTGGCACTAGCATCCACAGATGAGGGATACCATTTGTCATTTGTTTTTCTGGGACTATGTTACTTCACTCAGCATGATGTCCTCTAGCTCCAGCCATTTTCCTTCAAAGCTCATGATGTCGTCTTTCTTTACTGCTGCATAGAACTCCATTGTGTAGATGTACCACATTTTCTCCATTCATCAGTTGGGGGGCATTTGGGTTGGTTCCAGCTCTTTGCTATTGTGAAGAGAGCTCAAATAAACATGGCTGTGCACGTATCTCTGCGGTGGGGTGAGTCTTGAGGGTACATGCCTAGGAGTGGTATGGCTGGGTCGGGTGGCAAGTTTATTCCAAGTCTTCCAAGGGTTCTCCACACTGCTTTCCATAGTGGCTGTATGAGTTTACATTCCCACCAACAGTGGATGAGTGTTGCCCTTTCCCCAAACCCTCTCCATCACTTGGTATCATTTGTTTTCTTGATCCTAGCCAGTCTTATTGGAGTAAGATGATATCTTAAAGTGGTTTTGATTTGCATTTCCTTAATAATTAGTGATGTTGAACACTTCTTAAGGTGTTTCTCAGCCATCTCTAATTCCTCACTTGTGAAGTCTCTGTTCAGTTCTTTGCTCCATCTATTTAGTGGGTCATTTGTTTTCTTCTTTGTTTTTGGAGTAGTTTATATATTCTGGAAATCAATGCTTTCTCAGATGTTTCTGTGGTGAAGCTTTCCTCCCTCTCTGTGGGATTTCTCTTCACTTCCTTGATTGTTTCTTTTGATGTACTGAAGCTTTTGAGTTTAATGAGGTCCCATTTATCATTGTCGACCTTAATTCTTGTGCAGCTGCTGTCTGATTTAGGAAGTATTTTCCTATGCCTATGTCTTGTAGTCTGCTGCCAACTTTTTCTTTTATAGCCTTCAGAGTTTGGGGTTTCACGTTGAGGTCTTTGATCCATCTGGAGTTGACTTTTGTACAGGCCAAGAGGTAGGGGTTTAATTTAATTCTTCTGCAAGTGGTGATCCAGTTTTGCCAACACCACTTGCTGAAGATGCTGTCTTTTCTCCATTGTGTCTTCTTGGCCCCCTTGTCAAATATGAGATGGCTGAAATTGTATGTGCTCAGATTTGGATCTTTGGTTTTGTTCCATTGGTCAACATGTCTGTTTTTGTGCCAGTACCAGGCTGTTTTTTATGACTATAGCCTTGTAGTATAGTTTGAAGTCTAGTATAGAGATCCCCCTGTGTAGCTCTTTTTGCTCAGGGCTGTTTTGGCTATTCGGGGGTCTTTTGTTTTTCCAAATGGATTTAAGGACTTTTGTTTCCAAGCCTGTGAAGAAACTTTTGGGGATTTTGATTGGAATTGCATTAAATCTATACAAGAGTTTCGGTAAAATGGACATTTTTACAATGTTAATTTTCCCAACCCATGAGCATGGGAGGTTTTTCTATCTTCTGATGTCTTCTTCAATTTCTTTCTTTAAAGGTTTAAAATTTTTGTTGTAGAGATCTTTGGTGTCTTTGGTTAGGTTTGTTCCTAGGTATTTTATTGTTTTTGAGGCTATTGTGAGTGGGAAGGTCTCTTTGAATTCTTTCTCCAGTTGCTTGTTCTTGGTGTAAAGAAAGGCCATTGATTTTTTTAGGTTAATTTTGTATCCTGCCACTTTGCTGAAGCTGTTAATCGTTTCTAGGAGTTTTCTGGTGGAGTTTTTAGCATCCCTTAAGTAAACAATCATATCATCAGCAAATAGGGATAGTTTGACTTCCTCTTTTCCAATTAGTACTCCTTTAATATCCTTTTCTTGCCTTATTGCTCTAGCAAGTGTTTCAAGCACTATATTGAAGAGGAGTGGTGATAGGGGGCAGCCTTGCCGAGTTCCTACCTTTAAAGGGAATGTTTCTGTCATTTCCCCATTTAGGATGATATTGGCTGTGGGTTTCCTGTATATGGCTTTGATTACATTGAGGAATGATCCCTCCAATCCAATTCCTTCTAGGACTTTAAGCATGAAGGGATGCTGGATTTTGTCAAAGGCTTTTTCAGCATCAATTGAGATGATGGTGTGGTTTTTGTCTTTGATTCCGTTTATGTGTTTGATGATGTTTATTGATTTTCATATGTTGAACCATCCCTGCATCTCTGGTATGAATCCAACTTGGTCATGATGGATGATCTTCTTGATGTGGGTCTGTATGCGATTTGCCAGTATCCTGTTTAGAACTTTGGCATCTGTTTTCATTAGGGAGATGGGTCTATAACTCTCCCTTTTAGTTGTATCTTTGCCTGGTTTTGGTAATAGAGTGATGCTAGCTTCATAGTAGGAATTTGGGAGAATCCCCTCTGAATGTATCCTTCCAAATAGTTTCACTAATAATGGTTGTAGGTCTTTTTGAAATGTTTTATAGAATTCTGTTGTGAAACCATCTGGGCCTGGGCTTTTTTTAGTTGGGAGGTTTCTTATTACATTTTCAATTTCTTCATGTATTATGGGTCTGTTTAAGCTGTGGATTTCTTCTTGGTTGAGCTTTGGTAATCCCCAGGGTTTCAGATATTTATCCATTTCTAGGTTTTCAAATTTGGTAGAGTTTAGGTTCTTGAAATATTCCCATATGGTTTTCTGGATCTTTTCCTTGTGTGTTGTGATATTTCCCTTTTCATCATGGATTGTATTGATTTGGAGTTGTTTCTTCTTTCTTTTGGTTAACTGGACTAGAGGTCTGTCTATCTTGTTTATTCTTTCAAAGAACCAACTTTTGGATTTATTGATTTTTTTATTGTTTTCTTTGTTTCTATTTCATTGATTTCTGGTATGATTTTTGTTATTTCTTCCTTTCTGTTGCATTTAGGGTTCATCTGTTGTTGCCTCTCAAGTGCTTTTAGCTGTAATGTTAGATCATTCACTTGTGCTCTTTCTGTTTGTCTAATGTAGGCTCCCAGGGCTATAAACTTCCCTCTTAGGACTGCTTTTAAGGTATCCCATAGGTTTTGTTGTGTTGTATTGTCATTGTCATTCAGTTCCAAGAATGCTTTTATTTCTTTCTTTATCTCTTCCTTGACCCATTCATTATTCAAGAGTGTGTTGTTTAGTCTCCATATGTCCTTGTAGGCAGTAGGGCTTATCCTAGTGTTGGTGTTGAGCTTTATTGCACTGTGGTCAGATAGAATGCATGAAATTATTTCCATCTTTTTGTATTTGTAGAGGTTCCTTCTGTGTCCCAGTATGTGGTCAATTTTGGAGGATGTTCCATGTGTTGCTGAGTAGAAAGTGTATTCTCTGGTATTAGGGTGGAATATTCGGTAGAGGTCCACGAGGTCCATTTGGTGTATCCTATCATTCAGTTCAGATGTCTCTCTGTTTATTCTTTGTCCTGTTGACCTATCCAAAGGACTCAGTAGGGTATTGAAGTCCTCTATTATGAGTGTACTGGGGTTAGTGTGTGACTTGTGGTCCTGGAGAATTGTCTTTATAAAGTTTGGTGCACCAGAGTTTGGTGCATATATATTCATAATTGTGAAAACTTCTTGGTGAATTGTTCCTTTGATAAAAATGTATTGGCCTTCTTTGTCTCTTCTAATTTCTTTTACTTTAAAGTCTATTTTGTCTGATATTAAAATAGCAACACTTGCTTTCTTTTTGGTACCATTTGCTTGGAATATCTTTTTCCATCCTTTCACTTTAAGATGGTGCCAGTCCTTGAAGGTAAAATGTGTTTCTTGTAGACAGCATATCGATGGGTTTTGTTTCCTAATCCAATCTCCCAGTCAATGTCTTTTGATTGAGAAATTTAGTCCATTAATATTTAACGTTATGACTGATAGGTTTGTGTTGCTTCCTTTTGCCTTATTATCCATTTGCCGTTTGGGTTTAAGTTTCTACTTCTGCAGTTATGCTTTTATTGATTTCTCTTTCTAGGTGCCTGGGGATGGTTGCTCCTTTCTTCTGTCCTTTGAATTGCTTCAAGTATTCTCTGAAGGGTTGGTTTTCCGGACATGTATTCTTTCATCTTGTTTATGTCATGGAAGGTTTTTCTCTCTCCTTCAACTATAATCAACATTTTTTTTTTTTGCTGGGTATAGTAACCTGGGTGGCATCTATTCCTTTAAAACTGGGATGCTTCTTGCTACAGGTTCTTCTTGCTTTCATAGTTTGCATTGAGAAGTCAGTTGTAAGTCGGATAGGTTTCCCTATATAGATCACTTGGTTTGTTTTTCTCTTAGTGTGGGCTTAAGGATTGTCTTTGTTTTGGGTGCCTAGAATTTTAACTATGATATGGCGTGGAGAATTCTTTTCTGATCTCTGTCTGTTGGAGTTCTATGTCTTCGTTGATATTTTGTACTGGTTGGTCTTTTTTTAGTTTTGGGAAATTTCATCTAATTATTTGTGTGAAGATCTGATAATACCAATCTCTTGGGATTCTTTCTTCCTCTATTCAGAATGCGGGAGGTTTGATTTCTATATTCAGTTCCCACAATTCGTAGTTGTTCACTTGCTGTGATATTTTTAATTGTTTCATAATCTTTGCCTGAGGTTTAGTTTAGTTTGTCTGTGTTATCTTCCAGGGCGATCCTCTGTAGTTCTGCTTTCTCCTCTGCTTCTGAGGGGCGTGTCCAGTCCTTGTCCTCTTGATTGGATGAGTGTTTGATTTCCTTTTTCATTTCCTCTTCTGATTTCTTTAGTATTTCTACTTCTTTTTGGAGCTTCTAAATCTCTTCCTGTAGCTCTTTGCTTTGCTGGTTGGTTTCCTTATCTTTTTCAGCATGGGATCTTTTCAGTGTTTCCAGTTCCTTCTGGAGTTTGTCATTCTCTCTCTCTAGATCCTTCATGAGTTCTTCATTCTCTTTTCTTAGTTCTTTGATATGCTCTTTATAATGTTGTAGTTCTTTAAATATGTTCCCAGTTGTATTTCTGATATCTGTGTCCTGTGCCATCCCCAGGGGGATCCCACTGTAGGAATCTTCCATAGGGCTGGTAGAGCTTGATGTTGGATTATCCTGCCCCTTTCCCATGTTGTCTTTTCTTCATGTTCCTGGCATATGGGCTTCTCCTTGCCTGTATTCCAATGTGAGTCCTAATTGCCTCTTCACTGTATGGAAGGCTTGCTTTGCTTGCCTCCTTCAGATGCCTTTGTAATCCCAGTTTGCGGAGGGAGGGGGGACTGTGGGTGGGCTCTTTAGCCCATGCCCTTGCACCTGCACTTGCCTGAGCTGGACTAGAGACATCTCAGATCTCAAGACTCAACACCACCTTTTATACCAGCTGGGAGGATAACTCTGCCCCCACAGCCACAAAAGCCAATTAAACAAAAAACAAGTGGATTAACGGATTAACTATATTAGATCAATCAGCAATCAGCCTTGCTGAAGAACCCAGCTGCTGCCTACCTACCTGCGTTTGCCTGAGCTGGACTGCAGAGATCTCAGAAGATGATATTTTCAGGAATGCTTGACCAGGTATTCCCATCAGCACCAGTAGTCATTCTGTCTTAAGGAAAACAGAACACTTAATGGATTTGCAGCAGGTATTGAAATTACAAATCATTTAACTGTAACACTTGAAAACAACCATATTTCAACAACTAATCTGGAGGCTTATTTTTAGCATCTCATGTCAATGTAGCAATGGGAGATAACAAAACAATGAACAATCACTTTGCAGCACAACTGAATCCCTTTCCTTAAAGAAAATTCTGCTATTCAACCCTTTTTATAAAATTCATGAGAATACCAAAAAAAATAATAATTTTTGAACACAAGTTCGGCTCACATTATGAACCTCAAGGACCAAAATAAGGCGATACATCACAAAAACTTTTATAGGGAACAGAAGTGAAAAAAGAAAAAAAAAATAAGAAAAACTTTTAATGCAGTTAAACGTGCAGACCTAGGTAAAATTCATTCAAATAGACCAGTCATATGATGGTTTTTATGTTTTTATGCCTAGGACTTTGGTTGAGTATGCAAAAAAAGTAGTAAACATTTGATTTTAAAGTTTGCACATGCATATCTAGTCTGGCATGTCAAATAACTTTGTGCGCATAAAAGATGGAAAATTGAAGTGGCCACTCTTTTTGACAGAACCAACATAGAGGACACTAGACATACCTTAAACAGGAAACATAAGGGCTTGAGAAAGAGAAGGAGAGTCGAGAGAATGAGCTCATGGGTTTCAACAAATCAGTAAATGAAGCATGTTCAAAGATGGATGTAGCTCAATCAGAATTTGATGTTTATCTCAATTGACATAATACTGCAGTGTCTCAGCTAAATAAGGTAAAGGAAGCTTTAATTACAGCTTCTGATACTCTCAAAGAAAGGAAAGCTGCAATCGGCGTTATAAACACAAAATTCCCTCAAGCTCAACAAGAATTAAAGTAGAAAGAAAAGGAACTTCAAAAATTGACACAAGAAGAAATAAAGCTCAAAAGTTTGGTTCATGATCCTTTCCAAAAATTTGAAGAAGAAAAGAGTTCCCTAGCAATGAATCAAAGCAGGGGGAAAGTACTTGATGCAATAGTTCAGGAAAAAATCTGTTAGGAACCCAGGAATATATGGAAGATTGGAGGACTTGGAAGCCATTGATGAGAAGTATGATATTGCTATTTCATCCTGTTGTCATGCATCAGATCACATTGTTGTTGATACTATTGGTACAGCCCCAAAATATGCAAACATCCCCAAAAGACACAATGTTGGAGTTGTAACCTTTATAGTCCTAGATAAGATGGCAGTATGGGGGGAAGAAAAATGACCAAAATCCTGAGGATACTCCTCTGTTATTTGATCTAGTCAAAGCGAAAAATGAAGCAATCCACAAAGCTTTTTATTTTGCTTTATGGGATACCCTAGTGGCTGACAATTTGGATCAAGCCATGAGAGTAGCCTATCAGAAAGACAGAAGATAGAGAGCAGTGACTCAACAGGGGCAGATCATAGAACAGTCAGGGACAATGACTGGTGGTGGAAGCCAAGCAATGAGAGGAACATTGGGCCCATTAGTTATCATTGAAATCTTGGAAGAAGAGGTACATAAAATGGAATCCCAATTGGAAGAACATTCTAAACAAGCAGTGCAAATCCAAGAACAGAAAGCACAACTTGAAGAAGCAGTAGTTAAGACACAGTGAATGAGAAATGAGGAATACACTAGAAAATTTCTGCAAGCATCTAGCATTTATCAGAGCAACAAGAGTATTTGAGTGTACAAATTAAAGAACTTGAAGCTAGCGTACTTGCTACAAGCTCCTGACCAAAAAAAAAAATATATATACTAGAACAAAATATCAGTTCCTTCAAAACAGAATATGATGTGGTGGCTAAGAAATCTGGTAAAGTAGAAACTGAGGTTAAACAGTTACATAATATCATCACAGAAATCAACAGCCCAAACTCAAGGCCCAAAAAGACAAACTTGAGAAAATAAGCAAGCAGCCAGATGAATGTGCCTCTGCCATTACCAAAGCCCAAGTAGCCATCAAGACTCCCAACAGAAATCTTAAAAAGTCACAAGACTCCTTCCTGCACACAGAGAAAGAAATAAAAGACGCTGAAAAGGAAATACAGGATTTAACAGCAGATCCAAGAAGCATTGAGTACAAAGCAGCAGAGGTCATAAAAAATACAAAAGCTAGAGAGGAATACTTACCAGAGATCCAGAAAGAGCATCATTGCCTGCTTCAAGAACCAAAAGTTATTCAAGAAAATGAACACATTCTTCGAAAAGATACACCCAGTATTAAGCTGAAACTTGAGCAAACAGATGGTCACACTGTTGAACACAATTCTATAATAAAAATACTGGCAGAAAGAGAGAAGGTTTCAGTTCTATGCACAGAGGACCCTGAAGTAATCAAGAATCCAGACTCTACAGCAAATCAAACTGCACTCCTGGAAGCTCCTTGTCATGAAAGGAAACCAAACCCAAGTGCCATTGCAGAGCACACACACACACACACACACACACACAAACACACACACGGAAGAATTATATTTGCAACTAGTAGCAGAACTGGTCACATTTTAAAGTTTGCATGTGCAAGTCCAGTCTGGCATACCAAATAATTCTGTGATGGAAACTTGAAGTGGCCACTTTGTCTGAGAGAACGTTTACAAGGACTGATAAACACATACAAAAACTTGGATGCATGAAGAACATGACTACATGAATCTCAGACACAGAAGAACAGTCACCATAAACAGAAAACTGCCTTCAAATCTGGAAAATTCCTCCTCTTTAATCTTTTTTAAGGGCATCCACAGTGGCTTCTTGGAGAACTCTGGAAAGACATAAGCAAAGCCTTGGCCCTGCATTTAACAGGTGGTCAGCTGGGCAAGCAGCCTAACTCTTCCAGGCACCCTAGGCTGGTGGCCACCAGCTCCGTGCACACCACTTTCAGTGGGCTGCCCCTCCTCTCCAGGCTGGCATAGTAGCTACAGCTACTCTCTACCATGGCCTTTTATACTGCCTGCCAGCAGAAGGTAACTCCCACAATTAGGGTGGGCCATCCAGCTTGAGGTAGTCCAATCTGAAGATCCTTTTTCTCTTATTTGTTCATACCTAGTCCAGTCAAGTTGACACCCAGGATTAACCATCACACCCAGGAAAAAGGCAGCTGCATCTTTCAGGAGCTGAGCTGCCTGAGCTGCACCTGCAGTCCTTAGGCTATGGCTCTCTGTCACTCCCAAACTGTCTCCTGGCCTGTCCTCTCCTTTGGCAATGCTGCAGGCTGCCTTCAGGTGTGGAATCCGAGTGAAGAGTGAAGCACCCTGTGAGCAGCCAGCGAGCAGAGCTGCAGGGACCAGTGGGTGGCCAAGACCAAGTGAGCTGGCACAGAGGAAATTTCTCCCCATTCAGTCAGAGACTTAGCATACAGGGAAGGGCTAACCCTTCCCTGGTGTTTCTGCAACAGATGAAGCCACATCTGTGCAGAAAGTTCACTGCCAAAGAGCCTACAGGACTTGCAACCATGGCAAGGAGGATCAGAATGAATGGGGCCCTAAGGGCGGCCATCTGAGGAAGGAGTTTGTCCATGAAGGCAGAAAGGGAAACTAAGACAGACAAACAGTGGGCCAGTGTTCACCCTCACATGGCTACAGACATACAAAACAAAGGGGGCCTAATCACCGAATACCATACCATACAGCATCATAAGCCAAAACCACAGAAGAGACACTATTTTTTAATTTTTTTATTTTTAAGGGATTCTACAATACAATGACACAGTTGTTTGCAGATAGCATTGATGTCACTTATTATGTCATACAATCAGGTAATATGGTGCAACCCAAGGTTCCCATAGACCAGTTGGAGAAGCTTGTATGCCCAGACATGTTGATCAATCAGGAGTCCAGACTGTATTCATGTAGTCTCATGATTCACCCCTATCTCTCCACAGCCCTTACAATCTACCACGCCTCCTCTTCCGCAGTTTGTTCCCTGGGCTTTGGGAAAGGGGCACAAGTGGGTGAGAAGAAAACAGTCTAATTTCTTTGGAGTTGTCATTTTGGACTCCAGTCTGTTCAGATACCCACGTACTGTTTCTAAGGTTGTTTCCCTTCATGGATTACAGCTTTCCAGTGATAACCCTTTTTAGTCATACTAAAACAAAGCATAAGCTATTGGATGTACAGGCATTTAAGCAGTACCACTTATATATGTCAAGCTAAGTTGTGAGTCATAGACACAGATGCTTGGATGGGATGCTAATCTGCAAACTGTTTCTCTATAAAGGGTGACAAGTTCTTACTGTGGGCTTACAACATCCTAACCACGCAGAGGACATAGCTTGTGGCATCTGCTGTGAGTTATTCATCCAGGAGAGAGCTAATAGCCAAATAGATTTGGGATATATAGACACTGGCTGCCACTGTTGCACAGTCATCTCCATGGCTGTTGAGGTGCAGCTGATATTGACGGAGTAGTCTTGCTTGTCTCAGGGACCAATATTTTCTGTATTGCTTAGTGGCCTTTGGTAATAGCTCTCTGGCATTTCAGAGGCAGTTGTACGCTAGCAAGTGACTGTCTATAACATTTTTCATGCTCACACACACGTCTTACAAACACGGGACTTACTGCCTTTCTCCTTGCATATATCCCACTTATAGGCAAAAGGCCTTTATAATTTGGGGTGGGGGGGCGGGGTTTGAATCCCCTAGCTAACATCTCCTAGGCAGAATAATTATTGCTGATGTCAGAGCTTTCCTGTAGTAATATATTTGGCTTAATTACACAACTTATAAACACTTTACATATTGAATTTGGCTCTAGTTAGGGAAATATCCTTTCACAGTTTTCACTATGCCTATCAATCAGTTAATACGTTATGCCTGTTTTATAAGGAATTACCACTGTAACAGTTGGCTCTAGTTTACAGTTAGGGAGTGGTTTAATTCCATCATGTTTTTCTTTTTCCTAAAAAGGGGGAGGATAGGAAGGTTTCTCAGCTTCTGGAAGGTAAACTTCATTAGGGCCATTATAAACAAACAGTCAACCCCAATATTGTTCAGAGAGATGCTCAGTGTCCGTGACTCAGGCAGTCTGAGGTTTCCTCATTCCTTAATTTCAGATGGTCAACCTCTCTCTGGCATTCCCCAGTTCATCCTGCACAGCCATAAGTGTATGTTTCTCAGGATTTAGATTGGTGATTTTTACCTGTGGGAACATAAAATTCCTCCTCCCATTGTTAGTTTCAAGATCAGAAAATGAAAATTTATCAATAGGAATTGAACACAGAGATTTTCCATTGTATCCCAGAAAGGATATGTACCCACCCTCCCACCTCCATCTTTTTTTTTTTTTTTCAGTTTATTGTAGGGGCTGCGATAGGGGTGAACGGTAAATACTCGGCGACAATATAGTCTGGCACTTACTTTGATCAACTTGATTGAACATTCAAGCCTCCTTCCAGCTGGATGGTGGAAGCCTGGGCTGTGTGGGCTGGGGCACAACTGGCTTGCAATTGGTTTTATCATGAAGGATTCTTGTGAAAAAAAAACGAGCTAGATACTGACATTTGACTAACTGGGAATATAAAAGTGATGTTGTTTTATTTATAGTTTGTATGGTTTGGTCTCTATATTTTTCTGAAATACACAACATCACAGTGTAAACTTTCTTTTACTGTGTAGGACAATTTAAAGGAATTAGCTTAAATTCTACTTCCCAAATAAGTAGAAGTCTTAGTCCAGTATATAGCATTAAAGAGCAAAAGTTGTTTTTTGGGATAAAATTTTTTAGCAGGTACTCAACTCTGCCCAAGCTTTATCCACCAAGTATAGGATATTTTAAGGCTTAGTGGATTGTTTAGATTAGTTAATTTAGGTGTAGGTTTGGGAAATGGGTAATACAACTGAACTAAATTGGGAATATAAAATGTTATTTGGTTTTATTTATAATTGTACTGTGTTAAGGTATTACAAATGGCCTATATATTTTTCTGAATAACACACACATCACATTATAACACTTCTCTTACTTGTAGACAATTTAAAGGAACTAAGCTTAAATTCCTTCCCAAATAAGTAGCATACAGGCAATGAGAAACAGTTTGGGTAAATTTAATGAAAGCTTATGCCTTGGCTCCTGTTTATGGGTATGTGTAATACAACTTAGGCATCTATAGGTCAAAACATAAAAACCAAAACAGAAGAGACACTTTTTAAAACACTGGAGGGGGGAGAAAATCACAGACCATGCTGAGTGTCAGATGTAGGAACCTCCTCCAGGCCAGCCTGCAGGGTTCTAACGTCTTGACCAAGGAAGAGGTGAGTAGGCTGTGGAGTCAAACACCACAGATCCCAGAACTTGGGTGAAAAGTAGGGAAAATGTGAGCTCCTGCTAAACTCCCTGTTAATATAAGGACAGACGAGTTATTATACTATATATAATATATATTATATATAATTATTTATATATATTGGTCATCCTCTGCTTCTTCTGGAAAGCCTCAGGTGCTGATCAAACACATACTCAGCTGTTGCTTCTAGAGCACAGGTTTAAGTCTGTTCAGTAGACGAGGAGGTAAGCACATTGCTGCCGATGTGTAACACTCTACATGTTGACCTAATTAAAAGTTGGCTAAAGGATCTGAATAGAAGAGATGCTCAAAAGAAGAAATAAAGGTGGCTAAGAAATATCTTAAACATAACATCGTTAGTAATTAGGGAAATGCAAATCAAATTCAATTTAAGATTCCATCTTACCCCAATCAAACTGGCTACGAGCAAGAGAATATAATCATACAAAATAGATGGAGAGGATGTGGGGAGGGGAATGGTCTTTCACTGCTGTTGGTATTGCAAACTTGTCCAACCCTGAAGGAAAACTATGTAAAGAACTATTGAAAAACTAAAAATCGGCACACACCTTCAGTCTATTATTCTTGAAAACTTGACCAGTTTTGTGGTCTTCTGTATGCATCAGACCATGTTGTATAAGGAAGCTGGTGATGATTGAAGAAATGCATTACTTTTCTCTCTAGTCCTCGTTCCACCTATTTTCCAAGAGTTTAGTACAGAGTTCAAGCTACTGCTGTATTACCTCACCAGGGAAGGACATCTCAGTGATGTCTCTGAGCAGTTGTGGGAACTCTCCAGTAGCCTCCTTTGTTGCAATAAAAAGACATCCTTGGCCGGGCGTGGTGGTGCACCTAAAATCCCAGCATTTGGGAGGCAGAGGCAGGTGATCTCTGTGAGTTCAAGGCCAGCCTGGTCTACAGAGTGAGCTCCAGGCCATCTGGGAACAAGAGGGAGCACCCTGTCTCAAAAATGCCAAAAAAAAAAAAGCTTCCTTGATTATTGGTGTATGGTATGACTTGTCTGTAAATGTAAGGATCTTGTTTAGCTTAATGGTAAGAAATTTCATTTGTCTAGAATATGCTAGAGATGCTAGGTTTTCTCCCAGGCATCCATGTCCTTCTCCTGCCATGTGCATTTGTCTATGATAACAGTGGCACCTCTCAGTTAACTCCCATTGAGAGAAATTTAAGTCCCATTAGGTAGCTATTGATTATCTCCCCCCCCCACACCACACCAGAATACTGAACCAATAGGGGTAGCTTGTTATTCCGTTGTGGTTGGTTATTAGCCTTTAACTGGGTTGGACCATTGATTGATCTTATCCCTTAGAGTTTTGGCATATTACATCTAGGATTATGAGAGCTGAACATCACAAGTGTTCCAGATCAGTTCCTACTCCACTGCTCCAAGTCCTATGTCTGAGTATGTCCTGTCTTCAGTGGTAGGGTCTTATCTATTGGTTCTAGGAGATAATCAAGAGTTTTGGCATAGCCTGGGTTATTTTGGGAGTCTACTGGACACTCTCACCTACACTGAAATGGGAGATCTTCTGTCATGCAGTATGTTCTTGTCAAACAGGCCCAGGTGTTGTGTGTGTAGTAATATTTATATTTTTCCCTTTATCTCATCTCTTCCTCCCTCCTTACTCTCAGTGCCCTAATTTTCCCCACTTTCCTCCCAATAACATCCACCTCCTACTCTACTCCCTCTCCTGATTTCCCTCCCCCCATACCAATCTCTCGCATGCCCCTCTTTCCTCTGTTTCAGGTGGAACTCTTGTTTCCCTACCTTCCCCTGTTCCCTACTTTCCTTCTCTTTCAGGTTCAGTTTCCTTCTTTTCCCTTTCTCTATATATCATTCCTATTTTCTAGATCCTGGCATTACATCAGGATAAATATGTACAAGGGCTTGGTGCTACAGTCTGTATGAGGAGGAACATATGTGGCTTCATTTTCTGCATTTGTTGAGTTCACTTAATTCCATTCGATTACCTGCAAATTTCATAATTTTTTATCTTTCTTACTGTGAGGAGAATTTCCATTATTGTAAATGTACCACATGTCTCATTATCCATTCATCAGTTGAGGGACATTTAGGTTGTGTCCATTTTTTAGCTATTGTGAAGAGAGCAGCAACAAATATGGGGGTACAGATCTCCCAGAACTTGAAGCAAGACCCTATTGCTGAGACAGGACTATACTGTGGATAAAGGAGAACGAAGCTGGAAATGAACTGGAAGCACTTTCTCCAATGGCTAGATTCTCATAGCTTTGGAGAGCACTATACTAGCTGCTAAGGGATAACAGCAATCAATGTTCCAACACCAACTTTAAGAAGCAAATAACCACACAATGATTACAACATTGGTGCAACAGCACTTTCATCTTGGGGTCATTCAACTAGACGCTACTAATTCGTTCTAAAGACCCACTCAATGGCAGGAATCTCATGAATAGTACTGTAAACATAGCCAAAACACATGGTGGAGAGATCATAGATCTCAGGGAAAAACTCAAGAGTGTCACATCTCTAGATTAAAGTAATTTCTTACTATGGGCAAAATATGTAGCTTTATATTTATGACACAGAATCCCAGTCACCACTCATCTAAGAAGCTCTTTTGCACCAGACAAAGACTTTACAGAGACTCACAACTGGCCACCTAAGACATTATCTGTGAATTGCCCGAGCCTAAGTGGCACATCTGCAAAGCAATTTACACCTAAGGCTTATGGAACATAGAACAAAGGGGTAAAGAGGACACTAAATGAATGTGTCAGTTTCTCATTAATGAGCCTCCACCTCATGCAACAGAGTGCCTAGGAACACAAAAGGCCACAAAATGGCTAAAACATANGCACAGTGTTCCCTAGCCCTGCTTCATGTTAAAGATGTATGATAGGCCCTAAAGGTGTGACCAGTAGTAAGGACATGTGTTGTGGTTTAGTAAGAAAAGGCTCCTGTCACCAAGCTTGAGCATCTGAGTTCAGTTCCTCAGACCCACATGGTGGAAGGAGACAACTGAATCCAGCAAATTCATGTTATGATAAAAATATCTGCAGGCTCTATTGATACCCACTGGGGTACAAAATGATTTTAGTGAAGAGCCATTGTCCTACACCTCACACTAATGCAGCAAAATGCCATCTTCAGTCCATGTGCTTGTAGCAGAGTTATAGACAATGTCATTTAAGACATACTTACATTGGTGACAAATATGAACTTTGGCATGTTATATATTATAATATTATCTAAATTGGAAAAATGCTATGGAAAGAGAACGTTTTAAAAAATATTTTACTGGTATTTTATGTGTTTCATACATCATTTCTCAGTCCAATTTAGGTAATTTCCTTTTCCACACCTCCCCACCCCAGTTCATGCATTCTGCCATCAGTCATTTTAAAGTTTTTTCTATGCAGAGGTTTATTGTTTGGGCAGAAGTTAACTGTTTCTGTCAGTTCTTTGACCCAGTCCTTTTGTTGTTTTTGTTCCTTCCCATTTGTATTGCTCCAAAATATGTATATATATATATATATATATATATATATCAAGTAATTTAAAACATTTTCTTCTTTAAAACAGTGCTAAGGAGAAAGAAAGCAAGCACTAGAGAAAATATTGTCAACTAATGTGTCTGTCAGATAGGACTTGTATCTTAAAAACACATATTTTACTATCTCAATACAGGGGAAATGAATAACAACAAAACATACAAAATATATGAATAGTCATTAAGAAGAAGGTGTATGGTTAACTGTGCTGGATAGGTTTGGTGTCAACTTGACAGACCTCAGTCGAGGGAGCCTCAGTTGGGGAATTGGGTCCACTGGACTGGCCTGTGGCCATGTCTCTGGAGTATTGTCTTGATTATTGAGTTATGTGGGAGGGCTCAGCCCTCTGTGAATGGTGCTACCCCAGGCAGTTTGTTATGCACAGTATAAGAAGGCAGGCTGGGCATGGGACAGAAGAGCAATCCAGTAAGAAGCATTCCTCCATGGCCTGTGCCTCAGCTCCTGTCTCCAGGTTCTTGCCCTGAGTTCCTACCTTGGGCTCCCTGAGTGATGAACTGTGACCCAGGAGATATGAGCTAAATAAACACTTTCCGCCCCAAGTTGGTCGTGGTCAGTTTGTTTTGACACAGCTGTTGAAGACAAACTATAACAGATATTGGTGCCAGAAAAATCATTGAATGCCTAAAGTTTATTGCTGTGGAACTTGGAAAAGTTATGCTGAAAGAGTTGTAGGCAATGGAGGCCTGGCTTCTGAAGCTTCAAAGGGAAGCAGAGACCATCAGGGATGTTTGCATAATATTTTTAAATTAATAATCTGTGAAATCTTGTCAGCTGGGGTTGAAGAATCATCTGTAAGTAACAAGAGACCAGAATCTGAAGTGAAGCCGTTGTTGTACTGGAAAAATTGATGCTGATTTACTGGAGCTGAAAAACAGCTGTAAGTAACAAGAGACCAGCATCACTGTGGTGAAATCTTCTGGGAATAATTTCCTCAGGGTCATCACACAGGAGCTGTGGTTCAGAGGGGGCCTGAACCTGAACCTCAAGCTGGAAACAGGACTTGGTAATGTGTAAGAGTCTCCTACATGGTTCTGATGTTGAAATGTGAAGGGGTCACAGAGAGCAGCTGAAGCTTGGCACTGCGAGAGGCCAGGAAAAGCAATTGGTGAAAGTGCCCCTGTAGGAAACTCCTCTGAGCCAGCCAGCAGGGTTTCAAGGTCCTGACCAAGGAAGAGGTGAGTAGACTATGGAGTGAAACACCACAGACCCCCTGGGAGTTGGGTGAAAAGCAGGGAAAATTTGAGCTCCTGCTAACTCGTTTAATATGGGAAAGATAAGGATTTATATATGGTCATCCTCTGCTTCTTCTGGAAACGCCTCAGGTGCTGATCAAACCACATACTCAGCTGTTGCTTCTGAGCACAGGTTAAGTCTGTTCAGTAGACGAGGAGGTAAGCACATTGCTGCAGATGTGTAACACTCTACAGTTGACCTAATTAAAAGTTGGGCTAAGGATCTGAATAGAGAGTTCTCAAAAGAAGAAATAAAGGTGGCTAAGAAATATCTTAAACATAACATCGTTAGTAATTAGGGAAATGCAAATCAAATTCAATTTAAGATTCCATCTTACCCCAATCAAACTGGCTACGAGCAAGAGAATAAATCATACCAAATGACGGAGAGGATGTGGGGAAGGGGAATGGTCCTTCACTGCTGTTGGTATTGCAAACTTGTCCAACCCTGAAGGAAAACTATGTAAAGAACTATTGAAAAACTAAAAATGGCACACACCTTCAGTCTATTATTCTTGAAAACTTGACCAGTTTTGTGGTCTTCTGTATGCATCACACTGTTGTATAAGGAAGCTGGTGATGATTGAAGAATGCATTACTTTTCTCTCTAGTCCTAGTTCCACTATTTTCCAAGAGCTTTAGGTACAGAGGTTCAGCTATAGCTGTATTACCCAGGAGAGGACATCTCAGTGATGTCTCTGAGCAGTTGTGGAACTCTCCAGTAGCCTCCATTTGTTGCAATAAAAAGCATCCTTGGCCGGGCGTGGTGGTGCGCACCTTTAATCCCAGCATTTGGGAGGCAGAGGCAGGTGAATCTCTGTGAGTTCAAGGCCAGCCTGGTCTACAGAGTGAGCTCCAGGCCATCTGGGACTAAAGGGAGACCCTGTCTCAAAAATGCCAAAAAAAAAAAAAAGCTTCCTTGATTATTGGTGTATGGTATGCTTGTCTGTAAATGTAAGGATCTTTGTTTAGCTTATGGTAAGAAATTTCATTTGTCTAGAGATATGATAGAGATAGCTACGGTTTTCTCCAGGATCCATGTCCTCTCCAGCCATGTGCATTTGTCTATGATAACAGTGGCACCTCTCAGTTAACTCCCATTGAGAGAAATTTAAGTCCCATTAGGTAGCTATTGATTATCTCCCCCCCCCCACACACACACAAGATACTGAACCAATAGGGGTAGCTTGTTATTCCAGTTGTGGTTGGTTATTAGCCTTTAGGACTGGGTTGGACCATTGATTGATCTTATCCCTTAGCAGTTTGCATATTATCATCTAGGATTATGAGAGCTGAACATCACAAGTGTTCCAGATCAGTTCCTACTCCACTGCTCCAAGTCCTATGTCTGAAGTATGTCCTGTCTTCAGTGGTAGGGTCTTATCTATTGGTTCTAGGAGATAATCAAGAGTTTTGGCATAGCCTGGGTTATTTTGGGAGTCTACTGGACCACTCTCACCTACCACTGAATGGGAGATCTCTTCTGTCTGGCACTATGTTCCTTGTCAAACAGGCCCCAGGTGTGTGTGTGTAGTATATTTATATTTTTCCCTCTTATCTCATCTCCTTCCTCCCTCCTTACTCTCAGTGCCCTAATTTTCCCCACTTTCCTCCCAATAACATCCACCTCCTACTCTACTCCCTCTCCTGATTTCCCTCCCCCCATACCAATCTCTCGCATGCCCCTCTTTCCTCTGTTTCAGGTGGAACTCTTGTTTCCCTACCTTCCCCTGTTCCCTACTTTCCTTCTCTTTCAGGTTCAGTTTCCTTCTTTTCCCTTTCCTCTATATATCATTCCTATTTTCCTAGATCCTGGCATTACATCAGGATAAATATGTACAAGGGCTTGGTGCTACAGTCTGTAATGAGGAGGAACATATGTGGCTTCATTTTCTGCATTTGTGTTAGTTCACTTAATTCCATTGATTTACCTGCAAATTTCATAATTTTATCTTTTCTTACTGGTGAGGAGAATTCCATTATGTAAATGTACCACATTCTCATTATCCATTCATCAGTTGAGGGACATTTAGGTTGTGTCCATTTTTTAGCTATTGTGAAGAGAGCAGCAACAAATATGGGGGTACAGATCTCCCAGAACTTGAAGGCAAGACCCTATTGCTGAAGACAGGATATACTGTGGATAAAGGAGCAACGAAGCTGGAAATGAACTGGAAGACACTTCTCAAGGCTAGTTCTCATAGCTTTGGAGAGCACTATACTAGCTGCTAAGGGATAACAGCAATCAATGGTCCAACCCAAGCTATAAGAACAAATAACCACATCAATGATTACAACATTGGTGCAACAGCACTTTCATCTTGGGGTCATTCAACAGCTACCTAATTGTACTAAAAGCCCACTCAATGGCAGGAATCTCATGAATAGTACTGTAAACATAGCCAAATACACATGGATGGAGAGATCATAGATCTCAGGGAAAAACTCAAGAGTGTCACATCTCTAGATTAAAGTAATTTCTTACTATGGGCAAAATATGTAGCTTTATATTTATGGACAAGAATCCCAGTCACCACTCATCTAAGAAGCTCCTTTTGCACCAGACAAAGACTATTACAGAGAACTACAACTGGCCACATAAGACATTATCTGTGAATTGCCCGAGCCTAAGTGGCACATCTGCAAAGCAACCTTTACACCTAAGGCTTATGGAACATAGAACAAAGGGTAAAGAGGACACTAATGAATCTGTCAGTTCTCATTAATGAGCCTCACCTCATGCAACAGAGTGCCAGGAACACAAAAGGCCACACAAATGGCTAAAACATAGTGGTAAGAGTCTGCAAAATGCGTGTCCTTGGACAGGACTCCTATACTAAGCTCCTCACATTCAGGGCTCAGGGACCATTGTGGAAGAGGGAGTGGGAAGATTGTAAGAGCCAGGGAGGGGGTGCATGACCATACTGAAATAGAGTCCTATAAGCTCCTGGTACCCTGCTTATATGAACCTATAGTAATGGTATCAATTTGTACAAAGCCTTTGCAAACTCATGTAGACAAAAACCCAGCATGGAACTGGGGAAATGGGCATCAGACCCCAGTGTTAGCTGAAGTAACATTGGCAACTGATTACTACTGGGTAAGGAAGACCTAATCTTCCTAAAGTGAAGTATTCTAGATATAATATGACAGATACCAGCAAATGAACTTGCACTGAGGGATGTTTGGGGATACTAGCTTGACCCAATAAGCCTTAACACAATGACAGAATGAATGAGTTCCAGTGTGGGAGCTATGGGAGGGTGCCAGTATGGAAGGGCATATCAAAGTGTTTGAGATTGATTGGGGTTTTCTGTATGCAATAATCTTTTGTTTAATTTTTCTGATAATCATTTGTCTTTTTTCGCTCATTATTATATTTTTGATGAATATTTGATTTTTAAAATTCTGTCTTGGACAAAACATGGAATGGATATTAGCTATGAATTATGGGATATTTACTTCATCTTAAATGTTTCTATCAAGTAAGGTGTTTAAAGAAATATATTGTATAACAGATTTTCTTTAAGCAAAGGATAAAAGAAAATACTAAGATTTCCTTAGCAAGCTCATCTTGCCATAGGATTACTCCCAGTCATATTGTTATTTGTCTAGAAGCTTCCTGTATATTTGCATCAATTACTTAGTTTTATTCCAATGTTTGGTACAAGTATTCCTGAACAGAGCTGTTTCTTTCTTTTGTTGATTGATATTTGAAAGGGAACTCAAGTGTATTTCTTGGTATTTGAGTCACCGCTTTATAAAAACATTTCTTTCTGTTCCTCTGATTACTCATTTTCTAGGTTCTTTTCATGTCTTCTGTGATTTAAATACTTGAGCTTTTCAAAGTTCTATTCTCAACATCTTTTCCATACATTGTCCTTTTTGCAATCTCATCCATATCTATGGACCTAATTACCACATATATGCTGATTGTTAAAAGTATTCCTGCAGATTTTCTCAGCATCTGTCTGAGAAATGCACACACACACACACACACACACACACACACACACACACACACACAAAGAGAGAGAGAGAGAGAGAGAGAGAGAGAGAGAGAGAGAGAGAGACTAGCTCCTCTTATTACACACTGGATATTTCTGTTGACGGACTCACAGTTCATTGAAAGATAACACACATGAATTGGTTATTGGTTTTATCTTCTTTCCCAGCCATCTTTCCATTTTATTTACTGGTTTATTGGAAAACAAGGCTATTTGCAAATAAACCATCCTTCGTTTTCCACAATTTAGTTCTAATAAATTACTAGCTTCTATTTGTTCTATTTATAGATTTGGAAAAAAAGCCAAATTCTTCACTTACTGCAAAGTACACTTGAGAATGATTCTTCTTCTTAATAATTTCTTCCAGTCCTTATTGCATAAAATATGTATGATAATCTCAGGAGATTCTGTCACCAGATCTTATGGCACTGGTTATTGCTGTTCTTTTCATGTTGCCTTGAGAATTCTTTTTTTCTTTTGGCCTTTGATTCACCTGCCTGCATTTTATCACATTGTAAAATTATGTTCCACTCAAAGCTTCTATAAGTAACAGCACTACCTAGTTGTCTTCAAATTACTAATAGTTTACAATGTCATTTCATTTTTTGAGTGCAACTTTGAGCTTAAATGAGTCACAAGAAAATAAAAAATATGTATAAATTATATTCACTAGACTAAAGAGCAGCTTGTGGCCCATAAAGCATCAGGCTAAAGATGCCTCTGGGATGCTGTGTATCACAGGGACTCATTCTGGAACTGATAAAGTCAGTCTGCTTCACCCATACATGACTTATATCCTATATTTCAATAGCTGAAAATTGGCACCAAAGTTACTAATGTCTGCAGCTCAAGCCCACTAGTTTGGTCAAATAGACAAAAGAAGTAAAGATAATTTGTGAGCTGGAGTGAGAGCTAAGTCAGTCAAGTATTTGCCACCACACAAGCATGAGTACCTGAGCTGGAGTCCCAACACCCACTTACAAATAGCCAGTGTCGTGGTGCATTATTATAATCTCAGGACTGAGGACACAGAGAGACGGGGAGATGGCGGAGGCTCACTGGCAGGCAGCTAGCACCACCAAACTGGTATATGCTAATTCAGTGAGAGACCCTGCTTCTAAAGGAAGGTAGATGGTCCTGTGGTCTCAGACCTCAGGATGCAAAATGTTCTACACTTAAGCAGGTTGAATTCAACAGTTCTTTTATATTATAAATGCAAAAATAATAAGAGCAACTTTAAAATAATGAACATCAGGAAATTGAGAGTTTATTTCTTCCATGAGAACTTCTCCTGGTTAAAGGAGGATTGGCCAAATGGTTAAATGGATCTGCCCAAATGTGCCTGGGCATGAGAACCCAATAATAAAATGATACAGCATTGACTGCTTCTGAGCTGTCATGACCTCTCGAGATATCAAAAAAGGTCAGAGTTCACACCATGTCCTCCCTCTTATCACGACTAAATAGAAAATCTATACAGACAAACCAAACAGGCATATGAGAAACTGGCTTGTGTGCTGAATATAAGCAATAAATAAATCTGAAACTTGAGCCTTTAGTTTGACCCACAACCTAACGGGACGACACTAGAGGAAGCAACATGTACTGCCCTGTGGAAGAACTCATTCACAAGCATCTCTTGATCTCCACAGCTTGCTCTAAATTTTGTCTTTATCTATAAGTATAAAATATTTCTGGACAGATAACTACAACTTCCATTGTTGTCCCACACTTTTATTTCCACTTAGCAAAACTTTTTACAGGTTTGAGGCAAAGAGCCTCATCTTATTACTGTCTCTGCTGTTTCTGCATGTTGACTGCATGTGGCAGGTGGGAAATTGAAACTTCTCAGGAAGTTGTAGAAGCTCAGTCTACAGATACATGAAGGCTCAGCTGGCAGCTTCCCAAGCATGGCTGTCCAGTGATGCTTCTTTGACATCTGGAAGTTCAGTTGGCACTGCTAGACTATACCATGTCTGATGCTCTTTATACTTTGGCAACTGGGATCTGAGATGGAATCTCATGACAGCAAGTGTTGTTGGAAGACATTATCCTAATTTAAAAGTCACAGAAAATCCTTTCTACCATGTATGTTTTTTTTAGAAGAATTTGGACATCTACTTTAGTTTCCATATAAAGGAATATTGACTTTACCTCCTGATGAGGATGTGATGACTCAATTATTATCCTATATAATCAATCACTGATTACAAGAAATTATTTGTGCTCTTTTTTTTTAATTTTTTTTAATTTTTTATTTTTTTTTATTAATTTCATTTATTTCTGTATGTGTATGAATGTACTGCCTGCATGCAAGTCTGTGCACCCGTGTCGTGCAATGCCGCGGAGGTCAGAAGAGGGTCTCGGATTCCCCTGGAGCTGGAGTTCTCCTGGAATTGGAGTTTCAGACGGCTCTCGGCCGCCATGTGGGTGCTGGGGATCGAACCCGGGTCCTCTGTAAGAGCAGTCGGTGCTCTTAACCGCTAGGCCATCTCTCCAGCCCCTATTTGTGCTCTTTATACATGGACGGGGCAGTCATCTCATGCTCAAGCACATGGATTACAGTCTTGAGTTCTAAGACTTCTAAATTCAGATACTGATTACTGATGCACATCTCATGGAAGTTCCCCTGGGGCAGAGCCCTGACAACGATGCTTCTTCACTATGAGCCACCCTCTTGGCACATAATAGCCTGATTTTGTAATTGAAAGGGAGGGTCCAGAGGATAATGTTTATTGTGAACTCTGTTTTATATTTATAGCCTGAGTTACCAAACTGTATGTGTACTAGTAAAACATTCTCAACAGTTTATGAGTTCTCCAGGTTACTGCATTGGGACTCATTCCTACATAAAAACCAGTTTCTAATTCCTGAGAAGGGTTCTTCTGTCTTTTGGTAGTAAGGGTGTTATGTGAGAATGTCTCTAATACTGTTCAATAGACCTTTGTATAGCTAAAAGACCAAGGGAACACTTATTTAAGAACTTTATCCCTAAGAGGATCTAGAGGGCACATGATTAAGATTCTTAGAAATGTTATGTCCTAATCACCATATTCTAAAAGGAACTACTTAAACAATTCATTGCAAGGTCTTAAAAGAAGGTATTACAGATGCAACTTGGATTTAGCCTTACATTTTATTTATTTATTTATTTATTTATTTATTTATTTATTTATTTATTTATTTTTGTCTTTTCAAGACAGGGTCTCCCTGTAGCCCCAGCTGGCCTGGAACTCACTCTATAGACCAGGCTGGCCTTGGACTCACAGAGATCCACCTACCTCTGCCTCCCGAGTAAGATTAAAGGCGTGTACCATGACACCTGGTTTAAAGGCAGTTCTTAGCCACCATGTGGGTGCTGGGAATCGAACCCAGGTCCTCTGGAAGAGCAGTTGGAGCTCTTAACCACTGAGCCATCCATCCAGCCCCCCTTTTTTGTGTCCAAGCCATATTTTATAGGTAACTTCTTGCATTTTATTTTTGCAATATAATTTTAAATTTCACAATTTTGTGTTCATAGGCGCATCTCATTTATTGCATGGCATTTGATTTTGAAGAAGTGATGTTGTGTCCAAACCCCCACAGCCCCACCATCCAGTGGGGGGTGACATGTTGTTTGGACACAACAGCCTGTAGATTGGTTTTGCACGAAGGATGCTTGTACTCATGGATTATCACTTATAGCTAAAAAAGGAAAAAAAACCAGAGAAAGATGCAAGACAGTTATGGCAGAATACATGATCTGGGATGGGGTGGGGGTGGGGGGGAAGGGAAAGGGAAAAATGCCTGATCTGAATTGGAAAATGATGTACGAAATGCACAAAGCATCAATAAAAAAATTAAATTAAAAAAAAGAAAATGTCATTATGAAACTCATCATTTTATACATGAATAAATACTAATTTTTAAAAGAAAAAATAAAGAAGTGATGTGAGAGGATAGAATCTCTCTCTCTCTCTCTCTCTCTCTCTCTCTCTCTCTCTCTCTCCATATATATCAATCAAGAGATTTTGTTAGAACTTGGGCATTTTGTAACCCATTATTATAATTTTAAACAAGAAAATTCTTTGAAACTTGGCCAGTTGTGACCTTCTGTGTGCAGAACATTCTGTTGTGTAAGGAAGCTTCACTGATGAGAACTGAGGGATGCTCACATTTTCTCTCTGCCCCTCATTCCACTGTATTCCAGGAGCCTTAGGTGTAGAGGTTCAACTGTAGATGTGTTACCTAGGACTGGGCATCTTTCAGATATATATTCTCTGCATGTGATCTGTTGTGGGATTCTGCAGTAGCCTCCACCTGTTGCAAAGAGAAGTTTCTTTGAAGGCATGCATAGTGTGTGCATGAGTTCTGATGGGGGGTTATGGGGAAGGTGTGTGTGGGTGTCTAAGTTGATTAGGAAACATTGTATGAAATGTACAAATACTCATTAAAAATTTTAAAATATAAGAGAATTCAAAAAAGTGAAGATAATATAGTCTTAAGTACTTTTAGGTCTTTTTGAACACCACAAGCACTTACTGAGGCAGTTAACTCAGAGAACATAATACAACTTAGCTAATGACCTTGGTTGTTAGGTTGTAAGATAATTCAATAAATATGAGACAGCATTAATTAATGGCTGATGGAACTGTAAACCACTACTGCCTATCCAATCAAATAATATGAACTGATTAAGACTTCTCAAATTCAATTTATTTTTCTGTCTATCTATGATCTATCAGAAATTTTAGTCTTTTCAAAGAGAAATGGGCTGGAGAGCTGCTCAGTGGTTAAGAGCACTGGGTGCACAATTCCCAGCATCCACATAGCTGCAAATAACTGTTTGTAGCTCTAGTTCCAGGGGATCTGATGCCCTCTTCTGACCTCCAGAGGCATTGCATGACATGAGTCATTGCACCTACATACATGCAGGCAATACACTAAAAAACAAAAAATAAAAAATATTTTAATAAAGTGACTTCACATATATCATCCTAAAATCAGTCATGTACTTTCACTTTGACTATATAATATGTGAAAAACATTGCTGCTATAGCAGCCTAATTTACAAAACAATGTAGCTTATGTTCTTATTGTTGAGCCAAATTAATTTAAATTTTGTAATATTGCATTTTGCTGATATTTCTGCTAAATATTGTTTCTCTTCAAAGAGCATTGGTTTTAAGGTATAAAAATGTAAAACATATAGGTCCAATAAAATAAAACACTGATTGGTATTTTAGAAAATAATATGCTTTTATGATAAAAGGGTGCTGAATATTATGTAAACTTAATTATTCCCCCTAAAATATTTCCTAACAGTAACAATTTGTGGATATTTCTTAGCCCAAACTAAATTAATTAGATTCAAAGATTAAGCTATCTAACTGGAATTAAGACCACTCAATAAGAGGAAACTCATGTGTGGTGTTGTAAACATAGTCGAATATATATGTCTGGAGAAGTAATAGATCCCAGAGAAAAACCTACTTTTGCCCCATCCCTAGAGCAACATAATTACTTATTTTATTTCACATATGCATCTTAATATTTACAAACAAGTGCATCTTTCACCCCTCATCAAGAAAACTTCTTTTGGCAGCAGCTCGAGACTATTACTCAGTTTTAGAAGTTTTCATCTGCAGAAAGTAAGTGTCTCTGAAACACTTAACTCTAAGTGGCACATCTTCAATGCAACCACTGCAATAGGATTAATCACCAGAGAGTTTTCCTTATGCAGTGGATGGTGATTAACAGAAAAACTCACACCTGGCTAAAGTGCAAAGAACAAGAGTCCACAGAGTGGTCATCACAGAATAGGAAAGCTGTTTCAGACCATTGTGGAAGAGGAGGCAGATCCTCCTGCTTCAGTCTCTGGACTCCTGAGACCACAGTAGTGCACCACAATGCTCAGCTTGGCAAAGGGTTTTTAAATGAAGTACTAAAAGCTTCACCAGGAAGGAGGAAAATGACAAAAGATGAAACAGAATTTGTCAAAATTAAAATGTGTGCTTGTTGACAGAATAGAAAAGTTTAGAACAACTATTTGGAAAGTATTCAATTAAAAAAAAGGACATAAAAATTCACCCCTGACCATTTCTTTTTTATTAATTACTTTATTTATTATTTAAAATATTTTATTTTTTTTTCTATGAGTGTACTGCCTGAATGTATGTAAGTACACTTGCCATGTGTCATGCAATGGCTGCAGAGGTCAGAAAAGATCATTGGATGTCCTGGAATTGGAGTTATGGACAGTTGTTAGGTGCCAGGTGGGTGCTGGTAACTGAATCTGACTCCTCTGCAAGAGTAGTCAGTGCTGTTAACTATTGAGCCATCTCTCCAGGCTCACTAATGAAGGATTTTATAAAATTATAAACACAGTAATAAATGGAACACCAAGAAATACTGAGAATGTGCAACATAATGCATGTTTTTTTAAGGTGAATAAAAGATGTTAAAGCTGTTTAAAAGAAAATAACAGTCTCTTTTGTGCTGGGACCAGAGGGGTCGGTGCTAGCGGCCTGCACCTTGGTGCGGGCGGGAGTAGTTACCTGGGCAGGCATCTGCCGCCTCTGCGGCAGGTAGGGGGCCGTGGGCGGGACAGTCCTAGTCTCTTTTGTGCTGGGACCAGAGGGGTCGGTGCTAGCGGCCTGCACCTTGGTGCGGGCGGGAGTAGTTACCTGGGCAGGCATCTGCCGCCTCTGCCGCAGGTAGGGGGCGTGGGCGGGACAGTCCTAGTCTCTTTTGTGCTGGGACCAGAGAGGTCGGTGCTAGCGCCTGCACCTTGGTGCGGGCGGGAGTATTACCTGGGCAGGCATCTTGCCGCCTCTGCCGCAGGTTAGGGGGCCGTGGCGGCGGACAGTCCTAGTCTCTTTGTGCTGGGACCAGAGGGTCGGTGGCTAGTGGCCTGACCTTGGTGCGGGTGCTGGGCGCGGGTAGGTCAGGCATTCCCCCACCCCCAAGATTGGTGAGAATCCAATGGAATTTTCTTGGAGAACCTTCAGGAGCAGAAGAGAAGAGTGGTTTGCCAAAATGAAAACTAGACAAGTTCACTATCCATAAACAAGGAGGAGGAAAGGGAAAAAAAAAACAACAAACAAAAAACAAAAAAAAAAACACAGCTAAAGGAGGAAAGTAAAACCATCCCTAACATAGTGAAAAGGTAATTTGTGATCTGAACCACAAAAGAAAGCCCACATGCCAGGAACACGACGAGGGACAACATGGGAAAGCACAGGATAAACCTGCATCAGGCTACCACCAAACATGTACGAGATAGCTACAATGGGACCCCATGGAGGAGACCAAGGAACAGACTCTTAAGGAATAATAGCAGACCTATGCAGAGAAATTAAGAACATAAAGAGGAATTCAGATAACTAAAGAGGGGAAATGAAAAACTCAAAAAAAAGGACCTAGAGGGATACAATGACAAACATCAGAAAGACCTAAAGGAACAGATTGACAAATCCAGAAAGAACTAGAAGGAGAAAAAAATAAAGAATACAGAGAACTAAAGAAGAGAATGAAAAATCTCAAAAAGGACTAGAGGGATACAATGACAAACTTCGAGAAAGAATAAAGGAACAGACTGACAAACTCCACAAGACCTAGAGGGAGAAAAAAACAAACTCTGAAAGGAAGTAGAAACACTGAAAAAGGAAGCCAACCAACGAAGTAGAGAGAGAAACACAAGAAGAGATTGAGAAACCCAAGAAGAGATTGAGAAGCTCAAAAGGAAATGGAAGTACTAAAGAAAACACAGGATGAAAGAAAAAGAAATAAAACAACATTCAATCAAGAATGAAAGGAAAGGAAAAGCCTCAGAAGTAAATGGAGAAGCAGAAAAAGAGATATCAGATCTGGAAGATAAACACAGAGCAATTAAAAAGCCTCAAATAAAGATTATGAAAAATGTTAAAAATACACCAAAAGTGGAACACCAGGAAATATGGGACACATGAAAAGATCAAACCTCCGCATCATATGGAATAGAGGAAGGACAGAAGAATCTCAAGAAAATAGTATTGATCAGCATCTTCAACAGAGATAATAGATGAAATTTTCCCCAAACTAAAAATAGACAAACCCATACAAATACAAGAAGACATAGGAACCCAAATAGACAAGATAGAGAAAGAAAACCCCACGCCATATCATAGTTAAAATGCTAGATGCCCAAAACCAAAGACAAAATTTGAGAGCTACAAAAGAAAACAAGTCACATACAAGGGAAACCCTCAGAATCACAACTGACTTCTCGCCTCAAACCATGAAAGCAAGATGAACATGGAGGCAAAGCATTCCCTGTGTAAGGGACTAGGATGTCCAACCCAGAATAGTTATCAGCAAAAATGTCAATTTATAGTTGAAGGAGAAAGGAAAATCTTCCATGAATAAATCAAGATGATGGAATAACTATCTGGAAAACCAACTCTTTCAAAAATACTTGAAGCAAATTCAAAGGCAGAAGAGAGGAGCAACCAATCCTCAAAACATACGAAAAGAAACTAAGAAAAAACAAAACCCTAGGAGCAAAATCAGAGACTAGGGTCCAAAGGATAATAAAGTGAAAGTGAAGCACACATCTGTCCATCTTTTATAACCTTAATATTAATGGCTTAAACTCCCCATAAAAAGGCACAGAATGGGAGAATGATTAGGAACAAAACCCATCTTATGCTGTCTCTACAAGACCCATCTCAATTCTCAAGGATAGGCATCACTTCAAGGGTGAAGGGATGGAAGAGAGTATTTTCAAGCAAATGGTACCAAAGATAGCAGGTGTGGCTATTCTAAATATCAGACAAATAGACTTCAAGCAAAAGAAATCAAAGAGACAAAGAGGACCATTTCATCTTTATCAAGGAACAATCAATGATGAGATTTCACAATCATAACATATATGCACCAAACACCGGTGCACCAAACTTTATAAAGACAAATCCTCCAGGATCTCAAGGCACAGATTAACCCCAGTGGCACTAATACTAGGGATTTCAATACCCCATTAAGTCCCTGACAGATCAACAGGACAGGATAAACAGAGAGACATCTGAACTAAATGACACAATCACACCAAATGGACCTCACAGACATCTATCGAATATTTCACCCAAACACCAGAGAATAAACTTTCTACTCGCACTCATGGAACATTTCTCAAAAATAACCACATTACTGGGACACAGGAAAAAAACTCAACAATATAAAAAGATTGAAATAATCTCATGCATTCTATCAGACCACAGTCAATAAAACTCATTATCAACACCAGAATAAACCCCTACAACCTACAAGGAACTCATGGAGGTAAACAACACCCTCCTGAAATGAGTGGGTCAAGGAGAAATAAAGAAAGAAAAAAAACATTCCTGGAACTGAATGACACATGATAAAACACACAGCAAATCTATGGGACACTTTAAAAGCAATCCTACAAATAGACTACAAAAAAATAAAAACAGAAAGAACACAAGGAATGATCTAACACTGCAGCTAAAATACTTGAGAGAACAACAACAAATGTAACCCTAAACGAGCAGACAAGAAGACAATAACAAAAGATCAGATTGCGAAGATCAATGATAATAGAAACAAAGAAAACATACAAAAAATATCAATGATCCAAAAGTTGGTTCTTTAGAGAATAAAAGATAGACGACTCTAGCCCAGTTAACAAAAGAAAAGAGGAAACAATCCAAATCAAAGAATCTGTGATGAAAGGGAAATATCACCAGAACAATGAAAGAGATCCAGAACAATTATACGGAATTAATCAAAAACTTTATTCTACTAAGCTATTGAAAACCTAAGGAAATGGATGAATATCTGGAATCCTGGGAATCCCAAAGTTCAACCAAGAAGAGATCGACAATTAAACAGAGCCAATAGTACAGGAAGAAATGAAGATGTAATAAGCAGCCTCCCAACCAAAAAATGCCCAGGCCAGACAGTTTCAGCAAACAGAATTCTATAAAATATTTTGAAAAGACATACAACCATTACAACTCAAGTAGTTTNCCTCTCCCTCTTGGTGGGGGGGGGGGGGGGGGTTGTATATGCCTGGCTTAGTCCATGCCCTGGCACCTGAGTCAGGCACCAGAGCGAGCCAGACCGAAGCTCAGGACTGCTTCCAGCTGCAAGGGGGGAAGGGCGATCCACCAGGCTTAAGGCATGAACCTAGCCCCTGCCAGCCACCTGGCCATCTGCCATAGACCAGAAATCAATTGTCCAGCACCCCCAAAGTCATTCTGTCCTAAGCTTTTACCTGCCTAGAGCCGTCGGATGACTCCAAGTGTTCCTATCAGGTCTGGAACCAGAGTCCAAACCCATGACCCTACTGCGGCCTGAGTCAGGCACCAGAGTGAGCCAGACCCAAGCTCAGGACCACTTCCGGCTGCGAGGGGGGAAGGGCAAACCGCCGGGCTTAAGGCATGAACCTAGCCCCTGCCAGCCACCTGGCCATCTGCCACAGACCAGAAATCAATTGTCCAGCACCCCCAAAGTCACTCTGTCCTAAGCTTTTACCTGCCTAGAGCTGTCGGATGACTCCAAGTGTTCCTATCAGGTCTGGAGCCAGAGTCCAAACCCACGACCCTACTGCAGCCCGAGTCAGGCACCAGAGTGAGCCAGACCCAAGCTCAGGACCACTTCCGGCTGCAATTTTGTTTTTTTAATCCATTCAACTAGCCTATATATCTTTTTCCTGGAGAGTTCAGGCTATTGATATTTAGAATTATTATTGAAAGGTGGTTTACTCTCATTTTATTTTGTTTCTTTGTTATTACTGTCTATTTTATATTTCTGTTTGTATTCTTAGTCTTATTTTGCATTTCTGTACTTTATACCTTTTTTTCTGTACTATCTTGAGGATGGTCATTTCTTTCCTCAGTCCTTTGTATTACTTCTAGTATTCTCTGTAAGGATGGTTTGATAGACATGAATTCTTTCAGACTATATCATGGAAGATTTTGCTTTCCCCTTTAACTACAATGGACAGTTTTGATAGGTAAAGTATTCTGGGTTGGCATCTATGACTATCTATGATTGTTCAGATCTTCTGGCTTTTACAGTTTGCATTGAAAAGCCAGCTGTAATTCTGATGGGATTTCCTTTCTATGCAACTTGTTTTTCTCTCATAGCTTTCAGTACCCTCTCTTTGTTTGGCACATTTAGTGTTTTTACTATGATATGCCATGGGAAATTTCTCTTCTGGTCATGTCTAATTGGTCTTCTGTTGGCTTCTTTTATCTGTGTATGTCTTTTTTTAATTTAGGGAAATTTTCTTTCATAATCCTGTTGAAGACCTGGTCAATACCATTCACCTGAGATCCTTGTCTTTTCTCTATGCCTAGGATGTACAGATTTGGTCTTCGTGGTGGATATCCTATTTTTCATTTGATTCATTCTGCTTGTGAGGCTTTCTCCTATCATTTAAAATTTGCTTACTGAGTTTTCTTTCAGTTCCACCTTCATTATGACTTCAATTTTCTACAATTTTTTTCATGAGTTCACTTTTCAAATTCTGAATTATTTTATTCTGCCATATATTTGACTTTTCTTGAGCTTCAGCAGGAGTTTATTCCTATCCTCTTTGAGTTCCTTGAGTCCTTTGTGTGTTCTTTAAAGTGGCTGAATTCTTTGATCACATCTGTAAGTGTTCTTTTATTTTTAAATCTTAAAAGACATTTTATTGATTCAAGAATTTCATAAAATATTTGACAAAGGTTCCAGGAACACACACTGTAGGAAATACAGCATCTTGAAGAAATGGTACTGGCAGAACTGGATCTCCACTTGTAGAAGAATGAAATTGGACTCTTATCTTTCACCATCCACAAAAGTCAGGTCCAAATGGATCAAAGATATCAATATAAAACCTGAAACTCTTAAACTGCTAGAAGAAAACATAGGCAGTACCCTACAAGATATAGGTGCAGGAAAGGACTTTCTAAATCCCCAGGCATCAAGGACAACAATCAACAAGTGGGACCTCATTCATCTACAAAGCTTCTGAACATCAAAAGAAATAACTAAGGAAGTGAAGAGGATACCCACTGAGTGGGAGAAAATCTTCACTTGCTACAGTACCAACATTCAGAATATACAAAGAACTAAAAAAAAAAAAAAAAAAAAACAAGAAAACAACCAACTCAATAAAAAGATGGGCTATGGATCTGAACAGAAAGTTTTCAACTGAAGAAATGAAAATGGCTAAGAAGCACCTTTAAAATGTTCAACATTCTTAGTAAGATTGGGTAAAACCAAGAGAATAAAAGACACTAAATGCAGGCAAGGATGTGGAGAAAGGCACACGCACTCATTCACTGCTGACAGGATGCACACTCATGCAAGCAGTGTGGAGGACTCTAAAAAACCAAAATGAATTTATCAT
Organism: Rhizomys pruinosus; assembly: GCA_009823505.1. Classification (NCBI taxonomy): domain Eukaryota; kingdom Metazoa; phylum Chordata; class Mammalia; order Rodentia; family Spalacidae; genus Rhizomys; species Rhizomys pruinosus. The sequence goes on along the minus strand of VZQC01013319.1, from coordinate 2,635,135 downwards.
ATGATCTGGTTATACCACTCCTTGCCATATACCTGATAGACTCATCCTACTGTAGAGATACCTATACATCCATGTTTTTTTCTCCTCTTTTCACAATTGCTAAGAAATGGAAACAACCTAAGTGTCCCTCACCTGTAGAATGGAAAATGAAAATGTGGTACATTTAAACAATGGAGTTCTATTCAGCAGTAAGAAAAGACAAATTTATGAATTTGCAGGTAAATAGATAGAACCAGAGACTGTTATACTAAGTGCAGTAATACAAACTCAGAAAAATGAACAATGTATGTTTGCCCTCATTTGTGGATGCTAGTACCAAATCCTTATCTATGGATCTATATCCTGAGTAACAGCAGGAGATAAGAAAATGGAAAGGAAACAAGGAGGTAAAGAGAAAGAAATAGCCAGAAAGAGTGGGAGAGTGGGAACATATGTTACAGAGGGAGGTGGGGAAAGTGGGAGTGCTTGACTGGGAAGGATGCAGGGAGGGACGCAGGGAGGGACACTCAAATGGGGGTAGGGGAGTAGGGAACTCCGGAGAGGAAGAGTGGTGGGAGATGGGTGTTATGAGGGGGATAGTGGCAGGAGAGAGGTTAGACAGGGGAGAGAGAGGAGAGATGAATCAAGCTAATGTGTTGGCTCGAGAACCCACTGAGAAATACCCATATGGTGTCTGAACATTCGTGCATATGTATACCTGGGTGCTGCATGGCAAGAAGCACAGTGCCAGACAGGAGAGAATTCCTTTGAGTGGCTGGTCAGACTAATCCAAGAGACTCCTAAAATAACACAAGCTCTTTTGTGCTGGGACCAGAGGGGTCGGTGCTAGCGGCCTGCACCTTGGTGCGGGCGGGAGTAGTTACCTGGGCAGGCATCTGCCACCTCTGCCGCAGGTAGGGGGCCGTGGGCGGGACAGTCCTAGTCTCTTTTGTGCTGGTACCAGAGGGGTCGTTGCTCGTGGCCTGCCCCTTGGTGCGTGCTGGCCCGGGGGCGTGGGCTCGGTTCCCGGCTCCCCCCCCCGTGGCCTTGGTGCGCCTCCCCCCTGGCCTTTCCTTGGCGCACTTTCGCGCCCGCCGCCGCCCGCGTGGTTTTGCCCCCCCCTCGCCCCCTCGGGGCCCCGTCCCTCCCTCCCTCCCCCCGGGGGGCGGCCGGCCCCGGGCCCGGGCCCGCCCCCCCCCGGCCCCCCCGCCCCCCCCCCCCCCCCGCTCCCGGGGCCCGCCCCCTCTCCCGCTCCCTCGTGTGCCCCGGTCTTGTGCTTTGCCCCCCCCCCTGGCCGCCCTTCCCTGCCCGGGCCCTTCTGCCGCTCCCCCCGGGGCGCCCCCTGGTCCCCGGCCCCCTCGGCCTCCTTCCTGCTCCCGCGCTCCCCCCCCCTCGGCGCTCGTTCCCTGGCCCCCCCCTGGCGGCGCCCCCCGGCCTCGCTCCTTCGCTGCCTCCTTGTCGCCCCTGCCGCCGCCCTTTCCCCGCACCTCCCGCGGCCTCACCCGGCGCCCCTCCCGCGGGCCCCCTTGCCCCCCTCTTCCCCCGGGCCTCGCGGGCTCTCCCGCCCCTCGCCCTCCGCTGCCCCGCCCCTCCCGGCCCCCGCTTGCCCCCCCTCCTCGCCCGCCTCGCCGGCGCCCCCCCCTCCCGCCTCCCCGCGCCTCCCGGCGCGCCTCCCCCCTTTCCCCCGGCCCCTCGCGGGCTCACTGCCCACCCTTCCGGCCGCCCCTCCCGGCCGGCCCGCCCCCCCCCTTCCACGCCCCTCGCGGGAGGGCAAAAAAAACAAACTCCGAAAGGAGTAGAAACACTGATTGAATGAAAAAGGAAGCCAACCACCGAAGTAAGGAACACCAAGAAGAGATTGAGAAGAGAAACACCAAGAAGAGATGACGAAGTCCTCAAAAAGGGATAATTGTAAAAGGTACTTACAAGAAAAAACACAGGATGGAAATGAAAAAAGGACTTATTAGAAAAACACCCACACCCATTTCCCCCTATCCACCCCCCATCCATTTTCCTCAATCCCCCATTCCCACCCCTCATTTTCACCCATCCATCCCCATCATCTCACTCCTCCCCACCCCCCCCATCCATTTCATCCCCCATCCCCCATCCTCCCCCCATCCCCCCCCCATCCATTTCCACTCACCCCCCTACACCCCCTGCCCCTCCCCCCATTCAATCAAGACGAAAGGAAAGGAAAAATAAAAAGCCTCAGAAGTAGAAAAAAAAAAAAAAAAAAAAAAAAAAAAAAAAAAAAAAAAAAAAAAAAAAAAAAAAAAAAAAAAAAATAAAAAGATTATGAAAAATTTAAAAAATACCCAAAAGTTTGGAACAACCAGGAAATATGGCGCGGACACTATGAAAGATCAAACCTCTGCGTCATAGGACTAGAGGAAGAGAGCATCTAAGACAATTGTATTGATCAGCTCTTCAACAGCATAATAGATAAAAATTTCCCAAACTAAAAATAGACAAAACCATACAAATACAAGTAAAGCCCACATAGGACCCCAAATAGACAACGATCAGAAAAGAAAAACCCACACCATATCATAGTTTAGTTAAAATGCAGATGCCCAAAACAACGACAAAATCTGAGAGCTACAAAAGAAAAAACAAGTCACCTAGCAAAGGGAAGCCCATCAGAATCACAACTGATTCTCGCCTCAAACCATGAAAAAGCAATAAGAAGCAACATGGAGCAACAGTATTCCAGTGTTAGTTAAGGGACTAACGGATTGTCCCCAACCTAGAATACTTTACCAGCAAAAATATCGATTATTAGTTGAAGGAGAGAGAAGAGAAAAATCTTCCATGACATAAACAAGAGATTGGTAATACCTATTGGATAACACCCAATCTTCATAAACATACTTTTTGAAGCAATTCAAAGGGCAAAGAGAAGAGAGGACAACAATCCTCAAACACCAGAAAAGGAAACTAACAAAACCAAAACCATAGGAGCAAAATCAGAGACCAGAAGTCCAAATGGATAAAAACGTGAACTGGAACAGCAACAACCCATCTTTCAATTATAAAACCTTAAATATTAATGGTAAACTCCCAATAAAAAGGCACAGACTGGGATGACTGGATTAGGAAACAAAAAACCCATCTATATGCTGTCTAAAAGAAACATTTTCAATCTCAAGGTAGGCATCAACTTAAGGTGAAGGTATGGAAGAGAGTTATGTTCCAAGCAAATGGTAACCAAAAGAAAGCAGGTGTGGGCATTTCAATATCAGACAAAATAGACTCAAAGCAAAGAAATCACAGAAGAGACAAAGAGGGACTTACCATCCGTTATCAAAGGGGGAACCATCAATGGGGAGGAAAAAAAAAAAGAGATTTAACAATCATAAACATATATGCACCAAACACGGGCACCAAACTTGATAAAAACAATCCTGCCAGGGCTCGCACGGCACAGGGGATTAACCCCACGTGCATAATGACTAGGGATTTCAATACCCCATTAAGTCCCCTAGACAGAACAACAGGACAAAGGTAAAGAGAGAGACAGCTGAACTAAAAATGAAACAATACCCAATGACCGCACAGACAATCTATCGATATTTCATCAAACAACCCAGAGATACACTTTCCTACTAAGCACCCTACAGAACCATTCTCCAAAAACACCATAGGCGGGACAACAGAGAAAAAACCTCAACAAAGTATAAAAGATTTTGAAATAATCGCATGATACTCTATCAGTACCACCAGGCAATAAACCTCATTATCACACACATAAAAACCCTCACAACCGACAGGAACCATCATGGATGACTAAAAAACACTCCTCCTGAATAATGAGGGGTCAAGAGAAAGGAAATAATAAGAAAGAAAGAAAATAAAAAACATTCCTGGAACTGAATGACAATGATTAAACCAACAACACAGCAAAATCTTGGGACCACTTTAAAAGAATTCCTAGAGGAAGTTTATAGCGTCTAAGTGCTACATTAAAAAAACAGAAAGAACCAAGTGAATGATCTAACACTGCAGCTAAAATAGCTTGAGCAACAAAAACAAATGAAACGCTCTAAACTGAGCAGACAAGAAGAAATAACAAAATCAGAGACAGCAGATCAATGAAATAGAAACAGAGAAAAACCATACAAAAAATCAATGAATCCAAAAGTTTGGTTCTTTGAGAGAATAACTAAGATAGAACAGACCTCTAGCCCAGTTAACCAAAAGAAAGACGGAACAAATCCAATCAATAAATCTTGAGAAAGGGGAAATATCACAAACAGACAAATGAAAAGATCCAGACACATTATACGGGACTACTTCAAACACACTTATATCTACTTAAGTTTGAAAACCTAAAACGAAATGGATGAATATCTAAAAATCTGGAATCACCCAAAGCTCAACCAAGAAGAGGATCAGACAGCCTAAAAGACCAATCGCACAGGAGAGAAATCGAAGATTTGTAAATACGCACCGCCTCCCCCAGGCCTCCAACCAAAAAAGGCCTCAGGCCCAGAAGTTTCACTGCAGAATTCTATAAAATATTTTTGAAAGACTTACAACCCATTAATCTTAAATTGTTCATGAATGATACAAATGGAGGGACTTCTCCCCAGAATCCTTCGATGAGAAGACCAGCATTACCGCTTACCCAAACACAGGAAAGATACAACAAAAAGTGAAAATATAGACCCCATTGACCTAATGAACACAGATGCCAAAATTTCTAAAACAGGTTTCGGCAACCGCACATACAGAACCCATCATAGAATAAATCATCCACATGACCAGTTGGATTCATACCAGGAGATGCAGGGATGGTGTCATTACATACGAAACTCAATAAACATCATCCAAACATATCAATGGATTGCAGGACAAAAAACACACCAGCATTCTCAATTGATTGGCGGAGAAAGAAACCTTTGACAAAATCAGCAAAACCTTTCATGTTTTAAAAGTTCCTCGGGAAGGGAATTGGTCTGAAAGGATCATTCCTAACGCTAATGCCAAAGCCATATACGCGGAACCCCACGCCAAATATCATCCTAATGGGGAAAGGAAACAGAAGCATTCCCTTAAGGTAGGAACTATGGCAAGGCTGGCCCCTGTCACCACTCACTCTTCAATATAGTGTTGGAAACCCTTGCCAGGAGCAGTAGGCAAAAAAAAGAAAGGAAATTAAGGGAATTCTAAATTGAAAGAGGGGAAGTCCCAGCTATCCCTATTTGCTGGGTTGATTATGATTGTCCTACCTAAGGGATGCTAAGAACTCCCAGAAAACACTCTTAGAAACGATTAAGAGCTTTGTGGAAGTGGCCAGGATACAAAATAGAATCTAGAAAAATCAGTAGCCTTCTTTTCACAAACACAACAACACAAGCAACTGAGGAAGACTACAAGGAGACCTTCCATCACACTAGCCTCAAAAACAACAATAAAAATACCTAGGAACAAACTAAACCTACCAAGGACACCAAAGATCTCTACAACACAAAAATTTTAACCCCGACTGAAAATAGGAAATAGAGGAAACATCAGAAGATGGACAAACCTCCCATGCTCATGGATGGAGGAAAATAATATAGTAAAAATTGTCCATCTCGCCACAAAAACTCGTGGTACCAGATTATGCCATCCCATCACAACTCCCACACAATTTCTTTTGCACAGGGCTTGGTCCCAAAAAAAACCTCTTTCTTGGAAACAAACAAACGCCCCCGAATAGCAAAGCAAACCCTGAGTAGAAAAGAGCAATTAAGGGGGATCTCTAGACCAGAATCAAACTATACTAACAGGGCTACGTCTAAAAACACGCCTTGGTACTGGCCACAAAAACAGACCCAGTTGACCAATGGAATAAACACTGAAGAATCCAAACCTGAGCTCAATACAATTTCATAGCCACCTCACTAAATGTGACAAGGTGGCCAAGACCAAGAACACAAGCAAACACCAATTGAAAAAGGAAAAACAGCATTCTTCAGGCAAGCTGGGTGGCAAAATTGGATCAAACACCACTCTGTAGAAGAATTTGAATTAAACCCTACCTCTCACGTTGTACCAAACAGTCAAACTCCAGATGGACCAAGGACCTCACTAAGTGAAAACCCCAAACTACTGGAGGTGATAGAAGAGAAAACTAGCAGCAGACTCCAAGACATAGGTTTAGGAAAGACTTCCTAAATCAACCAGCTGCACAAGAAATAGATCAACAATTGACAAAATGGGATCTCCTAAACTCAAAAGCTTCTGTACATCAAAAGAAACAATAAAGGAAGTGAAGAGAAACCCAAGAGTGGGAGGAAAACCTTCACTGCAGACATCATCTAACAAGCAATTCATCTCAGAGTATACAAGACTAAAAAAAAAAAGCAATGGAAAAAACAAATATGAAACACTCAAAAAGAATGGGAGCAAAATTCTGAATAGAGACTTCACACAGGGGTAGGAAAAGAGATGGCGAATAGGCAGAAACATCTTAAGAAGTGTTCCGCATCTCGTGAAATTAAGGAAGAACATTTAAAACCACTTTGAGATATCACCTTACCTCCAATAAGACTGCTAGGACCTCAAGAACAACAAATGATACCAAGTCGTTGGAGAGGTTGTGGAGAGGGGACACTCATCCATTGCTGGTGGGAAAAATGTAAACCATGTGTAAACCACTGTGGTAAAGCAGTAAGAACCTTAAAGACTCAAAAAGAGCCTACTCACCTGACCCTCTACCACTCTGGGTATATACCCACAAACACATCTCCTACTGCAAAGACTCATGCACAAGCATGTTTATTGCAGCTCTGTTCACACACAAAACAAGCTGGACACAGCCCAGGTGCCCCTCAAACTGACAGTGGATAGAGGAAAATGTAGGATCATGTATCACAATGGTGAGTTGCTTGCAGGGGTAAAGAAGGGACAACATCATGAACTTTGCGAGAAATGGATGGGCGTGAAAAACATTATGTTAAGTGAGTGAAGTACACACGTTCCAGGAAAAACAACGACCAAATGGGTTATCCCTCATAATGTGGATTGCTTCTAGACCAGTCACCTGCAGTATAAATTGTTTCTATGGAGAGGGATGACATAGTAAAGAACAACAACCGAAGATTGCATCAGAAAAATGGACCGAAATGGTGAATGGGAGGGGGGGTGGGTGAGGGACACTGGTGTATATTCGTTATGCCAATATTTATCTGTTGAGTTCAAAAGTTTGGGCCCCAGGTTTTGCCGCGGACTTGTCCTACAGGATTTACACGGTTGTTTAGGACTTAGTTAAAATAATATGTGGTTTATATTAAACAATCCTGGGTTTTTACAGACCTCTGATTAAAAACGGTTTATGCATTCCGAGTAGTTAAATTGGAGATTAATTCACTGTGTGTAAAAACTATTTATAGTGGGTCCGATGAAATTACCTTCTAAGGTGCCACAAAGGTTTGTTGTTCTATGGAGAGGGACTTTTTTTGCCTCCGCCCCAGCAACAAGGAGAATATGACGATGATGGGGTAGCTGCTCCAACTGTAGATAGTTGGAGACAACTATATGAGAGGTAAATCTCTTATAAAAAAAAAATAGTAAAAACTGCCTTCTTTAATTGACTAATAGACATAGAACTGTGACTGAAAAGGATTACTCTCTCGTTTCAGAAACCAAATATAACACTAAAGTCCTTAAAACTATGCGGCTTAACAAAATATTCATAAAGGAGCTCTGACATAGTAATGGATTATTCTACAGGGAGATGTTGGCCAGGGGATGCTCAGCCGCCCACAAAAGGTAAGGGCTCCTTGCCTCGAAACTGGGATACCTGCCAAGAAGAGAGGGCTTGATAAGGCCCTGCTTTGCTGAAGGACCATGTGTTAACATTGAAAAGATGCATTGAGACCAGCAATGTGAAGTGTACAGATGGGGACCCTGGAATACAGAGGAGTGTTACCAAGGGCCACTGAAACCAACACAAGCCAAAAACGGGTCAGTCTTGAGTCAAGCAGACTCCACCGTCCAGCACCAGCTACACACTCACCTGCCTGGGAAATACATGATGCAGCAGGCAGCCATATGCCTGTATGATCCCAAATCTAATTGCTATTGCTATCTCCTTGGAGAGGAATGACCCATTGCTGATCGCACAAGCTTACATTCTCTACAGGTTGGAGACTCATAAGCCACAGTAAGACCCCGTCATATCTAACAGGAAAAAATGTGTTCGTGGATCAACATCTCATCTAAATCATATATTGCTAAACAAAGTAACCTACCATAACCTATTAATGCCTCTTAAATACTATAATATCTGAATTGCTTTGTGCTTCTTTATCAGGATGAACAGGTTATTTCCTGGACAGCTGTCAGCCCATGAGAAGGAAACAGCCAGAATTGACCAGTAATCCAAGACAAACAGCTCCAGAGAGAGTGGACTGTTTCTGCTTCTCATCCAACCTGTGCCCCTTTTCTAGCCCAGGGGGAATAATCTGCGGACCAGGGGTCATGGTAGAATGTAAGGGCTGCGATTGGGGTGAAGGGTGAAACTACAGCAATGTAGTCTGGACCCTCATTTGATTAACCTGATTGAACATACAACCCCTCACCCCCCGCTGGAAGGTGGGGCTGTGGGTGTTTGGGCACAACAGCCTGCAAATTGGTTATACATGAAGGATGCTTGTACTCATGGATTATCACTTATAGCTAAAAAATGGAAAAAAAAACTGAGAGAGATATGCAGGACAGTCATGGCAGAATGCATGATCTCGGTTGGGGTGGGGGTGGGGGTGAAGGGAAGGGGAGATATGCCTGAACTGAATTGGAAAATGATGTATGAAATGCACAAAGCATCAATAAAAAAAAAATGTTGAGAAAAAAAAATAAATAAAATAAAATAAAATAAAATAACACAAGCTATTGGAAGAGCCCTTGGTTATCTCCCAGAACTCTCAGGTAAGACCCTACTGCTGAAGTCAGGACATACTTTGGATATAGGACTTGAAGCAGTGGAGCAGGAACTGACCTGGAAAGCTTCTCCGGGAAGACTAGCTCTCATAGTCCTAGAGGATACTATGCAAGCTGCTATGGGAGAAAACCAATCAATACTTCAACCCAGTCCTAAAGCTGAATAGGCATAATGACAGGTGGCAAACTACCTCTATTGGTGCAGTAGTGGCATTGTTATCTGGGGAGGTAAACAATCAACAGCTATCTAATTGAACTTAAAGCCCTCTCAAAGGGAGTGAACTCATAGGTGGCATTGTAAACACTGCCATGGCTGGAGAGGTCATACATCCTAGAGAAAACCCTATGTCATATCTCTAGACAAATGAAATTTCTTACCATATGCTGAACATGGATCCTTATATTTACAGACAAGAATTCTGTACACCACTCATCAAGGAAACCCCTTTTTGCAACCAATGGAGGCTATTGCAGAGTTCTATAACTAGTCACTTACAGAGAACATATTTCTGAGAGATACCAACCCTTATGTGACATATCTACAACGGAACCTCTACAACTAAAGCTTATGAAACATAGAACAGGCAGTAGAAAGAATACTAATACATTCCCTCAACTCTCACTAACAAGCTTTCTTTTTTAAATTTTTAAAAAATTTATTATTTTTTATGTGTATAAGTATACTGTCTGCATGTAGGTTGGAGCACATGTGTCGTGCAGTGCCACAGAGGTCAGAAGAGGGCATCAGATTCCCCTGGAACTGTAGTTAAAGATGGTTCTTAGCTGCCAAGTGGGTGCTGGGGATAGAACCCGGGTCCTCTGCAAGAGCAGTCAGTGTTGTTAACCACTGAGACATCTCTCCAGCCCCACAAGCTTCCTTATACAACAGAGCATGATGCACACAGAAGACTATGAGTGCCTAATTTTTAGAGAATAAGAAACTGCAGTGTGTGTGTCATTGGATAGGACTCCTATACTAAACCTCACCCACCCATGGCTCAGGGAACTTTGCAGAAGAGAGAGTGGAAAGACTGTAAGATCCAGGGTTAGTCCATGGACATAGGGAAGCAGAGGCTTTCAAGACACTGGAAGCTTGCTCATGTAAACTTGAGGCAATGGTGGCATCAAGCTCAAGACCCATGTCAACTCAATCAGACAAAGGCCAGAGTAGAGCAAGGGAAATGGGCAGCAGGCCAGCCCTAGCCTGGAAAATGTTTGGAGACTGATTGCTGCCTGGTGAGGGAGAGTAGAACTTCCTTAAGATCTCCAGCTAGGCTGACTAGATTCCAGTGGATGAATTTCAATGGATGTCCAAAGGATATCTAGGTACAAATGCTTGACCAGATGGAACTTAACATGTAGGGTAGAATGCATGAGGTCCAGTGTGGGGGGAGGGAGTGGGGGGGAGGACAGGTATGGGAGGGGTTCTAAATTTGATTAAGAACTCTTGTATGAAATGTACAAAAGCTCAATAAAAATATTTTAAAAGCCAAGACAAAACAAAAGATGAATTTAAGCAACCCTGAGTGAAAAGAGCAATAGAGGGGGGAATCACTATTCCAGACTTCAAACTATATTACAGGGCTATAGTCATAAAAGTAGCCTGGTACTGGCACAAAAACAGACTTGTAGACCAATGGAACAAAACTGAGGATCCAAACTTGAGCACACACAAATTCAGCCACCTCATATTTGACAAAGGGGCCAAGAAGACTCAATGGAGGAAACTGTTATGGATGATGTGTAGATTAGGCAGATGTAGAAGAAAAGATTTAGTAGAGCTATAAGGGCTATGGATAGAGCTATGAAGATGGAGTTGTTTTTGTTAGTTCTATGATAATTATTCATTTTGGCAGAAAGCCTATAAGTGGTGGAAGGCCTCCTAGAGAGAGGAGAATAATTAGGGATGTGGTAAATGGTGTTGGCAAAATCGAATAACCACTTGTAGAAGAATAAAACTAAGCCCCTACCTCTTGCCCTGTACAAAAACAACTCCAAATGGATCAAAGACCTCAGTGTGAAACCCAGAACTCTGACGATGATAGAAGAAAGGTTGGTAGCAAACTATAAGACAAAGGCATAGGAGAAGATTTTCTGAATCAGATAGCAGCTGCACAGGAAGTGAGGTCAACAGTTGACAAATGGGACCTCATCAAACTCAAAAGCGTCTGTAAAATGAAAGAAACAATTGAGGAAGTGAACAGAAAACCCACAGAGTTGGAGGAAATCTTCACCAATGATACATTAGACAGATCATTGACTTCCAGAATATATAAACTACTCAAAAAACAAAGAAGAAACAAATGATTCATTCAATAGATGGAGCAAAGACCTGAACATAGACTTCACAAGTGAGGAATTAGAGATGGCTGAGAAATATCTTAAAAATGTTCAACATCATTAATAATTAGGGAAATGCAAATTAAAACAACTTTTTTAAACTTTATAATACACATAGCATCAAAACATAAATGAAACTTGTGATACCAAGAAAGCATCAAATTCAGTGATACTTTAACATGGAAATTCCATTTTTTTCCTCCAATTTCTATTGCATATATATATATATATATATATATGAATATACACATATATATACATACACACATACACACATATCACCTGAGTTGGAGGATTTCCTCTCTCTCTCTCTCTTTCTTTTTGCTAAAAGATGTCGTTTTCCCCAAGAAAGTGCTTGAAGTTTCCTCCTTGGCAAGCCCAAACAACCATCAATCCTGCTTCTGTGCTCCACACTGGGGTCCCTCCCCTCCATGGTCACCCAAATGAGGTCCAGAAAGCATGCTTCCTGTCTTGATCTTCCTGCACTGGCCTCCATGACACAGCCTGGGTAGTCCAACGACAGCAGTCTACACTCGGAAGAGGCCGAAGTCCCAGTAGCTGCTCAGTCCATAAGCTGGATATCTCAGGAGTCCCCATCTGGCATTGAAGGTTTGGAGGATTCTCGAGTTTTATATCTGAAGTACAATTACTCAGACCTTACTGATTATTTCTGGTTATACTTTCCTTTTGGATGCTTAAGGCTACACAGCCCAGATTAACCAAGGTTTTTGTTTTCTCAAGGTCAGCTGAGGATCTGGTCCTCAGAGGTCACTTGTTTTTTGTTTTGTTTTGTTTTGTTTTGTTTTGGGGGGGGCCTGGTTCCTTTGGATTTTCAATCACCGGTTCCATCCACTTGAGGACAAAGTTAAGTCTTGCTAGACCAGGCTTCTCTTTTTGAAGCATGAGCAGACTTTCCTCTTTATAGACTGGACACTGGCTGAAACAGCTTTTAAGATATCATCTCACTCCAATAAGAATGGCTAGGATAAAGAAAACAAATGACACCAAATGCTGGAGAGGTTGTGGGAAAAGGGGAACACTCATCCACTGCTGGTGGGAATGTAAACTGTGGAAAGCAGTGTGGAGACCCCTTAAAAGACTCAAGATGAGCTTACTGCCTGACCCAGCCATACCACTCCTGGGTATATAACCACAATTCATCCTACCACAGAGATACATGCACAGCCATGTTCATAGCAGCTCTCTTCATAATAACAAAGAGCTGGAAGGAACCCAAATGCCCCTCAACCAATGAGTGGATATAGAAAGTCGGCTGGAGAGATGGCCTAGGTTAAGAGGACCCGGGTTCGATCCCCAGCACCCACATGTGGCCGAGAACCATCTGAAACTCCAATTCCAGAAGAACTCCAGTTCCAGGGGAATCTGACACCCTCTTCTGACCCCCACAGCATTGCACGACACAGGTGCACACACTTGCATGCAGACAGTACATTCATACACATACAGAAATAAAAAAAAAAGAAAAGAAAATGTGGTACATCTACACAATGGAATTCTAGGCAGCAGTAAAAAGAAAGATGACATCATGAACTTTGCAGGTAAATGGATGGTAGATATTAGAAGATATTATGCTAAGTGAAGTAACACAGTCCCAGAAAAAGCAAATGATGAATGATATCCCTCATTTGTGGGTGCTAGCACCAAACACCAAGTTGTAAGGCAAACTGAGCAACATCAATGTAATATACCCCTTTCCCTGAAAGCAACTATGCTCTGATAATGTGAATACCTTAACAGGCTCTAGAATTAACCCACCACTTATTTTTAGACTTGGTAATCTTAGTATATGAGTGGTGAATATGTCGGTATAATATAAATTAAAAAAAGAAAATTGTGACTCCTGAGATATGATATGGAAATGACAGTTTGTGTACAGAAGACATAACTTTAGTATAGGTGTGACATATATATATATATACACACACACACACACACACACACACACACCACACATATATGTGTATGTTGAAGTGGTACAGATTGGAGGGGACAGCAGCAGAGGAACAGTGACAGGGAACTGACTGAAACAGTAAAGTTCCCCCAAGGACAATAATCCTCTGCTTTGAAAAAAACTTTGAAAAGAATCAGAAAAGGATACAGGGCAGGGATGGCAGGTTGCATGAACTGGGGTGGGGTGGGGGGCATGGAAGACAAGATGAGTCTAGATTGGACTGAGAAACAATGTATGAAACCCACATAACTTCAAAAAAAGTTAAAGAATTTCATACAATGAATTTTGACTATAATCAAATGCCCCCCATCCATTTTTGACCTGGTACCCCCACCCCTTCCTTGACTTAGTTTCTTCTATTTGCAGATGAAAAGCCCCATTCATCTCACACAACAAATCTGAAGTGGATGCCAGAGAAACTATCTCATTAGGGTGTCAGAGAACTATACTTCTTACACTCAGGCGTTCCAAGGAAGGGACCACTCCCTTTCCTTTGTACATGGTTTTGGGCCAGATTGTGCCCAGGTTTCTTTGAATGGGATTTTCATTCTTAATTTCTGTTTCTCTTACACATGGTTTAGGAATTTCAAGTAGGGTTTTCTCTTTTTTCTCAGCTGTTGAAAATGCTTGGTATTCTTCAAAGTTAGCTGTTCACAGCCCCGGCATGCAGGTTACATTTTGGCTGTTTCTGGCCTTCACTCAGCACAGTGACCCACTGAATACTAAGGTATTGTACATCATGCTGATTCCCCTCAGGGTTTTACTGTGGGTAAAAGAAGAAGCCAGGTCCTCACAGCAGGCAGTAATTAGCTTGCAGGCCTCCAATCAAGATTCTCTGAGTGGCAACTGGGAATGGCACGTGGGTGCCAGTCTGGCTGGGCTCTGATCCTCTGTTGTGACTCTCCTGTTGCATGTGGAAGGCCACACTTGCCTAGCTCCACTGCACTGGTGCATGGAGGTGGCCAGGCTCTGCTGGTACACACAGTTGGCTAGGCTGGAGTGGCTCCATTGGTGCATGTGGGAGGCCAGAATGCCTTGGCTCTACACTACTAGTACACTTAGTATCCAGGCTCCTCTGGTGTGTGTGGGTGCTCTGCCCTGCTGGTCTGAGGCTTCCCCAACATGGCCCTCCAGTTATTATCCCTCTTACTTACCAACTCCTAAATGCAGAATTTGAATGAGATGAAGAGGTCTGGAGTCATGCTTCTAGATCCTTGTGCCAGGGGTCACCATCCTTGCCATTGCTCCTGCTGTGCCACCATTTTGGTGCTGTGATTATTTTCTTTCTTACTTACTATGTTCTGGGTTCAGAATTTAGGAATCAATATAGAAGCACCTATAGTCTGATAAATGTTCATCTTGTATCCATCAGATGCATTTCATCTTTTGGGAGACATTGCACCCCAAGCTCTGGGGCTGGCTGCTTGGGAATGCCCCTCAGTTCTTACTTACTATGCTCTGGGTTCAGAATGTAGGAATCAATATAGAAGAACCTATAGTCTGATAAATGTTCATCTTGTATCCATCAGATGCATTTCATCTTTTGGGAGACATTGCACCCCAAGCTCTGGGGCTGGCTGCTTGGGAATGCCCCTCAGTTCTTACTTACTATGCTCTGGGTTCAGAATGTAGGAATCAATATAGAAGAACCTATAGTCTGATAAATGTTCATCTTGTATCCATCAGATGCATTTCATCTTTTGGGAGACATTGCACCCCAAGCTCTGGGGCTGGCTGCTTGGGAATGCCCCTCAGTTCTTACTTACTATGCTCTGGGTTCAGAATGTAGGAATCAATATAGAAGAACCTATAGTCTGATAAATGTTCATCTTGTATCCATCAGATGCATTTCATCTTTTGGGAGACATTGCACCCCAAGCTCTGGGGCTGGCTGCTTGGGAATGCCCCTCAGTTCCACCACCTGATTGTTTTTAATTTTGCATCCTGGCTTTCTTATGGATAGTTTTCCTTGTAGTACATTCCTGTAGGACTGGTGGGTTTTGATGGGGGCATACTATCTTGGTTTTTCTTACTTGTGTTTTTGCATTGTAGCCTAGGCATATAAATACCTATTGTTGGTTGTGTGTCTGATATGAAATTATAGTCCACCTTGATTGAGTTGAAGCTTGGTTCAGTTTATATTGTTGGTGTAGCTTGATTACTTTCTGTTATGGTATGCATAATTAATAGGTCTGTGCTTCAGGTTCTCACTTTGGATTTTTTGTTCGCTGGACAGGATGGTTCCAGGATGGCCAGTCGAGAGCTCTCCAGCAGGGGAACTGTGGGGATCCAATGGGTGGTTGTGGCAGGCTAATCTGGAGCTGTCAGCTGGGAGGAATGGGAAGGGGCCTAGGTGGCAATGGGAGTGGTGTGGAGAGGGTCTAACTAGCTACCCAGAGTAAATGTGTGCCCCGGAGCAGCAAAATACCTTTACATTCAGCTGGACAGGAATAACTACTAACTATGCCTTTATATAAAGGAACACAAAAAATGACATTTCCTAAGCCTATCTAATAAGATGCAAAACTTCTCATCATATCCTATGTGGGAGAAGACAAGATATGACATTATAGCTCAGTTTATGTACATGAATATATGTATTTATATATGTACATGTAGATACATTTGTAATTTTGGAAGGAAATTTTCAAAACTTTTACAACATATTGGCAATGAGTGGTAAAGCTTCTCCCTTCATTTTATTCTTAAATTATTCAGTAAAATTTTAGTTTGTACAAAATAACCTCATAGTGACTTAATATAATTTTAGAAATATATATGTATGTATATATATGATTATTACACAAAGCAAGAACAAAATTTGAGGGATAACACTTTACTTTTTTCATTTATTTAAATTATTTTTTAATTTTCTTGTACAAGATTATGTTACTAATCAAATCTAGACCCGTGTCCCCCACCACACCCCCCCACCCCACCAGAGCTCATGCATTCTGCCAAACATGCTTTTCATCTCTTTCTCAGTCTTCTCAAAATTCTCCATATGGAAGTTGACTGTTTTGAGCAGAAGTTCACTGTTTCAGTCAGTTCTTTGATGCAGTCCTTTCTGTTGTGGTGGTTGTTGTTGTTTCCAATATGCATCACTCCCAACTACTTGGACAAAAGCCCAAGGGGCCATGCACAAGAAATACTTACAACTAGATAATTGAAAAATAAAAAAATAAAATAAAAAAAAAAAAAAAAAAATGCAAAAAAAAAAAAAAAAAAAAAAAAAAAAAACAACAACTAGGTAATTGGCACGACATCCCAGATGAGGGATCCCATTCGTCGTTTGTTTTTTGGACTGTGTTACTTCTCAAGATGATATCTTCTTAGCTCCAGCCATTTTCCTGCGAAGCTTCATGATGTCATCTTTCTTTACTGTTGCATAGAATCCCCATTTGTGTAATGTACCACATTTCTCTTATCCACTCTCTGTTGAGGGCATTAGGTTGGTTCCAGCTCCTTGCTATTGTGAAGAGAGCTGCAAAAAAACAGTGGCTGTGCATGTACGCTAAGCAGTAGGATGGAGTCTGTGAGTACATGCTAAGCAGTGGTATGGCTGGTCAGGGTGAAAAGTTCATTCCAAGTTTCCAAGGGTTCTCCACCGCTTTCCATATTGGCTGCACGAGTTTTACATTCCCACCAGCAGTGGATGAGTGTTCCCCCTTTCCCCACAACCTTGCCAGCCTTGGTATCATTTGTTTTCTTATACCAGCCAGTCTTATGGGTAGAGATGATATCTTAAATGATTTGGAGTTTGCATTTCCTTAATGATTAATGATGTTGAAACTTCTTAAGGTGTTTCTCAGCCATCTCTAATTCTCCTATGTGAAGTTCTCTGTTCATCGCTTTGCTTTATCTATTGAGTGGGTCATTTGTTTTCCTTTCTTCTTTGTTTTGTTGAGTAGTATTATATATTCTGGAAATCAATGCTTTGTCAGATGTTCTGCGGTGAAGGTTCCTCCATCCCACTCGGTGGTGGGATTTCTCTTCACTTCCTTGATTGTTTCTTTTGATGTACAGAAGCTTTTGAGTTTAATGAGGTCCCATTTGTCAATTGTCGACCTTAATTCTTGTACAGCTGCTGTCTGATTTAGGAAGTCTTTTCCTACACCTATGTCTTATAGTCTGCTGCCAACTTTTTCTTCTATTACCTTCAGAGTTTGGGGTTTCATGTTGAGGTCTTTGGTCCATCTGGAGTTGACTTTTGTACAGGGCGAGGGGTAGGGGTTTAATTTCTTTCTCCACAAGTGGTGATCCAGTTTTGCCAACACCACTTGCTGAAGATGCTGTCTTTTCTCCATTGTGTCTTCTTGGCCCCCTCATCAAATATGAGATGGCTGAAATTGTATGTGCTTAAGTTTGGATTTCAATTTTGTTCCATTGGTCAAAAGGTCTGTTTTTGTGCCAGTACCAGGCTGTTTTTATGACTATAGCCCCGTAGTATAGTTTGAAGTCTGGTATAGAGATTCCCCCTGTGTAGTTCTTTTTGCTCAGGGTTGTTTTGGCTATTCAGGGTCTTTTGTTTTTCCAAATGAAATTAAGGACTTTTTTTCCCTAGCCTGTAAAGAAACACTTGAGGATTTTAATTGGGATTGCATTAAATCTATACAAGAGGGAGGTTTTTCCATCTTCTGATGTCTTCTTCAATTTCTTTAAGGGTTTAAAAATTTGTTGTAGAGATATTTGGTGTCTTTGGTTAGGTTTGTTCCTAGGTATTTTATGTTTTTTGAGGCTATTGTGAGTGGGAAGGTCTCCTTGAATTCTTTCCTCAGTTGCTTGTTGTTGGTATAAAGAAAGGCTAATGATTTTTTTACATTAATTTTGCATCCTGTCACTTTGCTGAAGCTGTTGTTTCTAGTTTTCTGGTGGAGTTTTCAGCATGCCTTAGGTAGACAATCATATCATCAGCAAATAGGGATAGTTTGACTTCCTCTTTTCCAATTAGTATTCCTTTAAATTCCTTTTCTTGCATTATAGCCCTGGCAAGTGTTTCAAGCACTATATTGAAGTGGAGTGGTGACAGGGGGCAGCCTTGCCAATTTCCTAACTTTAAAGGGATTGTTTCTGTTGTTTCCCCATTTAGGATGATATTGGCTGTGGGTTTCCTGTATATGGCTTTGATTACATTGAGGAATGATGCCTCCAAACCAATTCCCTCTAGGACTTTAAGCATGAAGGGATGCTGTATTTTGTCAAAGGACTTTTCTGCATTAATTGAGATGATGGTGTGGTTTTTGTCTTTCAGTCCATTTATATGCTTGATGATATTTATTGATTTTCATGTGTTGATCCATCCCTGCATCTCTGGTATGAATCCAACTTGTTCATGATTGATGATCTTCTTGATATGGGTTTGTATGAGATTTGCCAGTGTCCTGTTTAGAATTTTGGCATCTGTGTTCATCAGGGAGATGGGTCTATAGTTCTCCTTTTTGGTTGTACCTTTGCCTGGTTTTGGTAATAGAGTGATGCTGGCTTCATAGAAGGAATTTGGGAGAATTCCCTCTGTTTGTATCCTCAACAATTTGAGGATACATAATGGTTGTAAGTCTTTTTGAAATGTTTTATAGAATTCTGCTGTGAAACCGTCTGTGCCTGGGCTTTTTTAACTTGGGAGGTTTCTTATTACATCTTCAATTTCTTCATATATTATGGGTCTGTTTAAGCTATCTATCTCTTCTTGGTTAAGCTTTGGTGATTCCCAGGATTTCAGATATTCATCCATTTCTTCTAGGTTTTCAAACTTGGTAGAGTATAGGTTTTTGAAGTATTCCTGTATGATTTTCTGGATCTTTTCATTGTCTGTTTTGATATTTCCCTTTTCACCACGGATTGTATTGATTTGGAGTTGTTCCTTCTTTCTTTTGGTTAACTGGGCTAGAGGTTTGTCTATCTTGTTTATTGTTTCAAAGAACCAACTTTTGGATTCATTGATTTTTTTGTATTGTTTTCTTTGTTCCTATTTCATTGATTTCTGCTTTGATTTTTCTTATTTCTTCCTGTCTGTTGCATTTAGGGTTCATCTGTTGTTGCCTCTTGAGTGCTTTTAGCTGCAGTGTTAGATCGTTCACTTGTGCTCTTTCTGTTTTTCTAATGTAGTCACCCAGGGCTGTAAACTTCCCTCTTAGGACTGCTTTTAAGGTATCCCATAGGTTTTGTTATGTTGTATTATCATTGACATTCAGTTCCAGGAATGCTTTTATTTCTTTATTTCTTCCTTGACCCATTCATTATTCAAGAATGTGTTGTTTAGTCTCCATGTGTTCTTGTAGATAGTAGGGCTTATCCTGGTGTTGATATTGGGCTTTATTGCACTGTGGTCTGATAAATTGCATGAAATTATTTCAATCTTTTTGTATTTGTAGAGGTTTCTTCTGTGTCCCAGTATGTGGTCGATTTTGGAGAATGTTCTGTGGGGTGCTGAGTAGAAAGTATACTGTCTGGTATTAGGGTGGAATATTTGGTAGATGTCTGTGAGGTCCATTTGGTGTATCATATCGTTCAGTTCAGATGTCTCTGTTTATTCTTTGTCCTGTTCACCTGTCCAAAGGGCTCAGTGAGGTATTGAAGTCCCCTACTATGATTGTACTGGGGCTTAATCTGTGCCTTGAGGTCCTGGAGAATTGTCTTTATAAAGTTTGGTGCACCAGAGTTTGGGGCATATATATTCATGATTGTGAAATCTTCTTGGTGAATTGTTCCTTTGATAAAGATGTAATGGCCTTCTTTGTCGCTTCTGATTTCTTTTACTTTGAAGTCTATTTTGTCTGATATTAAAATAGCAACACCTGCTTTCTTTTTGGTACCATTTTCTTGGAATATTTTTTCCATCCTTTCACTTTAAGGTGGTGCCTGTCCTTGAAGGTAAGATGTGTTTCTTGTAGACAGCATATGGATGGGTTCTGTTTCCTAATCCAATCTCCCAGTCTATGTCTTTGGATTGGGGAATTTAGTCCATTAATATTTAAGGTTATGACTGATAGGTCTGTGTTACTTCCTTTTGCCTTATTATCCATTTGCAGTTTGGGTTTAGGTTTCTACTTCTGCAGTTATGCTTTTATTGATTTCTCTTTCTAGGTGCCTGGGGATGGCTGATCCTTTCTTCTGTTCTTTGAATTACTTCGAGTATTCTCTGAAGGGTTTGTCTTCTGGTTATGTATTCTTTCAACTTTTTTGTGTCATGGAAGGTTTTTCTCTCTCCTTCAATTATAATCGACATTTTTGCTGGGTATAATAACCTGGGTTGGCATCTATAGTCCTTTAATACTGGGAATGCTTTGCTCCACGTTCTTCTTGCTTTCATAGTTTGCACTGAGAAGTCAGTTGTAATTCTGATAGGTTTCCCCTTATAGGTCACTTGTTTTTCTCTTGTGGCTTTAAGGATTTTGTCTTTGTTTTGGGCATATAGCATTTTAACTGATATGGCATGGAGAGTTTCTTTTCTGGTCTTTTCTGTTTGGAATTCAATGTGCTTCTTGTATTTTTATGGGTTTGGGTTTTTTTAGTTTGGGGAAATTTTCATCTATTATTCTGTTGAAGATCTGATCAATACCTTTCTCTTGGGATTCTTCTTCCTCTATTCCTATTATGTGGAGGTTTGATCTTTTTATAGTGTCCCACAGTTCCTGGTTTTTCCACTTTCATGTATTTTTAAATTTTTCATAATCTTTCCTTGAGGTTTTTAGTTTTTATGTGTTATCTTCCAGGTCTGATATTCTTTGTTCTGCTTCCTCCATTCTGCTTCTGAGGCTTTTTCTATTCCTTTCCTCTTGATTGGATGGGTCTTTGATTTCCTTTTTCATTTCCTCTTCTCATTTCTTTAGTATTTCCACTTCCTTTTGGAGCTTCTTAATGTCTTCCTGCAGCTCTTTGCTTCGCTGGTTGGTTTCCTTATCTTTTTCAACATGGGATCTTTTCAGTGTTTCCACTTCCTTCTGGAGTTTGTCATTCTTTCTCTCTAGGTCCTTCTTGAGTTCTTCATTCTCTTTTCTTAATTCTTTGATTTGCTCTTTATAATCTTGTACTTCTTTAAGTATGTTCACAATTGTACTTCTTATATCTGTGTCCTGGGCCATCTCCAGGGGGATCCCACTGGAGGAATCTTCTACAGGGTTGGTAGAGCTTGGTGTGGGATTATCCTGCACCTTTCCCATGTTATCTCTTCTTCGTGTCCCTGGCATATGGGCTTCTCTTTGCCTGTATTCTAATGTGAATCCCAAATGCCTCTTCACTGTGTTGAAGCCTTGCTTTGCTTGCCTCCTTCAGATGCCTTTGTTGTTTAATTGATTTGTTTTTCTCCTTTACTCCTTGCTTATGGAGTGTTGACTTGTCTAAGCTCTAGGCTTTCTATTGGAAGTCCAACTCACTCTTCCCTTTCTGTTCTGAATGTTCTCCAAAGAATCCACTTGGACACTCCTTCCTTCAGTAATCCCAGTTGGGGTGGGGATGGGGGGGCTCTTTAGCCTATGCCCTGGTACCTGTGCTTCAGGTGGTCTTGGGAGATCACTGATCTCATGACTCACACAAATCCACCTTTTATACCAGCTGGGAGGGTAACTCTGCCCTCACAGCCACACCAGCCAATCGGGCCAAAGATCAACAAAGACAAGGAGATCCAACCAAACAATCCGCCTGGCTGAAGCACCCAGCTCTTACCTATGCTTCAGGTGATTTTGGGAGGTCTCCAATCCAGGATGACACTTTAAAATTTCAAAATTTACTATGAAAGTGCAGTAATAAAAAATGGTACTTGCTTAAGTATAGGCATATCTATCACATATCATGAGACAGGAAGCCAGAAGGATTCAGAAATCATTCTCATCTTTTAAAAAAGCAAGACTCCACCGTCAGCACCAGCTACACCTCACCTGCCTGGAAATAATGTGCAGCAGAGGCAGCCATATGCCTGTATATCCCAAATCTAATTGGCTATTGGCTCTCTCCTTGGAGGAATGACCCATGGCTGATGCCACAAGCTTACATTCTCTACAGGTTAGGAGACATCATAAGCCACAGTAAGACCCCATCATATTTAACAGGAAAAAATGTAGTTCGTGGATCAACATCTCATCTAAACATATATGTCTATAACAAAGTAACCTACCATAACTATTAATGCTGCTTAAATACCTATATATCTAATTGCTTGTGCTTCATTAGTAGGATCGAAAGGTTATTCCTGGACAGTCAGCCCATGAAAGGAAACAGCCAGAATTGACCAGAATCCAAGACAACAGCTCCAGAGAGAGTGGACTGTTCTGCTTCTCATCCACTTGTGCCCCTTTTCTAAGCCCAGGGAATAATCTGTGGAAGAGGGGGCGTGGTAGAATGTAAGGGCTGCGATTGGGGTGAAGGGTGAAACTACAGCAATGTAGTCTGGACCCTCATTTGATTAACCTGATTGAACATACAACCCCTCACCCCCCGCTGGAAGGTGGGGCTGTGGGTGTTTGGGCACAACAGCCTGCAAATTGGTTATACATGAAGGATGCTTGTACTCATGGATTATCACTTATAGCTAAAAAATGGAAAAAAAACTGAGAGAGATATGCAGGACAGTCATGGCAGAATGCATGATCTCGGTTGGGGTGGGGGTGGGGGTGAAGGGAAGGGGAGATATGCCTGAACTGAATTGGAAAATGATGTATGAAATGCACAAAGCATCAATAAAAAAAAATGTTGAGAAAAAAAATATTTTTATTTGGGGGGGGCACTGGAGAAACATCTCAGTGGTTAAAAGCACTGGATGTTCTGGCAGAAGACCCAGGTTTTGAAGCCCAGCACCTGTAGGAGAAGTAAGCCCTGATGCTCAATATACACTGTGCATGCTCAGTGTATAACTTCCCCATGGAAGTTATAACTTCCCCATGGAGCCAACCTAAAATCTGCCTCGCAGACTGGTAACAGATGATGCAGCATCAGGATCAACCTATGGGAGAAAATATATACCAACTACTAGCCAACTGACACACTAACTGCCACCTGCCCAGCGACCAATGGGATGCAGGGAGAGGGTATAAACATCTACATGAATCCTGTATTAAATGAGCCTGCTTTTGCCTTTCACCTGGCTCTCAGGGTCTGTGTCATTGACTCTGTACCTTCCTATCCCCATCCCCAAGGGGCCTGTGTCAGGATGGCCTGCTACATCTGGCACCCAATGTGGTCTCTTTACCCGTGCAGGCATGGGCATTTAGCACATGAGCTCCAGCTGTAAGATTCTTGTTTTGGGCCCTCTTAACAGCACTTCAACCAACTTGAATAGGTCACCACTGCTCAAGACTCTTCCTTGTTTGAGGCATGTTCGAGTGCCCCCATTGGTAGTTTTTTTGGTAAGTTGGCCCCTATATGTTATATGTTCTTCACGAGTGGTAAGCATGTTGACCTTCTTTTTTCTGTTTTGTTTTTATTATTTTTGTTTTGTTTGTTTTGTTAAATTTGTTATTCTCTGTTGTTGTACGTCTTAATAGGGAAGAACATTTATTTTGGATATGGTTTGCCCAGTGACTCCATATAAAGACTGACCATCTAGGAGTCAGAAACCAGATTGACCCCCAAAGGGTCTCTCTTGACCAGAGACACTGTGTGGGCATATGGCCATGGTATAAAAAAAACCCACAGAATTTCCCCACTAACCACAAGACACTTGGTCCAATACACAATCTCTTGTGTCTGCTTGTTTTATTTTTGCTTCTGTTCATCTCATCTCCCCCTAACTGTTGTTATGGGGGGATTGTCTTCCCACTATAAGGAACCTCAAGTAAAGGCACTAACATTCCTATTAGTTACTAGAGGTATAAAGGTCAAATCGACTGACCTGGCAACAAACATTGTGAGGAACAAGCTAGTATTAATCTCCTCATCACCACAATGCCTCCAGTGCTTTATAATATGAATTCCTCTGATGAGGAAGACGAGGAGGCCACAGATAAAGCTGCTTCTGCTAAACCATCTTTATCAATTGGGAAACCTAAGCTTCCCAACCGCTCTCACCTGCTTCCAGCCACAGGCCCTCCTCATTGATACTCGTGGAGAGAGGTTGAAAATTCATATGGCTGTGCTAGCGCCCCATGGCCCTTGCCCTTCGCACTGGTCATTTCTTGCTCTTAGGACATGGCCCTTATTCTGAAGTGGCCTTGGTTCTGCCATTGCCCGGTCTTTGAGCAGAGGCATACCCAGTAAACCTAGGTCCAAATGCAGCTGCACGGCCCTAGATAGGACCCCTCTTTGCAGACCTCACCCTTATCCACAAAGCCTGCAGTAAGTCAGGACTGGACTCACAAGTCTTAAAGCAATGGTCTGTGCAACTCCAGACTCAATATGACTGGTATAACCTTCTCTAGGCAGTACTGGAGCCTGCTGTGTTCTTCAATTGGTGCTCTGCCTATGATGACCATACAGAGACATAGGCACATGAAAATATTCAATATGGCATCCCTGTGACTCTAGACATGCTCACAGACAGGGGTAATTACATTGACCCTGTTTCTCAGTCCATGGTAGGTATTTATGCCTATTTCTGCCAAGTTTCTGATCTGGTCTTCAAGGCCCTCAAAGCCTGTGTACCCTGGGACCCCTCAGCATACTTTTGTAACTTAGTCCAACAGTCTGGGGAGTCCTTTATGGACTTCCTTGCAAGAGTCACTGAGGCAGTTGAAAGGAGAGTGGAATCTGGCCCTACTAGAGACGTGATAATTAAGCAATTGGCTTGGGAGGGGCTCAGTGCCCCAACCAAAAATACAATTGCAGCAGTCTGTAATGATGACCTCCACAAATGGGTTGTAGTTACTACAGACCAGGACCCCAGGGCAGGACCCATTGCAGCCCTCACTGCTTCTCTTGATGCCCTAATTTCTATGAAATGAGGCACAGGTGGGTGGACCCAGCAGGGGGCCCTGCTGGACCATACTTGCTGGGGATGTGGATGCACAGGACATTTCCGCCATGACTGCCCCAATGCCAGACTACAGACCAGGTGCCCTTG
Source organism: Rhizomys pruinosus (assembly GCA_009823505.1). Lineage (NCBI taxonomy): Eukaryota > Metazoa > Chordata > Mammalia > Rodentia > Spalacidae > Rhizomys > Rhizomys pruinosus. The sequence goes on along the minus strand of VZQC01013319.1, from coordinate 2,609,924 downwards.
CTGCAATAAAGGCTTTCACTGGGTACATGATTGTCATTACTCCAAACAGGATAGAACTGGGGATCATTTAAACTCGAGCAGGGGTGCCCCTCAGCCCCACCAATAAGAGGGGATGACAGTAAGCCAAAGGTTTTTTTGGACCCTCCTGGTTTTCCCACACTCACCAATGATCATCATTCAGCTGGATGGTCTACCCATTAAGGGGCTAGTGGATACGGGAGCTTATGTTAGTATCATTACTGAAAATGATGGCTTAAGATTTCCTATTGGAAATATAAGCCTGGCCCCACCATCACAGGTGTGGGAGGCCAGATGGCCACTGTGTGCTGGAAGGACTTGGGTGGTAACCAAGGGACATTCACTCCCACGTGGCTGATGTTCCCTGTACACTGTGGGGCAGGGAAATTATGGGAGCCCAATGGCAGCCACCCACCCCTCTGCTGAAAAGGGAGTGAGGATATGCTTGTGTTTTTCCACAGAATTCCACCACCCCACAATGGGTTCCTGTGAGAGACATCAAATCTGCCACAGAGGACATAAAAGAGGAGTAATCCCCTTTAGACCCTACATTTAGGTAATGTAGGATTCATGGCCGAGGAAATGGCCATAGTCAGAAAGACAAATATTGGCACAATGTATTAAAGGGACTTGGTCAAAAAACTTTCTCAACAATTCCATCTTACTCAGGGAATGAATTGCAGACCTTAATTCCAAAGGGCAGTATCCCTGGACTTAAATAGGTCCTTTATGGGGCAAATTTGGAACAACATTAAAAAATTCTTTGACCCCTCCTGGATAGCTACTTTTACTAGCAGAAATTATAATTGCACTAATGATTCTATTGAGTGTCTCCTATAGTACATCTCCAAACAGCAGTCTATCAACAAGACCACACTCCAGATGTGAATGGCTGTTGAGCATTCTGATCATGGCTCACCAGTCAAGGTGGATAGGGCTTGGCTCACAGAAATATGTGTAATCCTCCTCATACACCCTTGGTCCCCTCCAGGGAAACTGACTTTGAGTGCCAGTAGTCAAAGACAGGTAAGACCCTGTAAGCCAGGGCAACCTAAGACAGGCATGGTCCAAAATACTGGACACCCCTGAGGTGGGGACAACAATGCAAGAGAAAAGAACTCTGGCTCCCACTGGGCAGCCTGAGAAAGTAAAAACAAAAGGGTGGATATGTAGGAGAAGTAAGCCCTGCTGCTCAACATATACTAAGCATACTCAGTTATAACTTCCCCATGGAGCCAACCTGAAATCTTTCTAGCAGCCTGGCAACAGATGATGCAGCCTCAGGATGAACCTATGGGAGAAGATATACGCCAACTACCAGCCAACTGACACACTAACTGCCACCTGCCCAGGGATCAATGGGATGCAGGGAGGGGGTATAAGAGTCTGTCTAATTCTTGTAATAAATGAGCCTGCTTTTGCCTTTCACCTGACTCCTGGCATCTGTGTCATTGATTCTGCCTCTTCCTATCCCCACTCCAAGGGTGCTGTATCAGGATGGCCTGCTATAAGCACCCACATGGCATATAACAAGCATTTATTTTTTTATCTGTGTGTTTCACCTGCATATGTGAAAGTGCACCCATGCATGTAATACCCATAGAGGCCCAACAAGGGGCATTGGATCCCCTAGAACTGGAAGTCAAGATGGTTGTTAGCTACCCTGTGAGCACTGAGAACCAAACCTGGATCCATGCAAGAGCATGAGATAGCTACTGAGCCATCTCCCCATTTTCCCTATAATGAACCACTCTTTGAAGAATTAATTTAAGGTCTTGTTATATTAATACTTTCTGACTCCCTCACCCATTACCCAATAATCTCTCAGTGGGCCACATCTTTTAACAATTCTACTACCTTGTCAAGTCACCACACAGGAGATTAATTTTCTGGCACATGAGCCTTTCAGGGACACATTTAAACCACATCTGACACATGGCACATCTGCATCTCTAAAATGAGAATTCACGGCACCATTCCCAAGTCCTTTCCTGCTCTGACATTTATGTTTGTGCTTGTATAAGAACGTGTATCTTAATAGAATAGAGTTTGCCTCACATCCTACTGCTGTACTCAGTACCTATGCTGAATATCTAAATACCTCCATGTCATCCCATAATCAAGAATCATTCTTCTTCTATCCCAGTGAAACTATATGGTGGTTTTAAAAGCATGCTGTAGAACACCTTTGCTTCCAGCACAGGGAGAGTGACAGGGTAGGCCTCTCAGTAGGTGGGTCCTAGAACCTTTCCAGGCACTGGCCTCCAGCTCCAGGGTTCCAGGACCATCCAAGCCCAGTTGCTTCTGGTGCAGGGTTCCAAGACCATCTGAGGCCCTTTACTTCAGGTGCAGGATCTCTGGAGCTGCTCCAACTTCCAGACCAGATTGGGTAGGGCCCTGTGGTCATCTTGGCAGTGACAGGATCAGGTGGGCAATAACCAGTGCCACCCCCGCCGCCTTGCAGCCATCCTGGTGGGAGCAGAGAAGGTGACTCAGAGACAGTAAACCTTCTAACCTAGAGGAACAGGCTTTCAATCAAAGGAAGAACCACTTGAATTTCTCATCAGTCTATAAAGAATAAATCAAATCCACATGCCAAGAGCACAAAGGAAAATTGAGAACATGGGAAAAGTGAATAATAAATCCCCCCAAAAATCTAGCAGTCCTATAGAAGACTCCAATAATAAGTTCTTCTTGGAGATAACCCAGGACACAGACCTTAAATGAACAATAATAGACATACTCAAAGAAATGAAGGGAGAGAATGAAACTCAGGAATGAAGTGGAAACACTGAAAAATATCCCACGTTGAAATGAAACAGGAAACCAATCAGCGAACCAAGGATCTAGAAGGAGAGAATGAAAAACTCCAAAGGGAACTGGAAAAACTAAAGAAATCACAGAATGAAGTGAAAAAGAAAATTGCACACTCATTCAAACAGCAGGAAGCGATGGGAGAAAGCCTCAGTAACAGACTGGATGAAGCAAAAAGTAGAATATCAACACTGGAAGACAAGGTGGAAGAACTGCAATGCTCAAAGAGTATGAAAATTTTTTTAAATCATAAGGGTGGAACAATCAGGAAATATGGGACACTATGAAAAACTCAAACCTCTGCATCATAGGGATAGAGGAAGGAGAAGAATCCCAGGACAAAGGTATTGATCAGATCTTCAACAGAATAATAGAAGAAAATTTCCCCAAACTGAAAACGGACACACCCATACAAATACAAGAAGCACATAGAACACCGAATACACAAGATCAGAAAAGTAATACCCCACACCATATCATAGTTAAAACACTAGACACCTAAAACAAAGACAAATTACTGAAGGCTGCAAGAGAAAAACAACAAGTTACATACAAAGGAAAACCCATCAGAATTACAGCTGACTTTTCAGTGCAAACGATGAAAGCCAGAAGAACTTGGACCAAAGTATTCCCAGTGCTAAATGACTAAATATGCCAACCTAGATTACTACACCCAGCAAAAATGTCAATTATAGTTGGAGAAAGAAAAATCTTTCATGACAAACAAAATGAAATAATTCATGTCCAGGAAATCAACCCTTCAGAAAATACTTGAAGCAATTCAAAGGTCAGAGGAAAGGAGCAACTATCCCCAAGCACCTAGAGACAGTAATGAATAAAAGCTGGGCGTGGTGGTACATGCCTTTAATCCCAGCACTCAGGAGGCAGAGGCAGGCAGATCTCTGTGAGTTCAAAGCCAGCTGGGGCTGCAGGGAGACCCTGTCTCAAAAAAAAAAAAAGGAAATGTAAACCTAGACCAAGAATGCAAACAAAAAATAAGGTAAAAGGAAGCAGCAGACATCCCTCGATAATAATTTTAAATATTAATGGGCTGAACTCCCCAATCAAAAGACATAGACTGGGAGAATGGATTAGGAAACAAAACCCATATATATGTTGTCTATAAGAAACCCATCTTACCCTCCAGGATAGTCACCAATTTAAAGTGAAAGGATGGAAAAAAATATTCCAAGCAAATGGTACCAAAAGCAAGCAGGAGTTGCTATTCTAATATCAGACAAAATAGACTTCAAAGTAAAACTAATCAGAAGAGACAGAAAGGGCCACTACATCCTTATCAAAGGATCAATTAACCATGAAGATTTCACAATCATGAATATATATATATGCACCCAACTCCGGTGCACTGAACTTTATAAACACAATTCTTTTTTAAATTTTATTTATTTTTGTATGTGTGTGAATGTACTGTCTGCATTTAGGTCTGTGCACCTGTGTCATGCAATGCTGCAGAGGTCAGAAGAGGGTGGCGGATTCCCCCGGAACATGCGGGTGCTGGGGATTGAACCCGGGTCCTCTGCAAGAGCAGTCGGCACTCTCCACTGCTAAGCCATCTCTCCAGCCCCTAAACACAATTCTATAGGACCTCAAGGCACAGACTGATCCCAGCACACTAATAGTGAGGGATTTCAATACCCCACTGAACCCATTAGATAGGTCAACTGGACAAAAAATAAACAGAGACATTGGAACTGAACAATACAATACACGAAATGGACCTAACAGATATCTACAGAATATTCCAGAGTGGCCTTAGGAGCTGAGCACCCAGATTCCATGTACTTCATTCTTGAAAATAGTTACTACAATCCCAGCACTCAAGATGCTGAGTTGGAACTGGTGATCCCAGAACTTTTTTGGAGCCTGTGATCCCAGTACTCAAGACGTTGAGATGATCCCAGGACTCAAGACACAGAGATGGAGCCCATGATCCCAGCACTCAAGATGCCAAGATGGAGCCCGGGATCCTAGCACTCAAGGCACTGAGATGAAGCCCGTGAACCCAGGACTTAAGTCTCAGAGATGGAGCTGGTGATCCCAGCATTCAAGAAGGTGAGATGGAGCTGGTAATCCCAGAACTTTTTGGAGAAAAATAAATTAAAGGGAACAGCAACAACAACAAAAAATTAAACAGAGCTGTGTATAAAAAAAAGAAAATAGTTATTACAGTTAATTGACAATGCAAATAAACTGCAATGTCTCTGGGAAGAGTTGACCTATAAAAGTGTAGTAGAAAGCCATGAATAAAACTTTAAGTTGAAAAATACACAAATGACCCACTCAAGAGATGGAGAAAGAGCTGAATAGAGACTTCACAAGTGAGGAAATAAAGATGGCTGAGAAACATCTTAAAAAGTGTTCAACATCATGGGACTGGAGAGATAGCCTAGCGGTTAAGAGCACCGACGCTCTTGCAGAGGACCCGGGTTCGATCCCCAGCACCCACATGGCGGCTAAGAACCGTCTGTAACTCCAATTCCAGGAGAACTCCAGTTCCAGGGGAATCCGAGACCCTCTTCTGACCTCCGTGGCATTGCACGACACGGGTGCACAGACCTGCATGCAGACAGTACATTCATACACATACAAAGATAAATAATAAAAAAAAAAGTGTTCAACATCATTAATAATTAAGGAAATGCAAATTAAAACCACTTTAAGATATCATCTCCTTCCAATAAGACTGACTAAGATCAGGAAAACAAAAGACACCAAATGCTGGAGAGGTGGTAGGGAAAGGGGAACACTCATCCTCTGCTGGTGGGAATGTAAACTTGTACATCTACTATGGAAAATAGTTTGAAGAACCCTTAAAAGATTAAAGAGTCTACCACCTGACCCAGTCATACCACTCCTGGGCGTATACCCACAAGACTCATCCTACCACAAAGGTACATGCACATCTATGTTTATTGCAGCTCTCTTCACAATAGCAAAGAGCTGGAACCAACCCAAATGCCCCTCAACCAATGAGTGGATAGAGAAGATGTGGTACATCTACATAATGGAGTTCTATGCAGCAGTAAAGAAAGATGACATCATGAACTTTGCAGGTAAATGGATGGAACTAGAAGACATTATGGTAAGTGAAGTAACACAGTCACAGAAAAACAAGGAATGGTATCCCTCATCTGTGGATGCTAGCACCAAATACCTAGTAGTAAGGCAAACTAAGCAATAGATGATAGATAGATAGATAGATAGATAGATAGATAGATAGATAGATAGATGATAGACAGATATAGATAGATATAGATATATTCTTTTACCTAAAAGCAACTGTACCAGTATAATGTCAATAATTTAATGGGATTGAGAATTAACCTACCTCTTATTTTCAGAGTTTGTAATTGTGGTATATGGGGGGAGGGTATGTATGCATACTTTAGAGTAATATAAAATTAAAGGGGAAAAATGTGAAATCCAAAAATAGTTTCCCTCATTTGTGGATGCTAACAGCAAATCCCCAGTTGAAAGGCAAGCTGAACAACATTATTCTTATATTTCTTTTTATATGAAAACAACAGCACTGTTATAATACGAATCTCTTAACAGGCTCTAGAATTGACCTACCGCTTATTTTCAGACTCTGTTATTACTGTAGGAAGGTACATATTCATATCTTAGAGTAATATAAAATTAAAGGGGAAAGTGTGAATGCTTAAACATATTTTGGAATTAACATACAGTTTATTCTCAGAGGTCATAATTTTGATACATATGTAATGGTTGTATAGGCATATGTTGGAGCAATACAAAGGGGAGGGAACAACAACATAAAGACTGGGTCAAAGAACAGACTGATACAATTAAATTCTGCCCAAAACAATAAGCCTCCACAGTGAAAAACTTTGGAAAGACTGAATAAAATATGTAAGACATGTATGGCAGAAGGCATGAACGGGGGTGGGGTAGGGAGAGGGGAATGTGTCTAAATTGGACTGAAAGATAATGTATGAAATACACAAAACATCAATAAAAAGAAAAATAAATAAAAGTATGTTGTAACAGTAATATACATTTATATAAAACAGATAAGTAGATCAAACCTTAGGTCTCAGACACTGAAAGACTCAGTGTTATGCAGATGATCTTTTTCTTAAGTGTCTCTATAACTGTCACTTAACCTCTAAACTTACCCTTAAATGTCTCAATTTAGTCTAAGTGGGAAGAGAAATCAGAGTGCAGAGAAAAGATCTACATAAGTGGTAATAAAAGCACATCATGGATGTTTCTCTTCCTGCTATGGGTCAAGTGAATTTCCGACCACATAACAGACTAAATGGGCAGTGATTGAAAGACTAAAGAACATCTATGAGGCCGGGTGTGGTGGTGCATGTCTTTAATCCCACTCAAGAGGCAGAGACAGGTGGATCTCTGTGAGTTCAAGGCCAGCCTGGTATACATTGCAAGTCCCAGGCCAGCTGGGGCTACAGGGAGCCCCTGTTTAAAAAAAATCACTCCCAAAAGAACATCTATGAATGTATCCTCTCTAGGAGGAAAAGCTGTCTGTCCAATGAGAGTTGAGTGTAAAACCACAGTCATGACCAGCCTCCAAATCAATAGCACAAGGAATCTTGTCCAATCACAGATAAGCTTGTAACATGTCTCATCTGGCATCTCATTCTGCACACATTAACTGAGTACCCCCCCCATGTGCCAGTCACTTCCCTAAGGGAGCTTACAGCCTGTTGGAAGTGGAAGAACAGAATTAAAAGATAACATAAATGTACTACAGAAGCACAAAGGACCATTACCCATTCTCCCAGAGGAAAGAAGACTATCTGGGAGGATTTTTAGCATAGTAACAAAAGGCTGAGCCTTGAAGAACAAAGCTAAGATGTACGGGTACATGTAGCTAGTTGTCAGTAGGCCAGAATAGCCCAGGAAAGGGTGCTCCAGGAAGCATAGGCTTAAGGAAATATATATCCTGAATGTGCTGTGCATGGAGACCTGAAAATACAGAACAAGTTAGGAATTCTGAGAGGTGCAACTGGCCATGATGGCCATGCCAAACATGTGAGAAGCCACTGAGCAATCTAGACCTGAGCCTGCAGGAAAGAGTCTTTGAGGGTTGTGAGGATGAGTTTTCTCTATAGCCCCACATGGAGGATGCATTTAGCTGAGTGAAAGGGCCCTCACCTGACTATCCTAACTTCACTCTTCCATGCTCTAGAATTGTGAGAAATAAAGTTTTTGTGTTTAAACTACCTAGTCTATGGTATTTTGCTATGACAATACAAATCTTAGCTCCATAAGCATAATTTGTCTGTCACTTGATCTGTTGAATAGGAGCTAGAAAAATTTAGAAATGCCCACAAAGCAAACTCTAATTTTTCCACACTTGCTGTAATATAGTTCAAGACCCATGAGTCTCTTCCTTATATAGGTTCTGTGCTCTTTGCATGGAGCAAAGAACTTTATAAATTAGCCATAGAACAATAAGGCTACAAAGGAAAATGATTTAGGAAAGAAACAAAAACTACATTAACTATCTCCATACTCATGTTGTAGCTTGAGAATGGTAGTTTAAGTAGCCCACTTCTTTCCTTCTGACTGAGTTATAATGTAGCAATTTTTACAAATCATGTTCCTGCTCTCCTACAAAAAAGAGCTGGAGAGCAGCTCTCCAATATAATGTCCATTGATATATGAGTGGGAACGTGATGATTTCAGAGTCTCTCCGAATGAACCATTGCTGAGTACAGAACACTCCCACTTTTCTGGGCTGGCTTTGGGAATCTGAACTTAATAGCTTTCTGGTATATCTGTTGCTCCTATTGATAAGCAATGTTTTTGTAGTTAAAAACTTTTTCCATTAGAACTACATTAGTGATTGCTTAGGTCCTTTGATCTGTCTGCATCAAGATTAATCTGTCACACGGCATGGGCCCTTTCTCTGTCTAAAATGTTTTCATCAAGTTCTTTGCCTTGAAAACTTACTCAGCATTTAAAACCCAGCTGCAACATTCCTACCCCATACAGCCACCCCGAGGCCTCCCTTCCACACAGGTAAACTTGAATTTTCTTTGTCCATAACTGTGTCTGATACAGATGTCCACTTCCTTAACATTGCCAGTAGATTCATATCATGACTGTGGATCATTCATGCTGGTGGTACACAGTGGGTGATGGGTAAATAATTGTCAACTGGGTAGTAGCCTAATGAATAAATGAGTGGGCTCAAGTGTGTTAGAGCAAGATTTGACAACTAGGAAGAAAACAATGCTAGAAATCAACACTGGCTCACGACACCATAGTCTACACTTGCACTCTACGACAATGCTGTGCATAGTCAGGATTCAAACAGAGGAAGTTTGTCTTCTACCTGTGCTATAGATATGAACTTCCATGAGCTTTACATGTTTTTCTAGCCCTTTCTCCCATTCTTATCCTTCTCTTGATGAAGTGTAACTTTATCAGGACTGCCATTGGATCTAAGTTTTCAAGAAAATGATAAATAAGAGAGCAAATCCAGCAGGAACAGATGTGCTCAATTAGGAGTTACCATGTATTGGAAACAATAGATATCTGCCCAGCCTTTTAAGGACCAGCATCTTTGAACATGTTTCAATAGTCAGGTAATTAATTTTGTCCATTAAAAGATCCCACCTTCCACAGAACTCAAGAAACTGTTCTTGGGCAAGACCAATCTCATAATACATCCCAGGACTGGCTGAATGAATAAAATGAATAGCACAACAATAAAAGCAGTTGCAAATGTTCAGGTCCCTCTAATCAACTTTATTCTTCAGAAGTACACACATAAAATCAGGCAGCAGATCCTCAGAAAGACCTCAATCTTGGACCATGGAACTTACAAGTTATACACTTAAGGAAGTGCTGGTCTCTGGTGAACCATAGCGTACCATAGTAATGTGTTATGGTACTTTGCTCCAGCTGTTACAGTTTGGGAGAATGTAGGGTTTCCTCTGGTGATATATAATATGTATGAGGAAGCCAACACCATTGTTGGCAGCTGTAGTTGTATGATACAGTGAACTATTGACTTGAGCTACTGTGTCACAGTCCACATTTAAGATTTTCAAGATTAAAGAAGCACCAGCCCTTCACCTGAGATTCAGGGCTCATGTTGGACTGCTTTGAATACTATACTATTGACAGTTTTGACCAAGTTTCAAGGGAGTTTGTTTTGTAGGCAACATCCTGCTGAGAATCTGTCATGGGAAAGTTCTACCCATCCCTTTTCTCTTCCAGCCTCTTTGGGAGGTAGAGCATAGCTATGTGACTTAGGCTCTGCCAAGCAGATATATGCAGGTCTTAGAAGAAAGTGTGATGAGAATATAGGAGGATGAAATCCATTTTGGACTGAGGCTAACACAGTTCTCTGACTGCTAATGGCTCCACTGGTGGTAAGTTTGGAGTCCAGAATCCAGTGTCCAGTATTAGCAGTGGATCTCATGCTGCTTGAGCCTAGTGGTGGCTGCAACAGGACTGTCACTGGAACAAACCCATGATATAGCTTGATATATGTATCTTTCTGTCGATATGTCTTTAAGATAGTTTGGAGAAACTCTAAGCCTCAAATTATCAAATGGAATAAATTTATTTCCTTCAGCCAATATGAGTCAGTGCTATTATTAGCAATTTAGAGGTGGAATAACAACCATCTACCCTGTGTCCAACATGGTCCTGGACATTGCCCAGTTTATCTCCCTGGATTCTTACACAAACCCTACAATGTACTATGTGCTGCTGAAGAAACCTGGTGAAGCAATGGCAGAAGATGAGGCAGGCAGCAAATCCCATGGAAGAGAGCTCGTTTGTTCAAATGCTGAGTGGACTTTGCCCTAAGCCTGAGGTGACATTCATGTCCCTGGTTGTAATATGCATATCAGATAACTGGCTGCAGATGTTCTGGGGCAGCAGCTTCAGCAAAGCCTTTCACACTCTTCTCCCTTGCAACATCAGTTGGCAGGTGAGTGTCAGGCTCCTCAGATTTTCGCACAAACTGACTCACCTGGGAACCAGTGCTTCAGGATAAGGGGCTAGAAATTACTAATCCCAAATCTGTTCTGTAGGCCTTCATATGTTAGTGCCCCCCACAGACATGCAAAATCCAATTCCTGTGCTAAATTTGTAATTTTAAAATGTGTAATTCTCGGGCTGGAGAGATGGCCTAGCGGTTAAGAGCGCCAACTGCTCTTGCAGAGGACCTGGGTTCAATCCCCAGCACCCACATGGCAGCTGAGAACTGTTTTTAACTCCAGTTCCAGGGGAATCCGACACCCTCTTCTGACCTCTGCGGCATTGCATGACACAGGTGCACCAACCTACATGCAGAGAGTACATTCATATACATAAAATAAAATTTAAAAAATAAATAATAAAAAAATAAAGTTCCAATTTGAGCAAATAAAAAAAGTGTAATTCTCAGGCTAGAGAGGTGGTTCATATTGAGATGATTAAGAACACTGGCTGCTCTTGTGGAGGCCTTGGTTTGATTGATAGAGGGAGGATCATGGTAATCTATTTTATAACCAATACTTATAAATTAAACACAATAAGGGCAAGTATTTATTTTCCTCATTAACCAATAATTATTGACTAAATATTGTTTAATTTTTATTGAGCATTTGTACACTTCATACAATGGTCCCTAATAAAATGTAAGGCCCCCTCCATGTCCCCACACCCAGTCAGAACTCATGCCTCACACCACCCATGTTAAGTCCCATCCAGTCAAGCTTTTGACTCCAGAACTACTGGACATTAAAAATTTTTATAAATTCAAGGTATAAATAAAACTTTTCTAGAACTGTTCCATTAGAGGCTGGAGAGGTAGCTCAATCATTAAGTTGCTTCCTGCTCTTCCAGAAGACCTGAATTCAGTTCCCAGACCCATGTGCTTTGGTTTACAACTGCCTATAACTGCAGATCCAAAAAATCTAATGTCCTCTTCTGGTATTTGTGGGCACATGGACACACACACACACACACACACACCCATACCCACACACAGCATGCTTATACACAGATACACATATGCACATAAAATAATAAATCTTAATAAAAATATCTGATATTCCCCAGAGCTTGTCTTCTAAAACATGTTGATTTAAATAATATGTAAATGAGCTGAATCCCAACACTTGGGAGGCAGAGGCAGGTAGATCTGAGTTCAAGGCCAGTCTGGTCTACGTAGTGAATTCCAGGACATCTGGGGCTATAGGAAGACCCTATCTCAAAAAGATTTTTTAAAATTATGTAAATGATTATTGCTGTGGGTTTGTTTCCTTAAGTTGGGTTATAAAGTGTTCTGTGTTTCTTTTAATATACCTCAATAAGAAACGTACATTTTATAGGCTACAGATTTTTAAGTTTTAGAAGATAAAAATTCATTTACATTTATAGATATGAAAAATATAGCGAGCTTAATGGATACTTGGCAGATAACAAATACAGGGCCATTGTTTCACTAATGTCAAAGGCAAGCAATGACACAAAAGCAAAAGAGGGGCTCATTGGACTCCATGGGGAGGCACATCAGCTTTGAAAACATTTCTACCAGGGGTCTGTTCTTGCAGGCTGCCATCCTAGGACACCTTTGTTCTTTGGGCATCAATTTCTTCATCAATTACTATGAAGGATTAACACTGACTCTTCCAAGTTGTGTCCATTCACGACCACTAACACTGGCTCTGTCCAACATAAATTTCTCTTAATGTAATTACTATTTAGTGAAAAAGATTACCCCCAGCCCTTTGAATTAAATATTTTACCAGGATAAAATTATCATGACATGTCTAAAAAGGCATGCTATTGAATGTTTTATGTCCAACGTCTAAATATTTACATTCCCAGTGGTATGAAATTACTTCTATTTACAGATAGAAACTGAGGCAGACAAGAGTTAAATCAATCTGAAAATAGCACTCAGTTAAGGCAGACTGAAGGAGCATTTAAGTGTGCAAAAGACACGGGCTGTGATAGTGTTAGCGGCCTGGGTTCACATCTTGGCTCCATGGGGCTGGAGAGATGGATCAGCAGTTAAGAGCACTGACTGCTCTTGCAGAGGACGCAGGTTCAATTCCCAGCACCCACATGGTGGCTAAGAACCATCTTTAAACCAGGCATGGTGGATGCTTTTAATCCTAGGCAGAGGCAGGCGGATCTCTGAGTTCAAGGTCAGCCTGGTATGTAGAGTGAGTTTCAGGCTAGCTGGGGCTATAGAGAGATCCTGTCTCAAAAAAATCTTGGCTCCACAAAGTGCCTTTGTGGTCAGAGGCCAAATTACCTACCCCCTTCAATTCTCCATATCAGCCATCTCTTTAGTGATGATATCAGTTGTACTTCCTTTGAAGTGTTGCTCTGTGGATTACACAAAATTAGTCCTCAATAATTGTCTGTGCTGAAGATGACAATGATTTATACTGTGTCCCAAAGTATTTCCTTTGAACAGCACCCAGTGTCCTAAACAAACTGGCATTTAAAAGCCATGCATTGTGTGTCAATGCTGTTTGACAAATATTTACCTTTCTGATTAGAAAGATTAATGCACCACACTAGGCTAGGCTAAGCTGATCTGCAGCTTATATGCACATGGGACAAACTATAAAAGAAAATGACTTTGACAAATCTGTGTGCATCATATTTACAGATTTCTCTCTCCTCACAGGAAGGCACCAGGCAACTCACGTTAATTGCTGCAGATAATGCATCTTTCAGAAAGGTCAGGAGAATGTGTCCCATCTCCTTACAGTCATCTTCTGACCTCTCCTCCACTTTCCCTCAGCAGAGCTGGCAATGCCATCAGGATTTATTGGATGAGTCCTCTGCCTGCATCTTGATGGCTTTTGGCTCTGCTATGCTCATTAAGTATAGAAAGGCCCCAGGAAGATGGCAAACGTATTCAGATTCTGTTTGTCTGCAATTTGATGTAATATTGTTTTATTTTTGGCCCTCAATTGCTCAGCAAAAAGAGAAAAATAAAACCTTGGCTGAGCTGCTGATTTCCTCTGAGTTGCTGAGCACAGAGATTGGAGCTGATGAAGTCATTTAGTGCTGGATGTTTGTATTCAGACTGTGGCAGTGGCTCTGGCTGGAGTTTTGCATGAGGAACATTATGATGTTTGCTCTTATGGTGTTGAGAAAGCTTTGAATTTACCAGTATTACCTTGGAAGGGATTTTTTTCAATTTTATTCCAATTTTTAGGACATTAAAAATAATTTTGCTTTTGTTTTCAGACAAGGTGCAATAAAGAGAAAGCTTGTAAACTTTCTCAGTTGTAACTTCTCTGAATATTTCTAAGTTCTGAAAAAATACACTGATCTTAAGTGTTTGGTGTCACATACCAGGGACATTTCCCAGAGAGTACTAAGGAGGTCCATTGCAGAGAGTATCAGGTCCATTGCAGAGTTGTATCAGCACTACATGGAGAAAAGGAAAAAGAGTACCTTGCCGGGTGTGGTGGCGCACGCCTTTAATTCTAGCACTTGGGAGGCAGAGGCAGGTGGATCTTTGTGAGTTCAAGGCCAGCCTGGTCCTCAGAGTGAGTTCCAGGACAGCTGGGACTACAGGGAGACCCTGTCTTGAAAAGACAAGAAAAAAATAATAAAATAAAATAAAAAAATACACCTTTCTGTATTTGTTACTTTTGTCTTGCTCTGACAAAATGCTAAGGGAACTCAAAGGAGGAAGCGTTTATTGGACTAATGGTTCCGGAGGGATAAGAGTCCACATGGAGGGAGGCTTGCCAGGAGGTAGCCAGAGGAGAAAGCTGAGTGCTCACATCTCCAGGCAGGCACAGGAAGTGGAGATAGACTGGAAAAGTGGACAAGCTAGACACCCTGAGTGCCCACCCCAGTGCAATATTCAATAGTCAATATTCACACAATTAACATTTCCAATTAGCCAATATTTTACTCAGAAAATTTAAAATATATGAGAAGGATACACAAGTTCAAAATGCAAAGAAAGCCCTGACAGAGTGAAGACCACCGTTAACCCGAGGGCTGGAGAGGGAGGGTCTCCTTGCAGCCCCAGCTGTCCTGGAACTCACTTTGTGGACCAGGCTGGCCTTGAACTCCCAGAGATCCACCTGCCTCTGCCTCCCGAGTGCTTGCTGGGACTGAAAGCCTGTGCCTCCATGCCCGGCCCTGGGTTCTCTCTCTCTTTTTTTTTTTGTCTTTTCGAGACAGGGTCTCCCTGTAGCCCCAGCTGTCCTGGAACTCACTGTGTAGACCAGGCTGGCCTTGAACTCACAAAGATCCGCCGGGTTCTCACTTTTTAAAGCAAAGAACTCCACCCTTGGGTTTTCAATTGGGTTGAAAAAAGACTGGGCTGTAGGAACTGAGGACAGGGTTACAGCACTGAATAACCTTTAGTGGAAAGGATGGATCTGGGCAAAGAAAAGCTGCTTAGGACTGGGCTGAACTCACTGTATACACCCACACATGGCCTTTCCTGGACAGATGGAAATTAGTCCTGACTGATTTGCAGCTTCATAGTGGAGAGGCCAAGTTGTAGACTCTGAAGTCATTAGACAGTTTGAACAGGTATGCGGGCTCTCCTGGGCCCCACCTGGCAGAGCCAGCATGCCCGCTCTACTCACTGTCCAGCACAAGAAGCGCGTTGTGTGGGAAGAAAGACAGGGCAAACAATCTGCCAACAGGGGGGCAGAAGCCCGCAGGCTATGGTTGACAAAGGACTGAAGTCAGTAAGAGTGGGAGGTGGCAGGGAGGCAGGTCAGAGCAATGGGTAGCCGGGAGAGTCAAGACAACCAGAGCTCAACAGAGTTCTGTGAGCTGCCTCCTGACTAGTCCGCCACGGGCGCCATGGGACATGCAATCTCCATGCGATGCTCAGAGCTTCTGGCACCAGTTAGAGGACCCTCGAGATGAAGGCCAGGTCACTGTCCATCTGGATGGTGAGCGGACTCCAAAGCATGGACTCCAGGAGTGTCAGTACCACCACATCCAGTTTCTCTAGAGATGGGAAACACCTTGACCAGCTTGCCCAATTGATGATGTTCAGTGAACTGGTGCAGGGGCTAGAGTATCTAGAGCGCCCCCTGTGAGTTGGTCTTGGCACAGATCTAGCAGAAGAAATAAGTATGCAAGATATAAATTCAGATTGGCAGGGTCAAAGAATGGCTCCAGAAACGATAACAGAGCCCCAGAGTCAATGTGCAGGGCTCAGGTGAGCAGCAGGAACAGGAGTTCCAGAGAAGGCAACAAGAGCAAGCAGAGGACGCCATGACTGGCTGGCTTGAGAGCCTCTTGAATGAGTTCAGCTGGTGCTGCCCCAGCTCTCAGAAAAAACACGTGGAAGGCTTAAGCAAACTTGAGAGCCTCTTAAGTTCAGCTGGTACTACTAGAGCTCTCAGATGGAGCTGCCATCTATGGACAGTAAAGCTACGGTGAGCTGTGCAGCCCAAGAAACCCTGGACAGATCCCAACAGAACTGATCAGTGATTCTAAGGGATAGCAGGCTGGATCAGGCTGAAAGACTCAACGCTGTAAGCTCCAGGTAAATGAGAGGCCCAGGGCTGCATAAGGCATCAATGGAAGTGGTCACTGTTGTGAAACCAGCCCCACCCTGGAAGGATCTAGAAACCTGGAGGGGCAGCCTGGGGCCTCAAGGAGGTAGATGTAGGTCCAAGGAGGACTTGGCTTAAAGAGTTCCGGAGAGCCAAAATAAAGGCAGTCAGGAGGGCATCCCACAAAATGCATAGGGATGATAGCCTCTTTGATGAGGAGGAAGTTCAGTAGGCACCAGAGGGCCCCCAAACTGGAATACAGAGCCCCTGGGATAAGAGGCAGATAGTCCAAGGCAGTACGTTTCAAAAATAAGAAACTGAAGCCTTGAAGAAAAGAGGTGGAGCCCTTGAGGCGTGCCATAACTAGCGGGTGGTGAGAGGCAATCAGAGAGGGCAAGGACCTAGCAATCCAGAGTGGAAGCCTGAGAGGGCATCAGAGGAAAAAAATAAAGGTGAAAGTCTGGTGAGGGTGTGAGGAATAGCAACACAGCTACATGGAAGCAACTATAGATGACTGACAATACCAAAAACATGAGAACAGAAGAATGGTGTTCAGAACCGAGACTAAGAAAGGGAGGCAACAACACAGCATGCACAGCAAAACAACAGGAGCAGTTAACTCGAAGTTCAAGCTTTAAATTCAGTCCAACAGATAAGGCTTAAAGGCATGCCAGAGTTAAATTTAGACTGAATTCAGTCCAACAGATAACAAATCAAATAACCAGTTTCATAATGTAAGATGAAAGAACCTTAAAGTGACCACTTTTTAACAGACACATGACATGAATAACAGTTAACACGGACAGCTTGAAAAGACACATGCAAACTAATAGGAAGTTCATGGTAGAAATCTGGTTTCCAAAAGTTTACAGCAAAACAATGGTCCACACCTGGAGCGGCTGTTTGCCCATTCTGTTTTTTTGTTTGTTTGTTTGTTTTGGTAGCACATCTAAGCAAAGATTTTTGGAAACTATTGGCTGAGCACTCAGTCTGAGAAAACTGAGGCGAAGGACCAACAGCTGTCCCAAATCTACGGAGGACTGGGCCCTGGCACAAAGACCGAGGCCAGTAAGACAGCACAAACCATTTTTTTAAAGCCAATTTTTATTGAAGCTTCATGGATTTCATACAAAATTAGAAACCATTTCTTTAAAGGTGCGTGCTCCACAAAAGAGAGAAAAGCCAATAAAGAGGAAAACAGTAGCCGGGGAAGAGAAACGGAAAACCTGGTCCAGACTCATTGTTAGTCTAGAGCCAGGAGAGTCAGAGCTGAGCGAGTGGTCACAGCCCAAATGGTTCTCCATGCTTGGGGTGGCATCCCACTGGCCGAAGGGTGGATGGGAAGGAAAGCCTCCTATAGGCTGGAGGGTCACTCGATGTTCTGCAACGATTTTCACACTACAGGCGGGTGACCCTGAGTAGTTGACCACTGCAGGAAAAGAGGAAAAAACGAAAACAGTACCCTTGGAGGCAGCAGCAACTTTTAGAAAAAAGCTAAAGAGAAACAGAAACCTGGTCCAGTCCTGCCAGCAGAGGAATTGGCAGGAAAAAAGCCCAACCTCTTCTTCACCTGGGCGAGATCCTGCAGAGTAAATGGGACAGGAAACCCAACAGTGTGGAGAGACTGGCTGAGGGTTGGTTGAGGAGGCTGAGGGTTGGTTGGGAGGCACAGGTGCAGACAGAACAGAAGTTGGATGCAGGGAAGAGAGGCCATTAGGGACGGAATCTTTGGCTGAAGCCAAGGGAATGCCCAGGAGTCAAGTCTCCAAACATCAATGGCTGGAAGGTACGGTGGGTGTTCAGCAGAAAGGACAGCAGCAGGCTTGGCAAGAGCTTGGTGAAAAAGAGGGGAACCAACAGCACAAAGAGAAAAATGGAAAACCCAGTAGCTGCAATGGCTCAGCCAGGGCAGCCAGCAAAACCTGAGCCATGGAGCACTGGAAGTAGAAGGGAAACAAGAGCAAATGCCAAAAAAAGCCTGTATATGGCCAGTTCCGTCCACCTGCCCCTACGTGGAGCATCTGTGGCAAAGGACTGGCCAGAGTCCAGTTTAGCAGGCAAGGAGAGTCAGTAAGTGGTAAAAGCCTGCTGGAGGCCAGAGAATTAGATGACCACTGCAGGCTTTGACCTAGAGTTGCCCACCTCCAAGCCTGCAGATCACCGGGGAGCAGAAAAATATCCTCTAATGCATGGGGCGGACTCAGGATGAACGTCTTCAATCCAGCAAGACCCCTCACAGCAGAGCCTGGCCCTCACTCCTCTCCAAGAACAGCCAGTGCATCCGTAGGCTCCGGGTGGAGGAACAAGAGCCTGTCCTGTCACTGCAAAGACTTTAAGACAGGAGCTCTGGCAGAAATAAGGCAACAGAAAATGGACTTACCCTAGGTCGGACCTGGGACATCAGGAAGGAAAAGGGGTGTCGCCAAATGTCCAGTGAACCCTAGATCCACTGGGATGGGGTTTTAATTCGCTCCCGGGTTTGGTACCAAAACAAAGGGTCACAAGCAGAGTGAAGAAAGTGAGAGGTGTATCTCCAGGACAGACTAAGCTTTCTTACAGGGGAAGAGGAGAGCCGGTGAAGTGCTAGAATCTGGCCAGTTTAGGCCAGGTGAAAGTCCTGAAAGGAGGGTTGGGTCCAGTAATCTCCCTAGGATCGGGTGTTAGCACTCTTCCAGTGCCTTGCATGGGCCTTCTTCTGGCACCTTCTTGAACTCGGGGTCCCGACTGAAAGAGGAGAGTGGGGGTGGTCTAAGCCATCTTAATTCCTGGTTCAGGTCCTCCAACCTAACAATGTGTCTACCTCCTGAGTGCTAAAATCACAGGTTTGTATCAGCACATCTAGCTAAATTTATTAAAGAAAAAAATGAACCTCAGTGGATTTTTCTTTCTCTAAGACATGGCCTCTAGAAAACTATATAGTTCTTATCATATACTATTATAAGACACAAGTTCAGAAAAATATATTCACATTTGTTTGTAAAAATGATTGGCCTTGGCTGGGGCGTGGTAGTGCATGCCAGCACTTGGGAGGCAGAGGCAAGTGGATTGCTGTGAGTTCAAGGCCAGCCTGGTCTACATAGTGAGTTCCAGGACAGCTGGGCTACATGGAGACCCTGTCTCTAAAAAAAGATGGAAAAAAAAAAAAAAGATTGCCTTTGCTGCCAGCACTCAGGAGGCAGATGCAGGCAGATCTCTGAGTTACATAAGAGTTACATAGTAAGTTCCAGGACAGCTGAGGCTTACTGGGAAACCCTGTCACAAAAAGGGAAAAAAAATCTCTGGTGGCTCAGTGTCAGCCTCTGTTACTGATAGAGCATTGTCATCAACTCAGGTGAGCAGAAGAAAGTACTAGAGAGACTTGTGCACAAGGGTGGGCCTGCTTAGTCTCATTACTGCTGTTCCTGATGTCATCTGTCTCAGTGTGCCCACTCACACAGTATCTCAGCCTCTGTACTTGGAGCAGGTTTCTACTGCACACAGAACAAACCAAGTCTGTGTCTGTTGTCCTGTGTGGGGAGCTTTGCCATCTAAACAAAGGACATCTATAGGCCAGGGTGTGAAAGGGCTTCTTGTTTCCAGAAATAGTTACAATAGGAGATTCTCTGTGTGTAAAGTTTCCTGAAGGTGGTGGCATAGTCAGGGGCATGAGAAGGCCCATGGTAAATAGGCAAGAGATGCTGGGCTCCTGGAACCCAGGTCAGTGCCTTCAGGAGGTGTCACTGAAGTTGAAGAGGCAGCTGCTAAAGAATTTGTGGTAGAGAAAGGACTGGAAAACAGGTAGTGAATGGGAAGGTGGAGTATTTCCTGAAGTGGAAGGGATTCACAGATGCTGATAAGACTTGGGAATCTGAAGAGAATTTAGATCGTCCAGAATTAATTGAAGCATTTCTTAATTCTCAAAAAGCTGGTAAAGAAAAAGATGGTACAAAAAAGAAATCTTTATCTGTCAGTGAATCTGATGATAGCAAATCAAAGAAGAAAAGAGATGTTGCTGATAAACCAAGAAGCTTTGCCAGAAGTGAAGTCTTGATCCTGAACGAATCATTGGTGCCACAGACAGCAGTGGAGAATTGATGTTTCTCTTGAGATGTAAGGATTCAGATGAGGCTGACTTGGTGCTGGCCAGAGAGCCAAATCTGAAGGGTGCTCAGATTGTAATTGCTTTTCATGAAGAGAGACTGACTTGGCATCTTGTCCAGAAGATGAAGCCCAGTAATTGTTTGCAATTTTTATATATATTTATATATTCATGTAAAATATGGATCTTGGTTTTTTAATTCCTAGTGTGAAAAAAAATTCTAATGAAAATCATCCTTGATATTCAGTTTTGAAAGTATTGATAGTTGGGGTTTTGGGCTTTGTTTTGCTTTTGAAAACACTGGTTTCAAGCTGGGCATGGTGGTGCACACTTTTAATCCTAGCGCTCAGGAGGCAGAGGCAGGCAGATCTCTGTGAGTTCAAGCCCAGCCTGTCTACAAATCAAGTTCCAGGCCAGCTGGGGCTACAGGGAGACCCCATCTCAAAAATGCCCCCCCCAAAAAAAAGAAAGAAAAGAAAGTGCTGGTCTCTTTGAGCAAATAAAAGCTTTCAGTGGTTGCTTCCTTTAATGATAGGATTTCCACTCTATTGAAGAGCAGTTAAGTGTTAGGGAAGTTTTCTAGCCATTACTCAGTCAGAACTTATTTTTAACTGGGATGCAAAAGGACCAATCTGGTTTTCTTTGTGTATATGCCTAAAATACCGAATGTGACTAGTTCATTTTTGTTTTTTATTTTTAATGATTCACAACAAAAGCCATGGGTGATAACATATGCTGATGAGATTCTATCCTTGTGAACAACCAAAGAAATGACTTTGGGTCAACTGAAAAATTTCAAGTCATAACCTTTCAAATTAACTAGGTGATTAGGGGATTATGCAGTTAGTTGGACAGTTGAGGGTGGATCATTTTAAAAAGTAACCACATCAGCATTCATGTATATTATCAAAAAAACGCAGTAGTTTATTTTCAAAATTTGTTACTACCAACCCAATTCTTACATTCAAACAAGGCAACTAGACAAATAGTGGTTTGATTTATTTAGCTAATAAGACTTAAATGGACATGTGAAGGTTCCTCTAGCAAGCCATTTGTTTATAGTAAGTTGAAGTCTGTGTACCAAAAGGTTCATGGAATATTAAATCACATGGAAATGTACAGTTAGAGATGTTGACATTTTAGAACTGCTGACATGAATGAATGAACAAAATTTGGTAATATATTATTGACCTGCATGTTTGTTTCTTAACTCTGACTCATTACTGGTAGGCTTCATCTTTTTAGTATTTGGGTTACTGGTTCAGCAGCAACGAGGAAATAACTTTGTAGTATCAGAATGTTATCCAACTGTATATTTTTTACTTTATTGCAAATAATTGTGAACAGTGGTCAATAAATAGTTTTATAGTCCTTTTTACAAAAAAAACATGAGGCTAGAGAGATGGCTCAGCTGTTAAGAGCACTGACTGCTCTTGCAGAGGACCTGCGTTCAATTCCCAGCACCCAAATGGCTGCTAAGAACCGTCTTTAACTCCAGTTCCCAGTTCTAGGGGAATCCGACACCCTCTTCTGACTTCTGCAGCATTGCAGCATTGCACAACACTGGTGCACCAACCTACATGCAGACAGTACATTCATACACATAAGAAATAATAAATAAATAAAAAATCATTTCACCAGCCCCAACAGATGTGTTTTATTAGACGCTACATATAAATAATTAAAAAATAAAACTACATATCACAGTTCCTTTGTACTGAAAAATAAATGAACTCCGTTCAGATACAATAAAATATTAGACCATGGCCTTCTTATTCTATTTTTAAAATCATTCTTATTTCATGGTTTTAGGCAAATAACTGCAGACAGAGCAATATAAATATGGATTTCTTATATTTAGCAACTTCTATAAACAGAGTTTTCGGGATTGTATTAGATACTAATGATAGGCCCACAGAGACTAATTTGAAAGTGCGTCTGGGACTGGAGAGATGACCTAGCGGTTAAGAGCAGAGCACTGACAGCTCTTGCAGAGGACCCAGGTTCGATCCCCCGGCACCCACATGGTGGCTGAGAACCATCTGTAACTCCAATTCCAGGAGAACTCTAGTTCCAGGGGAATCCAACACCCTCTTCTGACCTCCAAGGCACTGCACAACATGGGTGCACAGACCTACATGCAGACAGTACATTCATATAAATAAATAAATAATTAATTAATTAATTAATTAATTAATTAAAAAAAAAGAAAGTGCATAACAGAGGTTAGTCAGTCCTGCAGAAGCTTTGGTTAGGCTGTGCAACCTTATCATGGATGTGCTAGCTCACACCCATAATCTCAGCACTCAGAAGCTGAGGCAGGAAGACTGCCATGAGTTCAAGGCCAGCATGGGCAACACGGTGAGTTCTCTGTTACACAGGGAGTCCTGCTCTAACATAGGGTACACAAGGAGATATGCTGTCTCCAGATGGAAAAAAAAAACACACTTTGAACACTAAATTAACATGCTACAATGTATGAATAAGCAAAACATTACTCTAAAAACTGTCAGGCTTCTTATAGGATTCTTGAATGAACACTGACATATTCTTCATCCGAGATGAATTGTGAAGAACATCCAAGTCCATTAGAAGAACATTCTGGTTTGGAATTAGCGTTGAACTTTCTTTCTGTGAGTAAGATAGTACATTTTGCTTTTTATATTTTATTATAAAAAATGTCAAAATGTCTGTTACTTGGAGGCATGTATAATAATCTTAAGGACCTGCTACAAAACTTCACTAATCATCAATAAATGCCATTCATCTTTCAAATCCTCCCCCCCAAAAAAAATAATGGAGAAAAAAGTCTCACTGTAGAAGCTCACTCTCTGGCAGGAGAGAAGGATAAAAATAACAAAAACATGGAAACAATTTAATTTTATAAGCTAAAAATGCCTGGAAAAATATCCGAACAGTGTGATGTGGTGTAGCCTGCCTTGGGATAAGGGCAGACTGGCATTATTTTAGATGTAATGGTCAGGAACAGTAGCTATCAGAGTAGGTTGTTTAGTTAAAACTCCATTATGAGATGCAGGCAACTGTGCAAAGATTGTAAGGAACAGCCAGCATGGAAAGCCTGAAGTAGCATGGGCTAGGCATATGAGGACGGAGGAAGGTCCGTGTCAATAGAGACCAAACTATAGAATAGGGGGATTTGACTTTGAGGAAGATGGTTTAGCATCTGATAAGCCAAGGAAGATTCTAGATTTCATTATTTTTACAATGGGAAGCCTTTGGAGAGTTTTAACTAGGGCACAGATATGATCTGATCAGTGCTCTAAAATGTCTCCTCTTGTTGACTTCTATGGAAGCTATTCTGAAGAGGACAAGACAGGTTGACATGACTGAGAAGCAGCCACTGTAGACGACCAGGAGAGAGACAATGGTGGCTCACATGGCAGCTGGAGTCCTGGAAATGGGCCAGCCAGGTGAGACCCAGGATATGCTTCTGAAGGAGAAATTAAAAAAAAAAAAAAAAAGGATTTGATGACTGAAGGAGAGAAGTCCAAAATGTTACTTGAGCAGTGGAAGATAATGTTGGGGTAGGTGATGAAGGAAAAACAGAGTAGGATTGGAAGAAACCTATAGCTTTTTCCAGAAATGCAAAGTTTGAGATACTTATTATACAGTCAAATGCAAACAAATGCTAGCTAAGCAGATGGATATGGGATGTATGATTCCATGACTAATAAAAAATGTACTGAAGGAGCCAAAGAGTTGTGACTTGTCAGCATGTAGGTGTATTAAAATTTATGGGATAAATGGAATCAGCTACAAATGCAGATATGAAAATAAGAGGAGTGAGGACATAGCCTTCAGGAATTCCAATATTCAGAGGCCAATAGAAGAGAAGGAGTCACCAAAGAAAAATATCAAACTTGGGGGCTGGAGACATGGCTCAGTGGTTAAGAGCACCGACTGCTCTTGCAGAGGACCCAGGTTCGATTCCCAGCACCCACATGGTGGCTAAGAACCATCTTTATGCCCAGTATGGTGGCACACACCTTTAATCCCAGCACTCAGGAGGCAGAGGCAGGCGGATCTCTGTGAATTCAAGGCCAGCCTGGTCTACAGAGCAAGCTCCAGTCCAGTTGGGACTAAAGGGAGATCCTGCCTCAAAAATACCAAAAGCAAAAAACAAAAAACAACAACAAAAAAACCCCATCAAACTAATATGCTGATGTTAAGACCCACTGTTCTAGGAAGGAATAGCTAATTGGACCAATGAGAAGTGGAGGAATGAAGGGGCAGAAAATCGCCACTGGCAGCTTGGGTATGGCAGGTCGCTTCAAAGATATGATCGAATGATCCTTCCTTCTCATTATTCATTGTGCAAGTTCTTCCTCTTAAACCATGGGCTGTTTCCAAATAGAATACAACAGACACGATACAATGTCACTTCTGACATTCGGTTATTAAGAACTGGCTTCATCTTGCTGATGCTCTATAGCATATGTTTAGCTTGGGCATTGTCACAGATAAATAGGTAGTAAGATATAAAACTGTGCTGGGGCAGCAATATGGCTCAGCAGCTAAGGGTACTTGCTGCCCAGTCTGAGGACCTGATTTAACCCCCAAGACGCACATAATGGAACCAGAGAGCCACCTTCTGCAAGTTGTCTTCAGACCTCTCCACATGCACCCTGGCACACAAGTATACTCCCATACCCATACACAGACACTAAGTAAGTAAATAAATAAATAAATAAATAAATGTAAATATTGTAAAAACGATGCTGGGTTTTATTTTTCTAGAGAATTGTTACAGAAGGAGAGAGGTGTTCACCAGTTAAGACTGTGATATTGATGATTCATAAGCTCTACAGTGAGTAAGAAATAATGTGATGATACAAAACACATGAGTGAATGAAAAGTAATGGGTTCCGCGTGTGGTGGCACACACCTTTAATCCTAGAGCTTGGGAGGCAGAGGCAAGCAGATCTCTGTGAGCTCAAGGCCAGCCTGGTCTACAGAGTGAGTTCCAGGACAGTCGGGGCTACAAGGAGACCCTGTATCGAAAAGACCAAAAAAAAAAAAAAAAAAAAAAAGAAAAGAAAAGAAAAGAAAAGTAGTGGGTCAAAGGATCAGAAACAATAGGATGATGCCTGCTGGAGTAACTAAGAAGAGCATGGAAGGCCACTAAAGATGTAAAACAAATATTGTGGGTATGAAAATCATCAAGGATTTTTGACCTACTAGTAACGGTAACATTAAGACAGAGGCCATCGTCACCAATGCATGTGACTGGTAAAGGCAGTGGCAAGAGGCCACAAGTCAATGGCATACATTTAGAAGCTTGGATTGAAAGAGGAAGGAGGTGAATGGTTTGAAAGTGGCAATGGAGACCACTTCTCTAATCCCTGGGACAGCTACAGGGGAGAGAACTTGAAGAAATAGCTTTGGAGACTGAGCAGCATCACTGGAGGCCTATGGGCACTTTTGAACTACTAAGAACAGAAGTTATATTTTCTTTCAAGTAATGGCTAAATGTTAGAGAAAGTTAGTTCTAAAATGCTACATCTATATAATAACAATTACCCCTCAAAAAATACCAACCAGATGCTGAGATTTTGTTGTTGTTTGATGTGTATTTTTTGCAGATGCTGGGTATCAAACTGGAGACCTCTTGACCATGCCAGGCAAGCACCCCACCACTGAGCTACATTTCCATGATGTGCAAAAAGATTTTGCCCTTAAAACTATCCTGCATCACAGACTGCAAACTGAAGCTCAGATGGACTAATGACATACCCTGGGTAGTGTGGCATTAGACCATCTCTGTTCAGCTAAGCCACAACTATACTTCCCAGAGTTCACCTATCTATATGGATACATGTTAGTTAGGGGTCTTCTGGATAGACATCCATGTTAGATGTAGTTAGAAGAAGGGAAGCAGCAGCCACTTGTGTTCTGATAGTTGGTGCTGGGCCACGGGTCCCATTTAATAATGGCCTCACTGCTGTGCTTGCTCACCCTTATGACCTGGGTTCTTGGATCTTTTCTTCAGCTTCTCCAACTCCAGAATGAGGAGTATGTGCAGTTCCATGAGATTCTTCATGAGGTCATCAGGTTCTTTGGTGAAATCCTGAGGTTTCAGGGTTAAACATAAGAAAGATCCAACAGATTCTAATTTGGGCCTGTGGATGCTAGATTGCCCTTATGGGTTCCAGTCTTCCATGCTTCTCCTTCTCAGCATCAAGTTTTTCTTCCAACCTGCCTTCTCAACAGACCTACAGAAACCCAAGTCACCACCAGACCTAGAAGTAGCAGGTTCTGTACCGAGGATAAGTCATATTCTCTTACTCCAAATGGGTCTGCTTCCTTTGACACCCTTAGGCCATACATTGAAAATAAATTGGAACCATTCTTTATTTGAATACAAGTCCTTCTTAGTTCTACTGTTCTAAGATACTTCTTAGGCCTTCATATAACTAGTATATTTAATGAAAAAAACCCACAGAGTCAAAAGGAGGAAGCTCAAAGATAATACTGGTGGTACCTCCAAAATGTGATAAGTTCAAGGGGCAGTTACCTTACACACTTGAGATTGGAGGTTCTGAATGAAATAGAAGAAAATATCAGGCAAGTTGATACATATTCCTCCCTCATCACTTTAGGTTTGTTGGTGTGCAAGAAAGGCAATGTAGGAAGAATAGCAAATTTTGGCCAAGTAAACAATAGGTAGTTTATAAGTAAATGTTCCAAATCATTTGATTAGAAATTGACTTTAAAGAAACACTGAAATACAAGCATTCCTCAGAAAAAAATAAAACATAGCAGAAGTACATTGTTCACAGGGCGAGAATACGAAAAAGCCTACTTAACTCTGAAAGGATATTTTTAAATTATCCTTAAGCTTAAGGGCTTAATTACCACTACAGAACATAATTCTTGCAGGACTCTGATCTTAGTGAAGATGAGAGCTGGCCTTCATAAGAACCTATGAGAACAAGAGCATAACGGTGAGTCAAAGTGTTCTGTAAGTTCCCAAATCCTCAATACAGAATGGCTCTGGCTGCAGCATCCAGATGCAGCAAGCACAATCCTGATGTGAACACCTGTGGCCTCCCAGGTCCTTGACTACTACAACAGGAAAGTGCTCTCCTTTGGGAGTCTGTCCTCCCTACTATGCTTCCCATTCCCTGGTTAAGCAACTGGGCATGCCCCAGGGGCCCAGGCACAGCGATGTGCTAGGAACTGACAAGTCCCTTAAGCCAGTCCAATCACACTTTGTAAGAGCTATGAGGATATGTTTTCAGAGATGCTGGGGGCCACCTCTTCTCCCATGTGGGCACACAAGGTCTCTGATGTGCACAAAGAATTAGAATAAGTATTCTTTCTCTTTCAGTGCAATTTTTTCATCAATTTTTCTGCATCTCCCTGAAACTGAGAGCGCCCTGGTAAGAATCAGATGCTGCTGCCTCTTTGGACCTGCAACAGTGCTCAGTACAGGAGAGCTTAAAGGAAGGACAATTTTTTTCAGATATATTTCTGTTTTCTGCTGCTTGGTTTTGAATAATTTGGCTTAATTATCTAAACTGTGGATCAGTTTTTGCATCTCTTTAGAAAGTATTTTCTCCGTACGGACAAAGTCGAAACTCTATATTTTTTGCCAATCACTCTTACCCCCTATAGCTCTTCAGGAAGCTACTACAGGAGGACCAATCCTCAGGGAGTTACAGCTGACAGTGGGAAACCACCAGCCTTCACTTAGGCTCAGATCTGGCATTTATTTACCCTTTCTTGTTCTAAAGGGACTAAGGAATAAAAGTGGTGCCTCAGCAGTTCCGCTCCAGGGCCAACATTCCCTGGAGAGTCATTGGAATTTAATCTACAATGGAAGGTCAAAGAAGCTTCGGTCTGTTGTCAGAGAAAGCTGGTAATATCAGTGACAACACAGGAAGAAGCAGTGACAGGTAGGTAGGCAGAGCTGCTTTTTCCTAGGACCTCTTTATATGGGGGCCACACTGTGGAAGATGCCGCCTACTGTGAAGGAGGATCTTGCCCTCTCGGTTGATCTTCTCTGAAAATGCCCTCAGTGGCAGGCCCATTAAGCAGTGTTCAGCCTCCATTAAAGCCCAGTGGAAGGCCAAGAGTGATCTCTCAAAGGGAGAGTAGTTGTCTGTAGATGACCAAGGACCTCTGCTGCGATTTGCCTTCTTGGCCATGCCAACAGCTCTGAGTGGCACCCTTATCTGCTGTTGACCCACATCTTAAGCACCATTGGGTCTACTGTATCATGTGGCTCCAGTAGCAGGGATGCCTGCAGAAATAGCCTGCAGTATTGAAGAGCCATCTCTTCTGGCCCCACTCAAAAACCATAGCTTTTCAAGTCAGTTAGTATATGGACCAGTAACTCACCCAAGTGATGAAATGTACAGCCTACAAAAATCCAAATAGCCCCACTAAGTTTTGTGTTTCCTTGCTTGTGGTAAAAGAGCCCAGATGTAAAATTGTATCCTTTGTCTTAGAAGGAATATTTCAGTTTGTCCCACATCAATGGACTCCTAGAAATTTTACTAAGGCTTTTGAAGTGTAGTTGCATTTATTTCTCATACTCTGATCTGTAAATACCTTACAAACAATCCAAAATAGTGTTGCCCCCCCATTCACTCAGTGTAATCAGAATAATGCCATCAATGTAATGGACAAGTGTGATATCATATGGAGAAGGCAATCAAGATCCATGTGGACTAAGCTAAGAGACAGAGGGGGCTGGGGAACTATTATGTACCCTTGAGGTGAAGGTGTATTGCTGGCCTTTCCAGTTGAAAACAAATTGCTTCTGCTGATCCTCATGAGTAGGTATAAAGAAAAAATCCAATAGGGTCAGTAGCCCTATACTGGATACCAGATGTGTTCACCTATGCAAGAAAGAATACCACATCTGGTTCAGCAACTGCAACTTAACCTCTTGATTAAGTTTATGATATCCATCTTCTGCAAAGGCCAAATAGGAGAGTTGAGTTGGGATGCAGTGGGAACCATCAGCCCTGCACCTTTCAAGTCCTTTACCATGGTTGGTGCTGATCTCTGAATCCCTCCAGGGATATGACAGTGTTTCTGAGTCACTGTTTTCCCTGGTACAGGTAGCTCTAATGGCTTCTATTTGGCCTTCCCAATCATAATAGCTCTTATTCCATGGGTCAAGGAGCCAATCTGGGCATTCTGCCAACTTCTAAGTATATCTATGTTAAGTATGTATTCTGGGACTTGAAAAACAACATGATGGGTTCGGAAATTCACCGGACCCACTGTGAGTCAGTCTATATACACCGCTGATCACTTGCCCTTCATTCAAAGGGTTCTGGGTCCATAAACTGAATCAAATCTGGAAATTTGTTGCAGGGCATTGATTCTCTTTTGCTATGACTCAAGAGAAACTTTCGTTCATTTTCTCTGGAATTTTTCCTCCTATAAAGATTGCACAAGACTTCAGTAGGCTTCCTATCGCTTCCACTATTGGAACAATGTGTTTAATTAGCCAGAGTCTCAGACCATAAGTCACACCATTATTTTGCCTCTGCTGTCCATTACAGTAAGTATGTTCACCTTGTCTTTGGCAGTTATGTGCTGCCACTTGGCCCCCTTTATCCTGGGATCCAATTAGACTAACTGAATTTTTTACCTGAGTGTCTCTGGTTCCTATAGTAAAGTCTGGCACATAGAGAGAACAGTGACAATGCTGTTCATTATGCTGATAATGCTCAGCCCACAAACCTGTTTCTTATAGTGCTAGGAAAGTATTTCCCTACTCATGTGTTCTGGACCTTCCAATGTAGAGGAGCAGGTTGTATACGACAAATCTGTGTCAGTATTCCAGTTTCTCTGAAGTCTTTGAATCCCTCACCAACATTGGGCCAAGGATATCACACCTCCAGCTCATCCACAGCAGGCCAGGATATCACACCTCCAGCTCATCCACAGCAGGCCAGGATATCACACCTCCAGCTCATCCACAGCAGGCCAGGATATCACACCTCCAGCTCATCCACAGCAGGCCAGGATATCAGCACCTCCAGCTCATCCACAGCAGGCCAGGATATCACACCTCCAGCTCATCCACAGCAGGCCTGGATATCAGCACCTCCAGCTCATCCACAGCAGGCCAGGATATCACACCTCCAGCTCATCCACAGCAGGCCAGGATAGCACACTTCCAGCTCATCCACAGCAGGCCAGGATATCAGTACCTCCAGCTCATCCACAGCAGGCCTGGATATCACACCTCCAGCTCATTCACAGACAATGAGGAATATCAGCATCTCCAGCTCATTCACAGCAGGCCAAACGGTGATGACTTAGGCAAGCTTGGGTAGATGGCCTCTGTCCATGGTCCACTGTTGGAGGACAGTCCTGTGCAATACTCTATCCCTTCCTCTGGTGTGGGGATGAAACTTTGTGTGTGGCTTGAAGCGAGAACTTTTAAGACCTATCCCAGGAGATCTCCAGTTATCTGATATCTCTGTTGGCATTCAGAGTTATCTGTAGCAGGAAGATTCAGGATGTGACAATGATTCTTGCTTCGCCCTATCTCTGCAAAGTTCCAGGCCCCTTCCCTTGAGGCATTGAGCAAAATGTCACACCTCTAGTTACCTGTTGCACAAACCAGAGCTCTGCAGCCCCCCAATTAGAACCAAGTTGGCTCACCCCTCCTTTCTGCCTGCTCCCCACTTCCTTGCCCAAAGCACAGTAGACTTGAATATATAGACCTCACTGACAGAAAATAAATGGAGTTCCTATCCTCCCCGGCTCTCCACGTGTGTGTGAGTTCGTTCATTGCCAAGGGTGATCTCCTGCAGTTTTTCCCTCCCCCCTTCTTGTGGGAGCTAAGCCTAGAGACTGTCAACCTCCAGGCAGGAGAGAAGTCCTGGATCTGAGCCAAGAAGGGAAGGACAGCGTTTGGAATGCAGTCATGTGTGACACAAAGACATTGAACAACAACAACTACAAATGACAACAGGCACCCAGAACATGCGGCTCGACTTTCCACCAAAGGAAGAAGGAAACAAGGTATTTCTCGGGCTCTCTCTTAGCCCCTGATTTCCCCCACTCGAGGGAAATCTTGGAGGGTTTTACCATAGAGACAAGGAGATACCCCCTCAATCAGGGTAGTCATGGCCAGCTATGGTATATCTCTGTGGAATTTAACTCTTTTCCCATGAGAGATTAATCTTTGAATCTCTCTTTCTTTTTTGGTCTTTTTGAGACAGGGTCTCCCTGTAGCCCCAGCTGTCCTGGAACTCGCTCACAAAGATCCAAATGCCTCTCCCTCCCAAGTGCTAGGATTAAAGGCATGCACCACCACACCCAGCAGAATCTCTCTTTATAAGTCTCTGTCCTCTATATGGCCAGTTTGGCACATCTCTATGGAATTCTCTCTTCCCATGAGGTTAGTCTTTTGAACTGTCTCTTTCCCTAACCACTAGAATTTCCTATCTCTCTTTATCATGGGTAACAAACAGACAAGCCAAAAATACCCACAGGCTAAGAAAATAAAAACGCTCCTCTGAGGAGTTAAAATTTCCACACAGGAAGCAACCTCCTTTTGGAGTGAGACTCTTAATATTGCCCCGTGGATGTCCCCTGCAGACTTATGGAGTTCAGAATCCTGGATTCATGTGGCACAGAATGCTAGACAGTGAGAAATTGCTCCCACATCTCTCATGTTCTTGCCACTATTAGCTGCAGTGAGACAATGCTTAGGGCCTTCTCACCAAACCATGCCAGGAAAGAAAAACAACAAAATTAAATTGCAGACCCCCTCCTCCCAAGAACCTGCTAAAATTCCCCTTGAGAACCCCAATAAAATTCCCTCTGAAAGCCCCCAAGCTTCAGACACAGTAAAAATATAACAGGATAATAAAAACGTCCAAGCGGCTAGCCTTAACCTTTCCCCTAGTTATCAACCACTCCCTCTCAAGGGGCCTGGAGCACCTTCACCCTCAACCTCTTCCCTCTATGCTACAGAAAAACTGTGCCAGATTCAGGATAACCCAGATCTTCAATTACAGGTGTTCCCTGTTAATTTAGCTCTGACTTGGGGTCGCCCTCTAAACTGATACCCGTACCAGGCAAGTGAGTTAAAAGAACTAAGGCAAGCAGTCAGAGAGGATGGTGTCCAGGCACCATGGACAAAGTCCATTCTCCAGAGCTTTTGCACTTCTCTTAACACTCCACAGGACTGGAGAGATATCTGTAGATCCTCACTTCCAGGTCCGCTATTTTTACAATGGGAAGTTCTGTACAGAGATGAATGTCTCCAACGGGTTTGGAGAAATCAAGGGCAACCTAACATAGACTGGGGTTATGAACAGCTCTTTGGAGAAGGAGATTTTAGCACAGGGACGCAACAGGCTGGACTAGCCCCAGGGTACTTTGACCAGGTCTGCCTTTGCGCCCTACAGGCCTGGGATCGAATTATACCACCCACTGAATCCCAGACCAGTTCCTCCTTATTATTTCCTAGGCAAAAACCTCAGGAATCCCTGTCTGACTTTATCTTAAGAACTAAAAGCAGCCTAGAGAGGAAGATCCCCAACTTTGCAGCCAGAGAGATACTCCTTAGAAATATTGTTTGGGAGGGAATGAATTTGGAATGCAGACAAGTGTGCGAGGGCTTAAAAGATGACCATTATGACAGATAGATAGTGGCAACTCAGGACATGGGCACAGCCTCCCACAAAACTAATTACCTAGCTCAAGCCTTTGCAGCTGCTGTCACCACAAATGAGAAATGATTTAACTGTGGAGACAGAGGTCATTGGAAAAGACAGTGCCCGAAAGCACCAGTCTCTCCCAGAGGGCCTCCTGAATGACCCCATGCATTCTCTGCCCCCGGTGTAAAAAAGGATACCATCAGAGGAAATATTGCCACTCAAACTATGATAAAGATGGGAAAAAAATTGCCACCTTTAAACTCCTAGGCAGGCAGCCCCTAGCCCAAGAAAAAAAAGGGGGAGAAAGAGTCAGTGCACACCCTCTGGGCAGCACCTATTTCAGAAGGCTCACATCCTGCATTTACGATTAAAATTGGGGGAGGTCTTTTAAATGTTTGATAGATACAGGGGCAGACAGAACCATTATGAAACAGCAAGAAATACCCCCTGACTGGCCCTTGCTCCCAGGACCTAAACTTCTAGGAATAGGAGGGCCCTCACAGTCTTACATAACTAAAAATGTTTACACCTGGGAAGACCCTGATGGAAACATGGGTCAGATTTGCCCATTAATAGCACCCACTAATATCAATCTGCTAGGGCGAGATATTTTGGAGGCTTTGGATGTGATTATTGACACTCCAAATGAGAACAACCATGCCCAGAGAGACCATTTAACTGGGGGAAAATGCCTCCATCATCTCAGCAAGAAGCACCCCCAATCCTGAGGGTCACTACAGAATATGATCCCCTCATCTGGACTGGAAGTCAGATGAACCTGTCTGGATTGAGTAGTGACCCTTACCAGAGGAGAAATTGCAAACTCTCCAAGACTTAGTCAAGGAACAATCTTCATTAGGACACATCCGTCCATCTTGCAGTCCCTGGAACATCCCTGTGTTTGTCATAAAAAAGGCAACATGAGGTTGGCGGCGTCTCTTACAAGACCTGCAAACCATTAACAGAACTATGATTATATGAGGGTCACCACAGAGGGGTCTTCCTCTTGCCTCTGATATCCCAGCTAACACCCCTGTGCCAGCCTTAGATATCAAGACTGCTTCTTTTCAATCCCCCTCCATGCTGAGGATTGCAAGCAGTTTGCTTTCTCAGTTCCTGCAATTAACAACTCAGGTCCAGCAACTCATTACGAGTGTACTGTCCTGCCACAAGGCATGGCCAACAGCCCAACGCTCTACCAAGAGGTGGTAGCAGCAGCTCTTAAGCCCCATATGGAACAAGGTGTGCAAGTCTTCCATTATATGGATGACATTTTAGTTTGGGACAAATTATCAACTGACCCGACAACTTTAAAGGACAGGCTTGTACCATCCTTAGAATCTTTTGGATTTAAAATAGCCCATACTAAGGTTCAAATGATTCCCCCAATTTGTTTCCTAGGCACTGAAATTTCTCTCACAGCAGTGAGGACACTCAAACCTGTACTCTCCCTTCCTCCCAAGCTCACACTAGCATCCCTTCAGTCCTTCCTAGAAATCTTAACTGGCTCCGCCCATGGCTGTCCATCCCCACCACAATGCTACAGCCTCCCTTTGACCTTTTTTGAGGTGACAGGGACCCAGGTTCCAGGCAAAATCTCACAGAAGAAGCCTCAGAATCTCTAGCTGAAGTCAACCGAGTTCTCCAGAGCATGGCTTTAGCACGTTTTATACCCTCATTTCCTGTGTAGTTGCTTATTTTAACACTACCCCCATGCTTGTAGGGGCTCTTTACCAATCCAGGGGAGTACTAGAGTAGCTGCACAGGCCCATAGGGGGAACTCCCTGACTGTTAACTGAAATGGAGTCTTTAGCTGCTATGATAAGAAATGGGAGGGAACATTCCCTGCACACTGGGGAAGGAGCCTGATGTCATAGTGACACCCTTCTCCCTCCTGGATATCCAGTGGCTGATGTGAAATCATGTTCATATAGCCATAAGCCTCATGGGATTTCCAGGACTGATAGAAAATCATTACTCTAATGACAGGTGAGTCTCCGCTCTCCCATTGCTAAACTGGCTTTCTCCCTGTCTTTTCCAAGATGCACCTATAAGGCAGGACACATCTGTTTTCACAGATGGAGGGAAGTGGGGGGCTGCAGCCATCATTTATGACAACCTGGATCGAGCCCCTCAGATCCTGTTTCACCTGCTTCCTGACCATTCCTCACAGTACAAAGAACTCTATGTTGTTTATCTAGCTCTCAAAGAAACCAACAGGCCTCTTAATCTCTTCTCAGACAGTATCTATGTGATCAACCTGCTGCCCTGGCTATCCAGATACTTTGTCTGATTAGACAAAAGTCCCCTCTCCCTACTTTTCATTGCAGTTTCATCCCTCTTACAGAATAGGAGCCACCCTCTCTTCATACAGCACATCCATACCCACAGCCTCCTATCAGTACCTCTCTCTGAAGGCAACTCTCTTGCAGACCAAGTCTCCTCTACAGGGGTCTATGTCCTGTCCCTCTCTGAAGCAGAAAAATTCCATTCCATCACCCATGTTAACCTAAAAGGCCTCCAAGCTCACGTTCTTAAAATTCCCTCCACCCAACTTCAGTGAATCCTTAGAACCTGCTCCTCCTATTCTGCTCTAATTAAAACACCTGCACTACAGGTTTGGGGAATTAACCCCAGGGGATTGAAAGCCAATGCACTCTGGCAAAATGACATTACACACACAGGAGAGAAAGCCAAGGACCTCTATTTTCTACCTTTTTCTACCTTTGCTATTTTCTACCTTTGCTACCATGGGCATCCCCAAACAGATCAAAACAGACAACAGACCAGCATTTGCTAGCTCTCCCTTTAAATCATTTTGTCAATTATGGAATATTTCACATCATACAGATATCCCTCATAACCCACAGGTGCAAGGCATCATAGAATGAACCCACCAGGTCCTAGAAGAACAGTTATTGAAACAAAAGGCAGCGAAATACCCTCCTAATATCCTGCTGGCCATGGCATTGGCAACTCTAAACCTTTTTAACATTTATGTAGATTCAAAGTGTCCAGCCATAGTCAAACATTGGCAGACACCAAGCACTGTTCCTCAAATAGTTGTCAGACAGAAAGACCCCTTAGACAGTCAGTGGAAAGGACGTGATCCACTGTTAACAACTAGGAGGGGCTTTGCTTGCATTTTCCCACAGGACTGTCTGAGACCCATTTGGATTCTGGCCAGAAATGTCAGATTCATCCCTGCCAACCAAAAAGATGGCATGCCTGTCACTCATGGATAGAAAAAAAGAGGAGAAAGAGGAGATGACTGTCCCCGCCTGTGGGGGCAGTAATAGCAGGTACCCGAAGGAGACCCCAAACCTGTGAAGATGGGCGAGAGAGAAAAGCGAGACTTTGCGAAGGTTGTCAAAATCTACTTTATTGAGCACAAGCCGTTGTATTTATTTTGCAGAAGGCAAGAAATAGGGAGGGGGTGGGTGAAACAGGGTCTGGCGTCAGAGGAGGGTCTGTTTTTGCAAGATCACTGAGTTGAGACATCGGGCTGGAGTATCTGGTGGCTTTTACTGCATGTCCGCACCCAGCTCTTGAGAAAGGCTGGTGGCTTTTACTGCACGTCCGCACCCAGCTCTTGGAAAAGGCTCGAGGTGACAATTCACAGAGTCAAATTCCTTGTAAGCAAGCTCAGCGTAAGCAAGCTAAAGCCTGTGGCTCCTTACAGATGACACTCCCAGAACCCAAATGACATAACACGGAAGAAACTTGACCAACTCCTCACTTCTGCAAAATCCATGTGTCCCTCCTCCACACCCCTGTCTGCCATCCTTTTAGCTGCTCTCATAATAGTTCAAGCTAACTCTGCCTCTGCCCAGCCTGTGAATAGACCACTGTCTTGGACCCATATCTGATGATTCCTTGTCAGAGAAACTTGGGAGGGAAGAAATCAGGTAATTGGAACCAGCGACTGTCATTTGCAAGGCTGTAGCAAAGCAATCACAATTACTGTGTTTACCAATTCCACTACTACCTCTCAGGCACCCTTTATCTATTTCCCCCATCTTAACAAAGGACAGTGTTTGCAGGAAGCTGATACTTATGGTGGTTGCAGATTCTGGTCTTGCATGTTGGAGAGTGTTTGCAGCCCAAGAAGTCTGTTTCAAATACAAAATAACCAGTTTAAAATTAATATACAGGACCCCTGGAGTGACTGCTGGAGAGCTGGAGTACTGGGAAAACTCTACTCTTACAGCAACACCTGGTACCCTGCAGCAGATATCTGTATCTCTCACCAGCTTGTTCTAGCTCCTCAGCCCATCCTCACTCAATCCCGCATTCTGTTACAGGAATCCAAAATGGAAGGAAAGCTGCAGTCTATTGTAACATGGCCTCAGTACGTTGAATACGCCAGAGATCTCCTCAAGTACACCATCCACCCTAATGTCTCCCAGTGATTTTTCTGTGCATCCCTCACACACTCTCTTTTCACTGCCATTCCCTCTAACACCCCTTTACAGGACTCTGGACCCATGGAGACAGAGCCAGTGTTTCATGGCATTCCTCTCTTTGACTGACTCATTACACTTCCTATTTGTTTAGTGAGAGCTGCAGCAGCCCCAGACCCCAGGTGCCTCTGAAGTGTCCTTCTTGACAGGACCCTGTGTGTCAAATCACCATTCTTTCTCTGGTGTGATGGCACCACATCCCTCTGTGCAAATGCTACTGGTTCTGGAATTTGTTTGCCCGTAATTATCACCCCTCAGCACTTCCTTTATGAGAAAGAGAAAGTTGTTTTGATGCTGCAACCAGACCCAGACCATCAAAAGAGAGAAATATTCATCCTGCTTCTGGTCAGCCTAAGCATCATTTTCTCTACGGCAGCAATGGGAACTGCAGCCCTCATGAAGGTTTACAGCATGGAAGCAGACTTCTGAAATAAGCTTGATGAGGCAATGGCATCCACAACAAATAGCCTTGTATCACTCCAGAGACAGATAACTTCTCTGGCCGAGGTGGTGATGCAGAACTGGTGAGCCCTGGACTTACTGACTGCAGAAAATGGGGGAACCTGCATGTTCCTGGGGGAGGAATGCTGTTTTTTTATTTAAATGACTCTGCTCTGGTATTGTCGAGCAAAATGTTAAAACCCTAAAAAATCTCAGGAAAGAACTCCATGATAAATACTCCCCACAACTTTCTGTCCCATGGTTTTCCAACCCCCGAACTACCTGGTTACTTCCCTTACTGGGACCCATTTTCACCTTAGGAGTCCTTCTGACTATCGCACCCTGTGTCCTTCGGTTTATCAAAAACCGAATCAATACACTCATTGAGGTCTCGGCCAACACTGTTCTAGTCCAATACCAGGCCATCCCAGGGGATTCCCTAGAGGACTTTGACATTACTGCTCCATTTTAATTAAAAAACAAAGGATGGTTTGTGGGGATGAAACTTTGTGTGTGGCTTGAAGTGAGAACTTGTAAGACCTGCCCCGGGAGATCTCCAGTTATCTGATGTCTCTGTGGTCATTCAGAGTTATCCATAGGGATATTACAATGATTCTTGCTTTGCCCTATCTCTGCAAAGTTCCAGGCCCCTTCCCTTGAGGCATTGGGCAAAATGTCACACTTCTAGTTATGTGTTGCACAAACTGGAGCTCTGCAGCTCCCCGATTAGAACCAAGTTGGCTCATCCCTCCCTTCTGTCTGCTCCCTACTTCCTTGCCCAGAGCACAGTAGACTTGAATATATAGACCTCAGTGACAGAAAATAAATGGAGTTCCTATCCCCCCCGGCTCTCCACGTGTGTGGTGTGTGTGAGTTCGTTCATTTCCATGGGTGATCTCCTGCGGTTTTCTGTCCACCCTTATTGTGGGAGCTAAGCCTAGAGACTGTTGGCCTGCAAGCAGGAGACAAGTCCTGGAGCTGAGCCAAGAAGGGAAGGACAAAGTGTGGAATGCGGTCACGTGTGACACAAAGACATTGAACAATGACAACTACAAACAACACTCTGGCTCCTACAGTTTTTCTGCCATCCTCTTCCACGAGAGTCCCTGGCCTTGGAGGGGGTGCCTTAGATGTAGTACTGTCTTCTTCCCACTGTGGTGAGATATTGAACCCTTGGACCTTTTCATCACCTGTTTTCAGGATATGGCTATGGACCCACTCCATAGTATTTCTACTATAAAAACAAATGAAAAGGAAGGAAGAAGTGGGAACACCTAAACAGGCACTGACTGCAGTAATAACCTGTGGGTGTAAACACAATGCTTGGAAGGCACCTTAGAAGGTGTGTCACATCCAAATAACAAAACAAAAACAAAACAGTGGCTTCCCTATTGGGGGTCTATAACTTCCCCTGCCATGGGGGATTGGTCCAGCTTGCAGTAGCAGATGTGTGACCATCCCTTAGTACTAGGCCATAAATCTAATTATATATATATATATATATATATATATATATATATATATATATATATATATGCATATATATACTATTATATATAGATGACTGACATATATATACACACTAGTCATGCTACTATTGACTCCAGCAGGAATATCTTGTCTAGGATTTTGATAGTGCAGCATGCAGGGTCCATCATTAAGCAGAACCATTGGGGACAATCCTCCCACAGTGATCTGCATAGCACCTTCTGGCAATATGAAGGCCAGCCACCCATCAATGGGGAGACTCCAGCTTGGTCCTAGCTTGATCTTTCCCTTTCCCATGCTTGCATCATGCAGTGTCTTTAGTAATAAGGTCACACTCTCTAGTTCTGGTGTGCAACCAACATTAGTGGCAGTAACCTTTATTATTTTATTGTTTGGGGGCCTCCAGGGCTTCCCTAGTCAACAGCTAGCTCATGGGGGCAATCCACCCCTGGATCTGGGATTTTCATTTAACAACTGTACAGTTTCTAGAAGGGCCTTTTTCTGTGCTTAAAGCTTTTAACTCCTGTCAGCAACCCAGTTTTTCTTTCTATTAACCCTGCCCCCCATAGGATTATAGGAAAGGTTATCCTCAGCCCAAGATTGTACATCAGTACTTGTGAAATGAGTGTTCTTGTCACTATCAAGTCTCTGTGGGCACCCATATGTGACAGTAAGTTGGGTAAGAAACTCATGATAGCCTTACCTGTTGCTCATTTACAAGGAAAGACCTACATAAGGCCTGGCCAATGTCCACACAAGTGAGAGCATACT
The DNA here is from genome assembly GCA_009823505.1 of Rhizomys pruinosus. Lineage (NCBI taxonomy): Eukaryota > Metazoa > Chordata > Mammalia > Rodentia > Spalacidae > Rhizomys > Rhizomys pruinosus. The sequence goes on along the minus strand of VZQC01013319.1, from coordinate 2,569,666 downwards.
TGTATCCTTTGCTGACTGGCAGAGGCCCTATATAATCAATCTGCCAGTCCCTTATGAGGCAGGCTGTTTAACACCTGTGTCCCATCATGGTGTCCATTCTTCAGGGCTGTAACTGGGAACAGGTGTCACAGGCCTGGACAGCCTACTGAATGTCAGAGTATTTTATTGGAATGCCAGCAGTTCTTGGTATTTTCCAACCTTTGCTGGCTCCCCTTTGGCCAGATTTTATATGAACCTGTGAGCTGCCTCTAGGGTCACATGGAAGCAGATAACTGTTACCTTGGTAAGAGCATCAATTTTCTGGTTCTCTAGTGGGGGGAGCTCACAAGGTGGTGGGCTGCCATGGTAAACCACCATGAGCCTCAACTCCTGCTGTACCTTACCATACATTTCCTTCTACACATAGTCTCCATAGTGGCTATCCCATGACCTACCAGTTTTCTCTCCCATTGGGCCATCCATACAGTTAGGCTTTTGAATACTAGCTGACTGTAAGTGCAGATGGCCAAGGCTCTTGTGTTACTACTATCTGTACAGCTCTTACTTTAGCTCCTGCTCCCTCCTTCTCTTTCCAGCCACATAATGTCTATGTTCATCAATATTGCCCCAGCTACCTATTCTTTTTTGGTGTCCCTGATGGTGCCATCACTATACTAAGCATCAGTAGGAATTAGGGGAGTCCCTTTGTTTTTTCTGGAGGGTCAACTACAGGAGGTGAAGGGAGAGGCTCTGTGTCATGAAGCAACACAAGCCTAGTACTGCCTGTGTAGCACTGGTGATCAGGGTTTATGACATCATCCCTTGCTGTTGTAAATATGTGTGTTAGCTTTGTGGTGTTTGGCTTTGTGCTGCCCCTGACAACGGCTTGGCCAACAGGCCTTCCACCCATCCTTTTATGGGATATGTTGTTCTTACAATAACTCTGATTGCCATAGGTTCCCACACTGGACCATTGTTAAGACTTCCATCAGCATCTTGGACCATAGATGCTCCCTTTCTTTGTATTAAAGGTCAAACCTGAAGGGTATCTTCTGCCATTTCTAGGCCACTCCCTTCTTCATCTCTACCTGATTCCTACCATGGGTTACAGGTTTGATAGTCCTAGGATGGGCCTTGCATTATCAATTAATCTGAGCTTTCTTTCCTTTTGACCTCCTAGCAATAAAAAATAGCAGGCTATCTGGGCATGGTTGGATGCCTTTAATGCCAGCACTTGGGAGACAGAAGCAGATGGATCTTTGTGAATTCCAGGACAGCCTGATCTACATAGTGAGTTCCAGGACAGCTGGAGCTACAGAGAGACCCTGTCTCAAAAAGGCCAAGAAAAAATAATAGCAGGCTAACACCTTCATCTCCCTTTCTCTTTTACCAATTGACTGGCAAGGTCAGAGGCCAATACCAAAGAGGCTAACCTCATGTCCCATTATTACCCCAATTCCTTCCTTATACCTTTAGTCTCCATCCAGGCTGCCTCTGCAGCTGCTTATACTTCCACCTCTGGTGCACTACTCCCAGGGCTTGTAATATCTGCTTTAGACTTTGTGCTGTCCTTACTCCTATAATGGGCCTCTCAGTCAAGAAATCATGCCACTCCATACCACCTACAAAAGGACTGCCATCCTGGGATTTCCTCCAGGAACATCATCCACTTAGGTGGCTATATCTTACATATCTCATTGTCCACTGTGCTATTCACACTACAGCCTATACCCCCGCCAGCCTGATGAGATAGCCTGCCATGTCAAAATTTCCTGTGTCAACACTCTCCCCTCACTCAACTTCACTTTGGTGGTTGGTCCCCTTACCCAAATTAGGAACAACACCATCACTCTTCCCAAACTCATCTTCAGTTTGGTTGTATCCTGGTCAACTATGCCAAGTATAGCCAAAATTCCTTCTGGGGCATAAACAACACCTGCCCTCACCAAACTACAGTCTGGGACATCAGTGATTTTACTGGGATTAATTACATAGCAATGGTCAAAGGTTTACTTACAAGAATGTAGGTGTGTCCATCCTAAATAAGGTTGCACTGGAAAGACTTCATCCAGGGCTGGATAGTGACTCCCCACAGCTTCACAAAATGGAGAAGAGCCTTTCCCACAGCATTCTCAGTTTATGTAGCCTCAACCTCAGCCCCTGGTGCAACTAGGGCCGACTGGTTGGTTGGGAGGTGTGGCTGACTCTTTCTGCCCCTCCTTCTTGAGGAGTGTAACAGTCAATAAGCTTAGCTGTGATGTTCCTAGGCAAGTGGGTGCAACCAAGCTTGGGAAGATGGCATCTGCTGTGGTCTGTCTGTTAAGGGAAGATCTATGCAACAAATTGTCTTCACATCTTAGCTAAGACCGTCTCTCACACTCATGCCTGGAGGGTAACCTAACCTGGATAATGTCTCACAGGGAAGGCAGAAGTTTGTTTCCTAGGTAATTCTAGCTAGAGGTTACCAAATTAACTAAGCATCACAACTTCACCCCTTGTCAACCTGACATCCAAATATAACACTTTGAAGCTGTCACTTTCTACCCCTTGGTCCCATAAGCTCATGACCATCTTATAATGCAAAAGCATGGTCCAACTTTCAAAGTTCCCATAGTCTTCAACAATTCCTACACCTTTGAAAAGTACAAAATCCAAATCACATCTGAGAGCCAAAGCAATCTCATAACTGTGAGCTCCTATAAAATCAAAAGCAAATGATGTACTTCCAATGTGAATGACACCACATAAATATTCTTTCTCCAAAAAGGAAGAATCAGGGCATAGCAAGGAATTATCAGACCAGAGCAAAATCAAAACCAAGCAGGCCAAACATGAATACTGGAGTATCAGGTACAGCATCTAGGACTCACCATGAAATCAACTGTGAAGTGAGCTCCCTTTCTCCTTGCTGGTATATCTTATCTCTGGACAACATTTTAGGAAAGCTATTTAATAGGATGCATCAAAAGCCTTTGAAATATTTATACTGTATTCCACTTTTGAGAACCACAACTCCTGAATGAAAGGTAAAGACAAAAATTAATATGTGGCAAATTTAAAGGGAATTGCTTCTATTAAAAATTGTAAACACCATCACATATAAAAGAGTAGCCACATGAATTATAGAATATTCCCGGGTTGAATTATTAAACAGCTATTAAAAATAATGCTTCTGAGAAGATCTAATAACATGGAGAAATACTCATGGTTTAACACTCTGTATGGAAAGCAGGACAACAGACAAGTATACTGAAGGGTCTCTGAAATTAAAAGCACCTGGCTCTTTGGAAGCTCCAGTCTTAGAATTCTATTCCTGGAAGCACTGGAATCCCATGCACAGGCTGAAAAAAAAAAACCCATCCTGTTACCTCTCAATCCACTGCACCTTTGCTTAAGCTTTCTTTTTAAAAAGTAATCCCACTATGGTACTTCCTTAAACATGTTAAATAGCCATATGAAAATGCAAATAAAATAAATAGAAAAAGTAAGTGTTAGGCTTTAGTTATGGCTCCATTTATGTGTTATTTTACCTTTTTACTTTACTTTCCAGAATATCTTTCCTTAAATTAATTAATTTTTATTTTATATATTTTGCAAGCATGTATATAGGTACATTATATGCATGCAATGCCCACAGAGGCCAAAACAGAAGGTTTGATCTCCTTGAACTGGAGTTATGGATGGTTGTTAGTCGCCATGTGGGTACTAGGAACCAAACCTGGGTCCTCTGCAAGAGCATCCAGTACTCTTCACAATAGCCATCTCTATAGCCCCTTCAGTAGAACATTTTTCAGTACTACATTTTGTGTGTATTCAGAACATTCTTACCAATAGATAAGAAGTACACATTCTTCTCAAGAGCATGTGGAACCCTCTCTAAAACTGACCACATTATAGGGAACAAAACAAATCTTGATAATTATGAAAGAAAGAAAGATAGAAAGAAAGAAAGAAAGAAAGAAAGAAAGAAAGAAAGAAAGAAAGAAAGAAAGAAAGAAAGAGAGAAAGAAAGACCACACTGGATTGAGACTAGAAGTCAACAGTTAAAACTAATCATATGAAATACACAGATGCTAGAAGCATGAACAATATACTGTTGAATCAATGGGTCGTTGAAGAAATCAAAGAAGAATTGATAAAAATTTCTTCAGCACAATGTACTAGGAATTCTGGGTTACAACCAAGACAGTCCAAAGATAAAAATTTATGCATGGTCACATTAAAAATCAGAGTGCTCTCAAATAAATGACCTAATGATGTACCTCAAAGCTCTAGGAAAGCAAGAAGGAGCCAAGCCCAAATGCAGCAGGTGGCAAGAAGTAACAAGTCAGGGCAGAAATGAATGAAATGGAGATGAAAATAACAATATATAGAATCAAGGTGACAGAGTTGGTTCTTTAAAAAGATTAACAAGATTGACAACCCCCCTAGACAAAGTAATCAAAAGGAACTGAGAGAAGAAAAAATTAATAAAATTAGAGAATAAAAACGATTTTTATAGCAGCCTTCATGGCTAGCTGGCTGCAGTGGAAGTGGCTGGCAGAAACATGGGGTAAAGCAAAAGTCAGCTAGAAAAAATGGAGTAAGCTTTGCCATTTCACCATAAAATAATCCTTCCCGGGGTTCCAGCGCACAGCATTGGTGGACATAGACTCGAGGCCAGCACAACACCAGCGTGTGCCCAGGTGAGGCCCACTGGCTTTGGTGCTTTGCACACCCACCTATGGAGGCTTGGTGTCAGCCAGAAACCTCCAACCTTTGGGTTCCAGTGTGTGGCATGGGTGGATGTAGACTTGCTGCCAGCAGGTCAACAGAGTACCAGCACGTGGACCAAAGTAGCAACACAACCCCCCCTCCCAAGCTAGTGGAGCTGTGGCACAGAGGATCTAGCAGGCACAGTACTAGTGATTCTAGTCTGTGCAGCCAATGTTGAGGCACCAGAATCCAAACAAACAAACAAACAAACAAACAAAAATCCACATGCCAAAGACACAAATAAAAACAACATGGGAAAAGCTCATAATAAATCCACACCAAACTCTACCAACCCTACAGAAGATTCCTACAATGAGATCTCCCTGGAAGGAAACCAAGACATAGACTTTAGAAGAACAATTGTAGACAGGTTCAAAGAAGTCAAAGAATATAAAGAACAAATCAGAGAACTAAGAGGAGAGAATGAAAAACTCAGATGGACCTAGAGGGAGATAATGACAAATGTTGGAAAGAACTAAAGGGAGAAAATGACAAACTCTGGAAGGAAGTGGAAATGCTGAAAAGATCCCAGGCCTAAATGTAAAAAGAAAATGATCAATGAACCAAGATGAGAAAGACTCCAGAAGGAAATGGAAATACTAAAGAAATCACAGGATGAAATGAAAAAGGAAATTGAGCATTTATCCAATCAACAGGAAAGGATGGGGAAAAGCTTCGGAAGCAGAATGGAAGAAGCAGAAAAAAATATCAGACCTGCAGGATAACACAGAGCAACTAGGATGCTCAAATAAAGATTATGAAAAATTAAAAAAATAAACAAGAGTGGAACAACCAAGAAATGTGGAACACTATGAAAAGACCAAACCTCCACATCATAGGGATAGAGGAAGGAGATGAAACCCAAGACAACACTATTGACCAGATCTTCAACAGGATAATAGAAGAAAATTTCCCCAAACTGAAAAAAGACAAACCCATACAAATATAAGAAGCACATAGAATACCAAATAGACAAGACCAGAAAAGAAATTCCCCATGCCATATAATTGTTAAAACACTAGATGCTCCAAACAAAGACAAAATACTGAAAGCCATAGGAGAAAAACAACAAGTTACATATAAGGGGAAACCCATAAAAATCAAAGATGACTTCTCAGTGCAAACCATGAAAGCCAGAAGAACGTGGACCAAAGTTTTCCCAGTGCTAAATGACTTTAGATGCCAATGCAGACTACTACACCCAGCAAAAATATCAATTATAGTTGAAGGAGAAAGAAAAATCTTTCATGACATAAACAAGATGAAGGAATACATGTCTAAAAAACCAACACCAGTTGCCACTTTTTGGTACATCCTACTCAATGCAAAGCTGTATCTCTTCTTTCTCAGACGTTAAGTTGGTGACATTTTGTCCTGTTGGAACAAACAAATCTTTTCCTGTGGTTAGTTTTAAGATTTGAATTGTAAGGTTTTTGACAAAAAGGTTTCATGTCTGTCTGGATCCCCCCCCCCTTTTTTTAACCCATGAGTCTCCAGAAGACAGTTGTATTATACATAACTATAGGGTGGAATCAAGGCACAGATTTCATCAAATTCACCCATGTTGTTTTGGGTGACTATATATGATTAACTTGGGAAACAAACTTAATTTTTACGTTAAATCGTCTTAAAGAGAATGCTACAAGGTGATACTGTACAACAGAGAAATTATAGAGAACATTTGTATGTGCCAATCCCAAAGTTATTGCTCTACAGATTTTGTGTAAAACAAATGTGGACAACAGTGAATTATATCTACATTTAACTCAGATGCATTACCGTTTTTATCAGAGTCTGTAAACCAATGTTGTTTAATATACACATATTTACTTTTACTGAGTCCTAAAACACCATGTATCCTGTAGACAGTGTCTAGGCGAAACTGGGTACTTGCTGAACTCACGTCAATTAAATATACCTTAAGCGAATATACACCCGTGTCCCTCTCCCGCCCATCCCCCCTTCCCAATTCACCATTTCAGTCCATTTTTGATGCAGTCTTTCTGTTGTTCTTTTACTATGCATCCTTCTCCATGAGAAATATTTATATCTGGGTTGTTGGTACTAGCATCCACATATGAGGGACACCATTTGTCGTTTGTTTTTCTGGGACTGTGTTACTTCACTTAACATAATGTCTTCCAGCTCCATCCATTTACCTGCAAAGTTCATGATGTTGTCCCTCTTTACCGCTGCATAGAACTCCATTGTATACATGTACCACATTTTCTCTATCCACTCGTCAGTTGAGGGGCACCTGGGCTGGTTCCAGCTTTTTGCTATTGTGAACAGAGCTGCAATAAACATAGCTGTGCATGTATCTTTGCAGTAAGTTGTGTCTTGTGGGTATATACCCAGGAGTGGTATGACTGGATCAAATGGAAGGCTCATTTTGAGTCTTCTAAGGGTTCTCCACACTGCTTTTCATAGTGGCTGTACAAGTTTACATTCCCACCAGCAATGGATGAGTGTTCCCCTTTCCCCGCAACCTCTCCAGCATTTGGTATCATTCGTGTTCCTGATCCTAGCCAGTCTTATTGGAGTAAGGTGATATCTCAAAGTGGTTTTAATTTGCATTTCCTTAATAATCAGAGATGTTGAACAGTTCTTAAGATGTTTCTCGGCCATCTCTAATTCCTCCTCTGTGAAGTCTCTATTCAGATCTTTGCTCCATCTTTTGAGTGATTCATTTGTTTTCTTTCTTCTTTGTTTTTTGAGTAGCTTGTATACTCTAGAAATTAATGCTTTGTCATATGTATCTGCTGTGAAGGTTTCCTCCCACTCTGTGGGTCTTCTCCTCACTTCCTTTATTGCTTCCTTTGATGTACAGAAGCTTTTGAGTTTAATGAGGTCCCATTTGTCAATTGTCGATCTTATTTCTTGTGCAGCTGTGGTCTGATTTAGGAAGTCTTTTCCTACACCTATGTCTTGTAGTCTGCTGCCAAGCTTCTCTTCTATCACCTCCAGAGTTTGGGGTTTCACGTTGAGGTCTTTGGTCCATCTGGAGTTGACCTTTGTACAAGGTGAGAGGTAGGGGTTTAATTTCATTCTTCTACAAGTGGTGATCCAGTTTTGCCAACACCACTTGCTGAAGATACTGTCTTTTCTCCATTGTGTCTTCTTGGCCCCCTTGTCAAATATGAGGTGGCTGAAATTTTATGAGCTGAAAGGTTGACCCGTCTGAACATTGAAAGGAAGAAAAGCCTCAGATTGCCATAAACATCGAACCCTTCTGTGGATCCTACATGTAACAACTATTTATAATGAGTCCTAATGAAACTTATACCTTCTAGCCACAAAGGTTTTGATATGAGAGACTTTCTTGCCTACCCCCCCATAGAACAAGGAGAAATATGACGATGATGAGGTCATTCTCCAACTGTAAATTGGAGACAACTATTATAGAGGTAATCTCTTATAAAACCGGTAAAAATGCCTTCTTTAATTGTCTAATAGACATAGGAACTGTGAAAAGGATTATACTCTGTTCAGAACCAAATATAATAATAAAGTCCTTGGGCTATGCACTTAGGCAAAGTATATTAATGCAGGAGCTTTGACATCAGCAATGGATTGTTCTACCAGGGAGATGTTGGCCAGGGGATCCAAGGCCCCACAAAAGGTAAGGGCTCCTTGCCCCTAAGTTGGGATACCTGCAGGAGGAGAGGCGATAAGACCCTGCTGCCGAAGACCGGATGTTAACATGGGAGGGATGTATTGAGACCGCACATGCAAGTGTACAGATGGCCTCTGGAATGCCAGAGAGTGTTGCCAAAGGCTACTAAACCAATGAAGCAAATACGGGTCTCCCTGAGTCAAGCAAGACTCCACCGTCAGCACCAGCTACACCTCACCTGCCTGGAAATACTGTGCAGCAGAGGCAGCCATGTGCCTGTATATCCCAAATCTAATTGGCTATTGGCTCTCTCCTTGGAGGAATAACCCATGGCTGATGCCACAAGCTTACATCCTCTACAGGTTAGGAGATGTTATAAGCCACAGTAAGACCCTGTCATATTTAACAGGAGGGAAAAATGTAACTCATAGATTAACATATCATCCAATCATATGTGTCTATGCCAAAGTAACCTACCATAACTATTAGTGCTGCTTAAATACCTATATATCTAATTGCTTCATCAGTAGGATCGAAAGGTTACTCCTGGACAAACTGTCAGCCCATGAAAGGAAACAGTCAGAATTGACCAGAGTCCAAGTCAACAGCTCCAGAGAGAGGGGACTGTTTTACTTCTCATCCACCTGTGCCCCTTTTCTAAGCCTAGGGAACAATCTGCGGAAGAGGGGGCGTGGTAAAATGTAAGGGCTGCAATTGGGGTGAATGGTGAAACTACAGCGATGTAGTCTGGACACTCATTTGATCAACTTGATTGACCAAACAACCTGTCACCCTCCACTGGATGGTGGGACTGTGGGGGTTTGGGCACAACAGCCTGCAGATTGGTTTTTCATGAAGGATGCCTGTACTCATGGATTATCACTTATAGCTAAAAAATGAAAAAAAAAAAAAACAGAGAAAGATGCAAGACAGTTACGGCAGAATACATGATCTGGGATGGGGTGGGGGTGGGGGGGAAGGGAAAGGGAAATATGCCTGATCTGAATTGGAAAATGATGTAGGAAATGCACAAAGCATCAATAAAAATTAAATTAAAAAAAAAAAACCAACACCAGAAAAATCCTTGAAGCAATCCAAAGAACAAAGGAAAGTAGCAACTATCCCTAAGCAATTAAAAAGAGAAATTAACAAAAGCATAACAGACTAAATACAAACCTAGACCAAAAATGCAAACAAAACTGGGCAAGGTGGTGCACGCTTTTAATCCTGGGACTCGGGACGCAGAGACAGGAGGATCTCTGTGAGTTCACAGCCAGCCTGGTCTACAGAGTGAATTCCAGGCCAGCTGGGGCTATAGTGAGACCCTGTCTCAAAAAAAATGCAAACAAAAAAATAAGTGGAAAGGAAGCAAGACACATCTATCAATAATAACCTTAAATATTAATGGTCTAAACTCCCCAATCAAAAGACATAGACTGGCAGAATGGATTAGGAAAAAGAATCATTCTATATGCTATCTACAAGAAACCCATCTCACCCTCAAGGACAGACACCATCTTAGAGTGAAAGGGTGGAAAAAAATATTCCAAGCAAATGGTAACAAAGAAACAAGCAGGAGTGGCTATTCTATATCAGACAAAATAAATCTCAGAGTAAAATTAATCAGAAAAGACAAAGAAGGACATTATATCTTTATCAAAGGAACAATTAACCATGAAGACTTCACAATCCTAAATGTTTATGCACCAAACTCTGGTGCACCTAACTTTATAAACATTACTCTTGCAGACCTCAAGACACAGATTAATCCCCACTAATACTGAAGGACTTCAATACCCCACTGAGCCTCTTGGATAGATAAATAGGACAAAAAATGTATAGAGAGATATCAGAAACTGAACAACACAATACACCAAATGTATCTCAGAGACATCTACAGAATATTCCACCCAAACACCAGAGAATATACTTTCTACTCAGCACCTCACAGAACATTCTCCAAAATCAACCACATATGGGGACACAAAATAAATCTAAACAGATGCAAAAGGATGGAAATTATTTCATGCATTCTATCAGACCACAGTGCAATAAAGCTCAATATGGACACTAGAATAAGCCTTACTAGCTACAAGAACACATGGAGACTAAACAACACAATTCTGAATAACAAATGGGTCAGAGAAGAAATAAAGAGTGAAATAAAGGTATTAATGGAACTGAATGAAAAAGACAATACAACACAACAAAACCTGTGGGATACTTTAAAGGCAGTTTTAAGAGGGAAATTTATAGCCCTATGTGCCCAAATAAAAAAACAGAAAGGGAACAAATGAGCTAACACTGCAGCTAAAAACACTCCAGAGACAACAGCAAATGAACCCTAAACCTAACAGATAGGAAGAAATAACAAAAATCAGAGCACAAATCAATGAAAGAAAAACAAAGAAAACAATACAAAGAATCAATGGATCCAAAAACTGGTTCTTTGAAGAGATGAACAAAATAGACAGACCTCTAGCCCAGTTAACCAAAAGAAAGAGGGAACAATTCCAAATCAATAATATTCATGATGAAAAGGGAAACATCACAACAGACAAAGAAAAGATCCAATCTTAGGAGAATACTTCAAAAACCTACTCTACTAAATTTGAAAACTTAAGAGAAATGGATGAATATCTGAAATCCTGGAAACCAACAAACCATAACTAACAAGAGATTGACAATTTAAACAGACCCATAATATACGAAGAAACTGAACATGTATTAAGAAACCTCCCAACTAAAAAAAGTTCAGGCTCAGATGGTTCCACAGCAGAATTCTATAAAACATTTAAAGAGGACTTACAACCATTATTACTAAAATTGTTCAGAAGGATACAAGCAGATGGAAATCTCCCACATTCCTTCTATGAAACCAGCATCACTCTAATACCAAAATCAGGGAAAGATATAACCAAAAAAGGAAACTATAGACCCATCTCATTAATGAATATAAATGCAAAAATTCCCAACAAAATACTTGTAAATTGCATACAGACCCACATCAAAAAGATCATCCATCATGATCAAGTTGGATTCATACCAGAGACGGAGGGATGGTTCAACATACATAAATCAATAAATATCATAAAACACATAAATGGACTTTTGAAAGACAAAAACCACAAAATCATCTCAATTGATGCAGAAAAAGCCTTTGACAAGATCCGGCATCCCTTCATGTTTAAAGTTTACTAGAGGGAATTGGACTGAAGGGAACATTCCTCAACATGATAAAAGCCATATATAGCAAACCCACTGCCAACATCATCCTAAATGGAGAAAAATTAGAAGCATTACCCTTAAAGGTGGGAACCCAGCAAGGCTGTCCCTTATCGCCACTGTTCTTCAGCATGGTGCTTGAAATGCTTGCTAGGGCAATAAGACAAGAGAAGGAAATTAAAGGAGTACTAATCAGAAAATAGGAAGTTAAACTATTCCTTTTTACAGATGATCTGATAGTTTACCTAAGGGATGCTAAAAACTTCACCAGAAAACTCCTAGATATAGTTAAGAGTTTCAGTAAAGTGTCAGGATACAAAGTTGACCTAGAAAAATCAATAGCCTTTCTTTACACCAACAATAAACAAGTGGAGAAGGAGAAGACCTTCCCACTCACAATAGCCTCAAAAGAAACCTGGGAACAAACCTAACCAAAGATACCAAAGACCTCTACAACAAAAATTTTAAAACCCTGAAGAAGGAAATTGAAAATGACATCAAAAGATGGAAAGACCTCCCTTGCTCATTGGAAAAATTAATATAGTAAAAATGTCCATTTTACCCCAAATTGATATACAGATTCAATGCAATCCCAATCAAAATCCCCATAAGTTTCTTCACAGACTTGGAAAAAAAGTCCTTAAATTCATATGGAAAAACAAAAGACCCCAAATAGCTAAAGCAACCCTGAGTGAAAAGTGCAATAGAGAGGGGATTTCTTTGCCAGACTTCAAGCTACATAAAGACAGCCTGGTACTGGCACAGAAACAGACCCATTGACCAATGGAACAAAATTGAAAATCCAAACTTGAACTCATAATTTCAGCCACCTTATATTTGACAAAGGGGAAAAAAATAAAAGCTCAGTGGAGGAAGTATAGCATCTTCAGCAAATGGTGCTAGCAAAACTGGATCACCCTGAACAAAAATCAACTACAAGTGGATCAAAGATCTCAATGTGAAACCTGAAACCCTGAAGATGATAGAAGAAAAAGCTGGCAACAACCTACAAGACATAGGCGTAGGAAAAGTCTTTCTAAATCAGACAGCAGCTGCACAGGAAATAAGGTCAACAGTTGACAAATGGGACCTCATCAAACTCAAAAGCTTCTGTAAAATGAAAGAAATAATTGAGGAAGTGAAGAGAAAACCCACAGAGTGGGAAGAAATCTTCGCCAGTGATAAAACTGATGTCCAGAATCTATAGACTACTCAAAAACAACAACAACAACAACAAAAACAAAAACAAAGATGTAAGAAAACAAATGACCTACTCAAAAGATGGAGTAAAGAACTGAACAGAGACTTAACCAGTGAGGAAGAAAAGATGGCTGAGAAACATCTTTAAAAGTGTTCAACATCATTAATAATTAAGAAAATGCAAATTAAAACCACTCTCTGATATCCTCTCACTCAGATACGACTGGCTAAGATCAAGAGAACAGAAGACACCAAATGTTGGAGAGGTTGTGGGGAAAGGAGAACACTCATCCACTGTTGGTGGGAATGTAAACTTGTACAACCATTGTGGAAAGCAATGTGGAGAACCTTTAAAAGACTCAAATGAGCCTACCACCTGACCCAGTCATACCCCTCCTGGGTATACCTACAAGACTCATCCTACTGCAAAGATACATGCACATCCATGTTTATTGCAGCTCTCTTCACAATAGAAAAGAGCTGTAGCCAACCCAAATGCTACTCAACAGAGAAGTGGATGGAAAAATGTGGTACATCTACACAATGGAGTTCTATTCAGCAGTAAAGAAAGATGACATCATGAACTTTGCAGGTAAATGGATGGAACTTGAAACCATTATGCTAAGTGAAGTAACAGTCACAGAAAAACAAATGGCTAATGGTTTCCCTCATTTGTGGATGCTAACACCAAATCCCCTGTTGAAAGACAAGCTGAACAACATTATTGTTATATTTTTATCTGAAAGTAACTGTGTTGTTATAATGTAAATCTCTTAATGGGCTCTAGAATCGACCTACCACTTATTTTCAGATTCTGTAATTACTGTATATGGGTGGAAGGTATGTATTCATATTTTAGAGTAATATAAAATTAAAGGGGAAAATGTGAATTCCTAAACATATTTTGGAATTAACATACAGTTTATTCTCAGAGGTCATAATTTTGATGTATATGTGACTACAATATAGGCATATGTTGGAGCAATACAAAGGGGAGGGGAAAACAACAACATAAAGACTGGGTTAAAGAACTGAATGATACAGTTAAACTCTGCTCAAAACAACAACCCTCTGCAGGGAAAAACTTTGGAAAGACTGAGAGAAAGATGCAAGACATGTATGGCAGAAGGCATGAACAGGGGTGGGGTGGAAGCAGGGAGAGGGGAATGTGTCTAAATTGGACTGAAAGATAATGAATGAAATACACAATTCATCAGTAAAAGTATTAAAAAAAAGAAACAAAAAATAATCCTTCCCATATTACATACAATTCAGTTGATCTCAACCAATCTCCAATGTTGCTGTAAACTGTTTATTTGGCTCCCCAACTACTTGCCTTCTTAGCCCCATGTTCCAGCATCTTTGCTTCTAAGCCTGTGTCAGACAGAGCTTGGCATTCTGCTGATATAGAAGATAAGAAAAGGACAGAAAAAGTAGAAATAGGGGAAGGAAGGATTAAGATGAATGGAACAGGGCTGGCAAGATGGTTCAGCAGATTAAAAAACTTGCCACCAACCCTCATGACCTGAGTTCAATTTCCATAACCAATATGGTAGAAAGAACCAACCCCCCAGAGTTGTTCTCTGACCTCCCCCTTCTGAAGCTTACAAATACTTTGAGTGAAGTAGAAGGAAACAAAACCCTAGAAACCACATGATGGAAAGAGTACCAACTCCTGCATGCTATCCTCTGACATCTACACAATCATTATGGCATGTATGCATGCAGATAAGGTAAAATAAATAAAATAAAAATTTTTTAAAATAAAAAGATGAGTGGACTAAAAGAATGTCCAACGGCTTGAGAGACATGACTTTTTCTGTGGGTGGTAAATGTCTTTGAAGGTAGTTTCCAAAAAGAAGCTCAATCATGTTTTGAATTATAAAGTATTGTCATGAAATTTAGAAGGGACAATTTTGAAGACAACATCCTCTTAGTAGTATAATTTTTAGGGTTGGGAAAGAAGAGAACATTACCAATACCCTTATGTTGTCTTTCTGGCTTTAATAAATTATTTATAGTCTACTTTTGTCCAAGAAGCAATTTAAGTTAATTTCCAAAGATAAGGATATTGTTTTTTTTTTTTTATTAATTTTTTTTATTTATTTCTGTATGTGTATGAATGTACTGTCTGCATGCAAGTCTGTGCACCCGTGTCGTGCAACGCCGCGGAGGTCAGAAGAGGGTCTCGGATTCCCCTGGAACTGGAGTTCTCCTGGAATTGGAGCTTCAGACGGTTCTCAGCCGCCATGTGGTTGCTGGGGATCGAACCCGGGTCCTCTGTAAGAGCGGTCGGCGCTCTTAACCGCTAGGCCATCTCTCCAGCCCAGGATATTGTTTTTAATGTAAGGGCTACAAATACATCTCAATAATAGAGTATGTGCTTAGAACTCATGAGGCCTTGGGTTGAATTCCAAGCACCACTCTTAGCTCTAAAAATCCAAACACTCATCCTGGATCGCCTGATAGCTGGGTGAGGATAACCCGAATCCACTCCCACTGGGAAGTGTATTTCCGATCTTGACTCCCCCTAGCAGCATAGGCTCTCACTTCCCAGAAAGGGTCTCTGGGTGCTACGTAACTGCTTGGACGTCTGTAAATCCTCGCCCAAAACAGTGGCACTTCTTTGTGTCACTCCTGAGCCTCATTGGTTCACATTATAGAAAAATTAAATTAGTGTGTATGTCAATTTATAGGAATGATAATAAAAAAATAAGGATGAGGAGCTGGAGAGATGGCTCACTAGTTAGGAGCACCAGGTACTCTTGAAGAGGATCTGGGTTCAATTCCCAGCATCTACATGGTGGCTAACAACCACCCATAACTTCAGTTCCAGGGGATCCAACATCCTCTTCTGACTTCGTAGGCATCACACAACACGAGTGCACTGACAAACATGCAGGAAATACACTCATTCACATAAAAATAATAAAATAAATAAGGATAAGAAAATCAGAGCAAACTGGGTTGATATACATTCAATGCATGGCTTGGAGCTTTATACTCCTTGTTCTAGTGTGCTTTCAATTGCTGTGACAAAACACTCGGACCAATATCAACTTGGGGAGGAAATGGTTTATTTGGCTTCACCTCCTGGGTCACAGTTCATCACTGAGGGACCCCAAGGTAGGAACTCAGGGCAGGAATCTGGAGCCAGGAGCTGAAGCACAGGCCATGGAGGAATGCTGCTTACTGGCGTGTTCCCCAGTCCATAGTCAGCCTGCTTTTTTTTTTTTTTTTTTTTTTTTTTATTTTTGATGTTGTTTGTATGGGTGTATGAATGTACTGTCTGCATGCAGGTCTGTGCACCCGTGTCGTGCAATGCCGCGGAGGTCAGAAGAGGGTCTCGGATTCCCCTGGAACTGGAGTTCTCCTGGAATTGGAGTTACAGACGGTTCTTAGCCGCCATGTGGGTGCTGGGGATCGAACCCGGGTCCTCTGCAAGAGCGTCGGTGCTCTTACCCGCTACAGCCTGCTTTTTTATACAACAAAGAACATTGTGCCCAGGGGCAGCACTGTCCACCATGGGCTGGGCCCTCACACATTGACAATCAAGAAAATACCCCATAGACATGGCATGAGCCAGTCCAATGGATACAATTCCCTAGTCGAGGCTCCCTTAACCCAGGTGTGTCAAGTTGACAACTAAATCTATCCAGCACACTCTGGTAATGTGGAAGTCCAATTATTTTAGTCTTCATGTACTATTCTCCCTTTATTATCCAAAGACTCAAACTACCAATTCCATGAATCTATAAGCAAGCCAGCCTTTCTCCATTTTCCTTCTGTTGTCTCTAGAGGTTTACAGAAACTTCCACATACAACAGTTGATGGAGACTTACTCCTGGCTTGCCGTCTTCCTTTGAGCAGGCCACCCTGTCCATGTCAGAAGCAGCTTCATCTTGACCCCTGTTTCACTGCCCATCTTTCACTCCAAGTATGTGTTTATTCCACATTTGAAGTCAGTTTCTAGACTATTAATATATAAAGACTTTAATAAATGTAAGATGATTATCATAAGATTTTTCTATTAAAAAGGAAATTTTTAAAAAGTTAGATACTAAAATAGTTATCACCTGAGACTGTGTAGGCCAAATCCAATTGTCTCTCCCCTACCAGCCACTTTCTTCTCTGCAGGCTCAATCATTTAATTCTGATTTCCCTATTGGAATTCCGGGAACACAGCTGTCACTGGTACCCAATAAAGAGGAAAGCAAATTGCTTTTTCCTCACCCTCCATATCAGGCCCTTCTTCTAGACCACAATATAATAATCTGCATTGGTGGGAGTCTCAGAAAGAAAGGCCCAGTTTCCTAATAGTGCGCAGTGAGATTTAATTCTCAGATTGTGCATTGGTGTCCATTCTGATATAAATTTTACTTTATCTTTGCAAAAGATAAATAAAAATGTTTCCAATGTGAAAATGAGTCTTCCTTGAAAATGAATCAGAAAACAGCTGACACCTAAAAACAGCAGCTCAAACTGACTTACATCAAGATTGAAAAAATACTGGCTCAATATTTTTGGTGGGCCACGAATGAGTTCCTCAATCTTTTAGAAATCAACATGGAGGAAAGCATGATTCATTTTATGCTTGAAGGTGCCCATAAGCCCACAAGGCAAAAGTAAAATTTCATGATGGCTTGGGAGAGAGAGAGAGTGAATTGTACAGTGCAATAGAAACCTCTTCCTTAGCATCCATACAGTAAACAAAGCAGCACATTTTATGAGGCTATTTCTTTGTAATTCTCACTCTAAATTGGTAGAATAATCATCCCATGGAAGCAGTTCTATGCAGGACCAATCTTAACTGAATAAAGAGTATAGTTTGCCAGTCACAGCTCTAGTCCAAGCATTTGGGAGACAGATGCAGGAGGATCCGAGGCCAGTCTGGTCTGTGTAGTAAGACTCCATTTGGTTTTGTTTTGATATTTTTTAAGAAAGGATAGTTTTACTTAACCCAGAGGCAGATTTTAAAGAATTTGACTAGAGATTATTGAAATAGTGCTTTCCAGCTGGCTTTATTCTGTGAATTGACATGCATACACCTATAATCGGTTCTTTCCTGTCCAGTTTATTTCTATTTCACAATTGTCTGCTAAAAAATCCTTTCTATCGCTTCTCAGCCTTTTGGCTAAGATCAAGTGTAGTATCTGTTCTTATCAGCTTAATATCTGATACGTCCTTTATCCAAGGACAATGTACTAAATGGATTTTTGGAAGTAGGAGTTGGAATAGGAGCTTGCTCCGTCCACTCCACACATCAACCTGATATTGCAGTACCTCGAGGAGCAGTGCAACCCCTTGGGGGTATAAAAAAGTCCTTTCAAATGTTAATGGATAAATTGAGACAGTGCTTTATTCTAAACAAATGTGTGAGAGCATGGATACATTTGCACATGCTTAGAGTCTTAGAGCAGGTAATGATGTCTTATGATTTCCTACTGAGGTTGCCCTGACAATTACAGTTACAAACAGCTGTCCATAAATTAGATTGATATAAATTAGAAAATATAAGAAAAGAAAAGTACACAATATTAATGTATCCTTTCATTTGACTTTTTTTTATTTTTAAGGGATTCTACAATATAATGACACAGTTGTTTGCAGATAACATTGATGTTACTCAGTATGTCATACAATTAGGTAATTGGTGCATTTTGCAAGTATCTATGTCCAAATTTTGAACAACACAAGGTTCCCATAGTCCAGTTGGAGAAGCTTGTATGCACAGGCATGTTGATCAATCAAGAGTCCAGACTATATTCCTGTAGTCTCATGATTCACCCCTATCTCTCCACAGCCCTTACAATCTACCACGCCTCCTCTTCCGCAGTTTGTTCCCTGGGCTTTGGGAAAGGGGCACAAGTAGGTGAGAAGAAAACAGTCTAATTTCTTTGGAGTTGTCATTTTGGACTCCAGTCTGTTCAGGTTGTTTCCCTTCATGGATTGACAGCTTTCCCAGTGATACCCTTTTTAGTCATACTAACAAAGCACAAGCTATTGGATGTACAGGCATTTAAGCAGTACCACTTATTATGTCAAGCTAAGCTGTGAGCATAGACACTGATGCTTGGATGGTATGCTAATCCGCAAACTGTGGTTTCTCTACAAAGGGTGACAAGTTCTTATTGTGGCTTTTAACATCGCCTAACCACTAGAGGACATAAGCTTGTGGCATCCGCTGTGAGTTATTCCTCCAAGGAGAGAGCTAATAGCCAAATAGATTTGGGATATATATAGACACTTGGCTGCCACTGTTGCACAGTATCTCCAGGCTGTTGAGGTGTAGCTGATATTGATGGAGTAGTCTTGCTTGTCTCAGGGAGACCAATATTTTGCTGTATTGCTTTAGTGGCCTTTGGTAATGCTCTCTAGCATTTCAGAGGCCAGTTGTACGCTAGCAAGTGACATCTCATATCATTTTTCATGCTCACACCAGGTCTTCGACAACAGGGACTTACTGCCTTTCTCCTTGCATATATCCCACTTATAGGCAAAAGGCCTTTATAATTTGGGGGGGCGGGTTTGAATCCCCTAGCCAACATCTCCTAGGCAGAATAATTCATTGCTAATGTCAGAACTTTCCTGTAGTAATATATTTTGCTTAATTACACAACTTATAAACACTTTACTATTGAATTTGGCTCTAGATAGAGAAATATCCTTTCACAGTTCCTATGCCTATCAATCAGTTAATACGTTATGCCTATTTTATAGGAAATTACCACTGTAACAATTGGCTCTAGTTTACAGTTAGGGAGTGGTTTCATTACCATCCTGTTTTTCTTTTTCCTAAAAAAGAGGAGAGGTAGGAAGGTTTCTCAGCATCTGGAAGGTAAACTTCATTAGGGCCCATTATAAACAGTCAACCCCAATATTATTCAGAGAGATGCTCAGTGTCCATGACTCAGGCAGTCTGAGGTTCCTCATTCCTTAATGTTCAGATGGGTCAACCTCTCTGCTGGCATTCCCCAGTTCATCCTGCACAGCCATAAGTTGTATGTTTTCAGGCATTTAGATTGGTGATTTTTACCTGTGGGAACATAAAATTCTCCTCCCATTGTTAGTTTCAAGACCAGAAAAATTGAAAATTTATCAATAGGATTGGAACACAGAGTTTTCCATTTGTAGCCCAGAAAGGATAGTACTTGGAGGGATCATTCCTCAATGTAATCAAAGCCATATACAGGAAACCCACAGCCAGCATCATCCTAAATGGGGAAATGACAGAAGCATTCCCTTTAAGGGTAGGAACTTGGCAAGGCTGCCCCCTGTCACCACTCCTCTTCAATATAGTGCTTGAAACCCTTGCTAGGGCAATAAGGCAAGAAAAGGAAATTAAAGGAGTTCTAATCGGAAAAGAGGAAGTCAAACTATCCCTTTTTGCTGATGATATGATTGTCTACTTAAGGGATGCTAAGAACTCCACCAGTAAACTCCTAGAAATGATTAAGAACTTCAGTAAAGTGGCAGGATACAAAATAAATATAGAAAAATCAGTAGCCTTTCTTTACACCAACAATAAGCAACTGAAGAAGGACTACAAGGAGACCTTCCCACTTAAAATAGCCTCAAAAACAATAAAATACCTAGGAACAAACCTAACCAAAGATACCAAGGATCTCTACAACAAAAATTTTAAACCTCTGAAGAAGGAAATTGAAGAAGACATCATTTGACTTTTTAAACCCAATTCATTGATGCTAACCAATGCTTAAGAAAGATCAGACATGCTGAGAGATGGTAAGGATACTTTTTTTAAAGATGGGATTCTATAAGATCTTGAAGTTTTGGTAAACACTAAGTAATGTTTTAAGGCATCAGAGAATGCTGCCTATCATATTACCAAACACAATTTAAAACTGTTTGCTAACCTGTGTGGTTGCAAATGATGGTATTAGTGTCATTACTTGAGGCAGAGAAAAAAATATCTGAAGCAGTGTCTTATTCCCATGATACATATCCCCCTAATTCTTCTCCTATTTTAAAGTTCATTTGTGGAAGAACTGACAGCTGCCTATCCTTCCTTTCAACAATTCACTGGATGAAACCACTGTAGCCACCAGTGACATTGAACAGCTGGGTGTAGGCCTCTTCTTCAAAGAAGAACTCATCTTTCCTGAGCCCTGATTTGAAACTTCAAAGACCCTCACTGTGTTCAAAATGGTGACAAGTTTCTTTGCCAGGAAAACTTCCCAGGAGAATCATCTTGATATTCCATGCACAGATGGAGCCCTTGCAGGACTTGGTAACACATCTGGGTTGCTGCTTTGATGAACAAAGAAACTCCGTTTGCCATCATGACTCATTGCAGTCCTCATCGGTATGCATTTTCAGCGAGAGACTGCCAGCCAACTTGAAAGAAATTTGTCACCAACTACTTAGAAGTAAGTCCTTAGTTTCATCAGAGTCAGAATTTTATTCACCTCATTTTCAAAAGATTTTGTGAAGAAATGAGATCAAAATAGACATGATTTTGCTAAGCAGAAGTTTGCTGGTTTTCTTGAGGATGAGTCTTGGAAAGATTGATTGAAATATCAGTTCAGGTTTCTAATAGAGAAAGGAAAGCTTCTTCAGTGTAATCTGGCAGGAAGGAATCCATTCATGATTCAGGTTTCTCTGTAAAGACCTACCACTCAAGAACTTACAGTCACCTTTATGGATATGAATTACATAGAAACAACAGAAAAACTATGTTGACTGAGTTAAATGTTTTATTATTCTAGAAGATGAAATTGGATGTAGAAATTTTAACTAAATTAACTAAGATAACTTCATAAAGTTAGAAGAAATGCTTTTGTAAGTAGAGAGGATTAATTATTGAAGACTTTATTACAGGCAGAACTCTGATGAAAATGAACCACAAAAAAGAATAGTTTCTTATATTATTTGCTTAAAAATATAAAACACAGACTTAGAAGATATCCCTGCATTGATTTCACAGACAGAACCAATGACAAAATCAGACACTGACCTCAGTGGTCAGGACAAAGGAATGATGCAATATAAATTCAACTTGAAGAATCTTGAGATCTTACAGGAATTCAAGTGTCTAGAAATAAATGTGTCCTTCCTGGGAAAGGAAGCAAATCATGCCTAATACATTTTTAAATTTCTCAGTCATTGAAAAGAAAACCTAAAAAGGATGTGGGTCAAAGTCATACATTTTCCCATATTCAAGATCATTTTATAATTTCCAACTTCTCATTCAGGTCAACAGTAACCTTAGCTCCAAGGAAACCTTCAGAATTCAATTCTACTTTTAATTTTGTTTGACTTTTTGGACTTGTTACAGCAAGTGTTAAATTTATTGAGATAAAAAACTAAGAAAGAGCCGGGCATGGTGGCGCACGCCTTTAATCCTAGCACTTGGGAGGCAGAGGCAGGCAGATCTTTGTGAGTTCAAGGCCAGCCTGGTCTACAGAGTGAGTTCCAGGACAGCTGGGGCTACAGGGAGACCCTGTCTCAAAAAGACAAAAAAAAAAAAAAAACTAAGAAAGAGACATAATTATTTCTGGGAATTAAGAAAATTCATACACATATATTACACATTAAAGATATTCTCTTTCGGGGCTGGAGAGATGGCTCAGCAGTTAAGAGCTGCTCTTGCAAAGGACCTGGGTTCGATTTCTAGCACCCACATGGCAGTTAAGAACCATCTTTAAGCCAGGCATGGTGGCACATGCCTTTAATCCTAGCACTCAGGAGGCAGAGACAAGCAGATTTCTGTGAGTACAAAGCCAGCCTAGTCTACAGAGTGAGTTCCAGGCCAGCTGGGGCTATAGGAAGACCCTGTCTTAAAAATACCAAAAAAAAAAAAAAGATATTCTCCTTCACACCTCTCTTTTCACAACCAAGAAACATTTTTATATCTTATTTATTTGAAGGAGATAAATCTCCAGTTAAATAAGTTAAATAAGATTCATGAGTCTAAAAACTGTAAGAATTGCTGATCTAGAAACTGGCTATATGGATTGTCCTTAAAGCAAGCAATAAATGTTGTTTCTGTAAATAGGTCTTGGATATTAGTGGGATACTTGGGGCATATGGAGTTTAAGCAGACGACTCTGCACCTTGAGTGCCAAGTCACATGTCAAACCCCATCATTATCAGGGGCAGAATCAAAGTCTTCATAATATAACTGTGTTCTGCTTCCAGGAATTCAACCCTAACAGGGGCTAACAATCCTTCCTTATAAATACAGTCAATAGTCCCTTCTGAATATAGTTAGCAAAGCTGTAAAAAATTGGTACAGCACCATTGACCATATGGTTCTGATTTCTCAACATTTCATTCAGTGACTGCAGAATGTGCACCTTTTCAAGCACACATAGAATACTGTAATGGTTAGTCTCAATTCTCAACTTGATTAGCTCAGAGGCATCTAGGAGACTAGTAAAATGTGCCTCTGAGTATAATTATATGACAGTTCAGAGGTTCTCTGAATGGGAGCCATGGTATCCCATAAACCAGAGCCCCAGACAAAGAGGGAAAAAGGAGAAAACCAGTTAGTGCAGAAATTTGCTGTCTCTACTTGCTGGACACCATGAAGAGAGACCCTATCATGTGAACCCACCGCTGTGATATATTACCTCAGAGTACTCTTAGATACATGTAGACAAGTGACCCTGGGCTGACGCCTCTGCAATCCTAGGCCAAATTAAATCCTTCTTCCTTTTAAATTGTTTATATTAGGTATTTTGTCAAAGTAAAGAAAAATCTGACTAGCAGAATAACAGGACCAAATGGGGACATGACTGTGACTTTACCTGACAGTGTGAGTCATAAACCTTTGAACTGGTTTGTGAGGAGAATTTGGAAAAGTTTGGAGATGTTGGCAAGAGAAGCCCAATAGTACTTTAAGCACAATTTAATGGGCAGTTTGGATAAGAGCTCCAAAGTCCAGAGCGCAGGTGGGGATGTGTAATGACTCCTTATGAGGTTTCAATGGCCAGGGGCCACTGGGTTAGAGTCCATGCATATTTTATTTTGGAAAACATTATTTTGTTTTTGTCCTCAGACTTTGAGGTAAGTGATACTGAGTTTAAAGGTGACAGACTAGTTACAATGGTGGAGACAGTTGAATCTCCTTGAAAGGAAACCCAGCAATCAGGTTGGAGCAAAGTACTGCCAGTTGGTTTTAACCAGGTTTAAACTGAAAACTGAGAAGAAAAAAAAGACTAGAAAGATTTGAAAAATTTGTAGCTTCCAAGAAAAGAAGCTCATATAAATGTGGGGCCAAGGAAAGTGTGGCTGCTTAAGAAATCGAGGCCACCAAAGAGTCAAATGCTTAGCAGTGGGGCATAGGGAAGATGTCTTGATAGTATCTCAGGAATCAGCATGATTTCATACATCTCAGGCTCAAGGTTTTACCTCATTTGGAAAGAGTGCTGTGAGAAAAGGTACTCTGTTCATGTGGAGCCACCTAAGGAAGCATTTCCCCACATGCAGCCATCTAGAAACTCAGAGGCACTTGCAGCCATTGTGCCAAGGCACTTTCCTACTGCTTGAGCTGGCAGAAGACCTTGAAATCATCCAGGTGATACTGGCTTTGTAGTCATACAAAATGCAAATAACTGTGGTTCATGGTAGCTTCCACCCAGACTTCAAAGGAAAGTTTGGAATGATAGGTAATCTGTAATTGAACTGAGATCCCCATGAGAAGCCCCAAGAAGACAGCATGTAAAGCTGATAGTGGGCCTGAAATACAGGGGAGAACTTAAGACGTTAGAGATGCCAGAAACATAGAATGCCAGACAAGGAAAGCTGTAGGCAATAAACAGAGCTTAGCTGGAGTCTAAGAAGGGACTTTGAACTTGACCTTTTGAACAGTTCTAGAACTGGTAAGACTAGCTTTAAGATGGATTACATTTTGCAGTGTGAGATAGTTGTGAGGCTTTGGAGGACAGGCGTCGAATGTCATGACCTAAGGACATGCGCATTTGAGTGTCAGATCACCATGTGAAACTGTTCCTGGGGAGATGTGAATAAATGTCTCCTCATCCCAGATACGGCTCCAAGGACATGCCACAGTCTAACATGGTGACCCACTGACTTCTGCTGGGGTCCTTGAGAAGACTATGGATAAAGCGTTACTTGGAGGACCAAAAATGACTCAAAGCTGTATCGCCAAAACCCACCCCAGCATGTGTCACAGCTCATGAAAGCTTAAACTTGGAGTGCACTGTACAGTCTACAGGTAGCTCAACAGGTTGGAGAGTGTCTGTCCAGTCAGCTCAGCTGTCCTTACTGGGCTTCTACAAGCTTGCAAAAGGAGAGGCCTAGTGAATCCAGTCAATTCTGGGGGACTTCCTGAAGCATTGGGCTGTTTACTTCCTGAACTTAAAAGGTACACACACACACACACACACACACACACACACACACACACACACGCACACTTTAGAATAACATGTTGTTTCACCTTTTAACATCCTGCATCCTAAGGAGCTTCCTTGCTGGATAGAACATTTCACGACCCCTTAGAACATCCTCCAAGCAGCTTCCTTCCAAGATGAAAGATTTTACCTTAGAGGAAATTGCTACACAAAACAAGTTCTAAAGAGGTAGGCTTATTATGGTTAAGCTTTTTTATTAAAATTTTTATGTTTCATACATATTTTTAATTAATCGCCTTTATACCCGCTTTTTCCTAGGCACCATCCTGCAGGTCACACCCCCCACTGGAGTTCACATATTCTGTCATTTGTGCTAGGGTACATTGTACCAAACTATTCTCCCTGCCCACTCCTCAATGCCAGCTCATTCCCTGAGCTCTAATCAGTCAGCCTATCCGGAATTCCTTTCCTGAAGGATGGATCTTCCTCACCCAACCGCAATCAGTTGCCAAAATTTCTTCTGCCAAGACTGGGCTCTGCTACCCATTTCTGTAGTTCTGTGCAGTGCTTTTGTCTGGGTGAGCTTGCATGGGTCTTGTGCATGCCAATACCAATGTTGCAGGTTCATATGAACTGGGTGTCAGGAGGTTATAGGATTCATTTCCATTTTGTCTTTTACCACTTCCCTGGATCTTACAATCTTTCTGTCCTTTCTTGTGCAATGTTCCAGGTGGGTGAAGCTGAATATAGGCGACCTGTCCATGGGACCACACTCTGTAGACCCCTAATCTTCATAGTTTGGCCAAACATTCTCTTTTAAGTTCCTAGTCTCCTGTTGCATTGCAGAGCTTCCTTAACATGAGTTAAGAGGTAATTAATGCCTTCTTGGGTCCTTGTTCTACGATGCTTGGGGCTTACATGTAGAGGTTGCACTATAGATGTGTTGAGTAGGCATGAGCAATTCACAGTACCAGACAGGAGAAACCTTCCTTTGAGTCACTGACAAGGTCAGTCCAAGAGACACCCAAAATTACACAGGCTATTGCCACAGCCCTTGATTGCCTCCAAAAACCTGAATGTAAGAGCCTATTGCTGAAGACAGGACATAGTTTGGAGATCAGAACTTGAGCAATGGAGCTGGATCTGACCTGGAAGCCACAAGGCTAGCTCTCATAGCTTTGAAGAGCATTATGTAAGCCAAGCCGCTAAGGAGAACACCAATCAATGGTCCAACATCAGCTTCAAGACCAAATATCCACGTCAATGACTAGCACAGCATACAACATCAGTGCAATAGTGGCACTTTTATCTTGGGGAAAATCAGTGGCTAACTAATTGGACCTAAAGCCCACTCAGTAGGAAGAAACTCATGTGTGGTATTCTAAACATAGCCAGATGCACACAATTGGAGAGGTCATAGATCTTAGAGAAATCCCCAAGATTGACACATCTCTAGGCTAAGGTAACATCTTACTAACTACAAAAGATATATCCTTATATTTACAGGCAAATATCCCAAATACCACTCAGGTAAGAAGCTTCTTTTGCTCAGATGAGAATAGTATGGTGGTTAATCTTAATTGTCAAATTATTTACATTGAGAAGCACCTAGCAGATTAGTAAAGCACACCTCTAGGTGTGTCAGTGAGATTGTTCTCAGAAAGAAACCAGTAAGTGGGAAAACCTTCCCTGAATGTGGCCATCATGATCCCACAAGCTGGGAGCTTAGGTCAATAAAAAAGCTGATGAGTGCAGAAACGCGCTCCATCTGCTTTCCGGCTGCCAGGAGACTGAGTCTCTACATGTACTCTCAATGCCTTGATGCACTGCCTAGTGAGGAGCAGAAAGGTATAGGAAGTCAAGGGACTGTGGCCTGAAAGCCCTCAACGATCCTACAAGGGAAAACTGAGTCTTTCCTCCCTTGTTTTTCTCAAGTCAACAGAAAATCTTGCTAACATCAACATTTCCAGGATAGTCATATACTGACAATGTGAAACAAATATCAATATGTCACACAAAGTGTAAGGCACACAGAACTCAATTAAGTTAAATTTCATAATAGAATAGAGAATAAATAACAGAGTCCTAGCTGACACATAGCTAGAAAGCTGACACATAGAAAGAAAAAAATCACAAGAAATAGACTGAAAAATATGTTGAACTTAAAGAAAATAAACTAGTTTTTCAAACTTTAAAGTTTGTACAATGCAGAATATAAAGCATCCTATTAGAGGGAAATTGTAGTTTTAAATCCAAGTATCAGGAAAAAAAGTATCTCAAATCAATAAGTTTCTATCTAAAGGTGGCAAAGATAGGCAATAAGGATCACACTAAACTGCAAATATGCACAGGACATAAATGATGACAGAGTAAAAATTAAAGAAAGACAAAAGGGAAACACAATTTTGAAACAAGTTTTTTTTTAATTATCAGCATTAACAAACCCTGATCAAGACAGACATCACAAGAATAGAAAACCACAGAACAGCACAGCTCATGACCAAGACAGGAACAAAACAAATACAACAACATATAAAAGGAATTAAACACGAAGACTGAGTGGAATTAAGCCTCAGAATGCAAAATAGGTTTAATAGCACCAAATCAGTCTTGTTATATTACATTATTAGAATAAAGGAAAATAATCATTACAAATTATGCATAAAAACTTTTGATAAAATCCTGCCACTCATATTAAAAACTTTCATGAGGAAAAGAATAGAAAGAAACCTCCTCCACTTAACAAATAGCATCACAAAAACCCCACAGTTGACATCACAGCTGGGACTATATGGGGAGAAAAGGGGGACCAGCAAAGGAACAGAGGGGGTGGGAGGGAGCAGTGGGGGAAGACAAATATAAATGAAGTTCATAGCTTGTTGTAGCAACTGAAAAAATTTTTTAAAAAGAAATATTGGATTGTAAAATCAGTGACAGGGTAAGAATATCAGCCCTAACCACTACACACTGGAAGCACTGGAAGCCTACCCAATGAAAAGATCATGATGGTAGAGGAACAAAAATTAGAAAGAAAAAGTGACACCATCCTTATTCAAATATTCTATGTATAAATTGGCTTTGGAAAAACAAGATTCTATGTATAGAAAATCTTGAGAATTTGTGCACACGCGTGAGCCCCCCCACACACACACCAAGGCTATTAGAATTAACAAATGTGTTCAACAAAGTTTCAGGACACAATCAATACACAGAGCCAAGTGTGTTTCAATACATTAGCAACAATCAGTTGCAATACATCAATTACATTTGTAGTGCCTTCACAAAAAATAAAATTGATTTGGATAAATTTAACAAAGAATTGTAAAAATTCTACTGTACAAAATATTGCTATGAGAAATTATAGATTTAAACAGATAATGAAGCATGGCTGAGAATTCCTGGAAAGAAATTGTGACTACAAAGGCTGATTAGAACTTTATTCATGTGGAGGGGTTGGAATGTTGCAAGTCCAGATGTAAATTATCTTGGGAGATCTTTAGCCTCTTGAGTGGCATTTCGTTGTCTTCCACCATGGAGGCCTAACATCTTTTCAAAGTTTAGGTACGTGCTTTGGAATGTATAAACATATCCTGGTTTCCTCCTAGTGATGGACTAAGATAACTCTGGAACCTATATCAGAGATTTTCCCACTTTGCTATAACTCACTTAAATGATGCAACCATCACTATTTTTAAAAATTATGTTGATTTAGCCGGGTGTGGTGGCGCACGCCTTTAATCCTAGCACTTGGGAGGCAGAGGCAGGCGGATCTTTGTGAGTTCAAAGCCAGCCTGGTCTACAGAGTGAGTTCCAGGACAGCTGGGGCTACAGAGAGACCCTGTCTCAAAAAGACCAAAAAAAAAAAATTATGTTGATTTATGACTTTCGACGCGATCCCAATTAAAATCCCCAAGAGTTTTTTCACAGGCTTGGAAAAAAGTCCTTCATTTCATATGGAAAAACAAAAAATCCTGAAGAGCCAAAACAACCAGGAGTGAAAAGAGCAATACAAGGGGATCTCTATATCAGACTTCAAACTATATTACAGAGCTATAGTCATAAAAACAGCTTGGTACTGGCACAAAAACAGACCTGTTGACCAATGGAACAAAGCTGAAGATCCAAACTTGAGCACATACAATTTCAGCCATCTCATATTTGACAAGGGGGCCAAGAAGACACAATGGAGAAAAGAGCATCTTCAGCAAGTGGTGTTGGCAAAACTGGATCACCACTTGTAGAAGAATGAAATTAAACCCCTACCTCTCACCCTGTACAAAAGTCAACTCCAGATGGATCAAAGACCTCAATGTGAAACCCCAAACTCTGAAGGTGATAGAAGAAAAAGTTGGCAGCAGGAATAACCTTTCGATCCTACTAATGAAGCACAAGCAATTAGATATATAGGTACTTAAACAGTACTAATTGTTATCGTATGTTACTTTGGTATAGACACAGATGTTTGGATGGTATGTTAATCCATGAATTACATTTTTTTCTGTAAAATATGACAGGGTCTTACTGTGGCTTATAACATCTCCTAACCATTAGAGTGCTTCATTAGTAGGGTCAAAAGGTTATTCCTGGACAAACTGTCATCCATGAAAGGAAACAGCCAGAATTGACCAGAGGCCAAGACAACAGCTCTGGAGAAAGTAGACTGTTTTGCTTCTCATCCACCTGTGCCCCTTTTCTAAGCCTAGGGAACAATCTGCAGAAGAGGGGGCATGGTAGACTGTAAGGGCTGCGATTGGGGTGAATGGTGAAACTAGAGCAATATAGACTGGACACTTATTTGATCAACTTGATTGAACATACAAGCCCCCCCCCCCGCTGGATGGTGGGACCAAGGGGCTGTGTGGGTTTGGGCACAACTGCTTGCAAATTGGTTTTACATGAAGGATGCTTGTACTCATAAATTATTACTCATTGTTAAAAAATGAAAAAAAAACTGAGAGAAAGATGCAGGACAGTTATGGCAGAATGCATGATCTGGGATGGGGTGGGGTGGGGTGGGGGGAAGGGAAAGGGAAATATGCCTGAACTGAATTGGAAAATGATGTATGAAATACACAAAGCATCAATAAAAAATGAAAATTAAAAAAAGAAAAAGTTGGTAGCAGCCTACAAGACATAGGTGTAGGAAAAGACTTCCTAAATCAGACTGCAGCTGCCCAAGAAATAAGGTCAATGATTGACAAGTAGAACCTCATTAAACTCAAAAGCTTCTGTACAGTGAAAGAAACAATCAGGGAATTGATGAGAAAACCCACAGAATGGGAGGTAACCTTCACTGCTGATACATCTGACAGAGCATTAACTTCCAAAATATATAAACTACTCAAAAAACAAAGAAGAAAGAAAACAAATGACCCACTCAATAGATGGAGCAAAGAGCTGAACAGAGACTTCACAAGTGAGGATGGCAGAGAAACATCTTAAAAAGTGTTCAACATCGCTAATAAAGAAATGCAAGTTAAAACCACTTTAAGATATCATCTCACTCCGATAAGACTGGCTAGAAAACAAATGATCAAGAAAACAAATGATACAAAATGCTGGAGAGGTTGTGGGGAAAGGGGAACGCTCATCCACTGCTGGTGGGAATGTAAACTTTTACAACCACTATGGAAAGCAGTGTGGAGAAGCCTTAAAAGACTCAAAATGAGCCTACCACCTGACCCAGCCATACCACCCCTGGGTATATACCCACAAGACTCATCCTACCACAGAGTGACATTCAAGCTATGTTTAGTGCAGCTCTCTTCACAATAGTGAAGAGCTGGAACCAACCTAAGTGCCCATCAACTGACAAGTGGATAGAGAAAATGTGGTACATCTACCCAATGGAGTTCTATGCAGTGGTAAAGAAAGATGGCATCGTGAAATTTGCAGTTAAATGGATGGAACTAGAAGATATTATGTTAAGTGAAGTAACACAGTCCCAGAAAAACAAACGACGAATGGTATCCCTCATCTGTGGATGCTAGCACCAAGCACCTAATTGTAAAGCAAACTGAGCAACATTAATGTTATATTCCTTGTGATCTGAAAGCAACTGTGCTCTTATGTTGTGAATCCCTAAACAGTTTCTAGAATTAACCTACCATTTATTTTCAGACTTTGGGATTTTGGTATATGGGTGGAGGGTGTATATGCATATTTTAGGGTAATATAAAATCAAAATGGAAAAATGTGAATCCTGAAATATGATTTGGAATAACACAGTTTCTTTTCAGACGACACAATTTTACTATAGGTGTGACATATATATATATATTTTTTGAAGCAATACAAGTTGGAGGGAGCAATAACAACAAAAGAACCAGGACAAGAAGAGACTAAACAGTGAAGTTCTCCCCAAAACAATAATCCTAAAGATGCAAGATATGTATGGCAGAATGCATGAACTCGGGTGGGGTGGTAGGCATGGAAAGGGAAATGAGTCTAAATTGGATTGAGAAATGATATATGACATATGAAAAAGTTTAATAACAATAAAAATATATTTAAAAAAGAAAAGGACATATTGTCAAGGGAAAAAATTTATTTATTATTTTATGTGTATGAATGTATTATTGCCTGCAATATGTAAGTGCATCTGTGTTGTACAGTGCCCGTGGCAGTCAAAAGAGGGTGTGGGATTCCCTAGGACTAGAGTTAGGGACAGTTGTGCTCTTAACTGCTGAGCTATCTCTCAAAGCCCACTGTCATAAATTCTTTAAAGAAGAAATTATATAGTTAAAACTGTTTTAAGAACTTTTATTATGGGGTCTGCATAATAACTCAGTAGGTAAAGGTGCTTACTGCCAAGCAGGAGGACCTAAGTTTGATCCCCAAATGGTGGAAGGAAAGAAGTGATTCCAGAAAGTTGTCCTCTGATCTCCACACATATGCCCTGGTTTGTGTACATGTGCTCATACACACACACAATGAATAAAATAAATAAAAATGAAATTAAGTGAGTTGTAAGAAAAAATAAAAGTTATCAAAAATTTAAATATCTTATTTATTATTTTTATGTGTGTGAATGTATTGTCTGCATGTATGTGAGTGCACCCATGTCATGCAATGCCCTGGAGGTCAGAAGAGGGTGCCAGATTCCCCTGGACCAGAGCTAAGGACATTCTTAGTTGCCATATGGGTGCTGGGAATTGAACCTGGGTCCTCCACAAGAGCAGTCAGCATTTTTAACCACTGAGTCATATCTCCAGCCCATAAGCAAATATTTTTTTAAAAAATGTTCACATTCAACCCATGAATATTTTATCTTACCTGGAAAAAGGACATATCAGATGTGACTAGAATTTGGGGACGGAGAGATTTTCCTAGCTTATCAAGATGGGCCCAGTAGAGTCACAGGAAGTAATCAGAGGAAGACAAGAGGATCAGTCAGTAAGAGGAAATGGACAGTGGAAGACAAAACTGGAGTGATGGGAAGAAGGGTGCAAACCAAGGAACAGAAGTTGGCTCCAGGAGTTATTCAGCTTCTAGAAAAGAAAGGAATTCTCCCTTAGACTCTCCACCAGGAACCAATTTGGCTCCCTCAAAAGAGGTGGGATTGCTGGGTGTGGTGGCACACACCTTTAATCCCAGCACTTGGGAGGCAGAGGCTACTCGGTAGACCTCTGTAAGTTCAAGGGTAGCCTGGTCTGTATAGTGAGTTCTAGGCCAACTGGGGCTACAGGAAGACCCTATCTCAAAAAGACACAAAAAAGTGGTGGGATTGACTTTAGGCTTCTTATTTACAGAACTATCAGATGGGAAAATTGTGTCGTTTTAAGGCACTAAGTTTTTCATAATGTGATGGTAAAATAATACAAATGTTGAGATGACATTTTTTTCTAAAATGTTATCTAGTTTCTGAAAAAAGCCAATTAAAATTCCAATATGAACTTTTGTTGTAAAAAGTGACTGATTGAGCTTAACATTTACATAGAATGGCAAAAGACCTGTCCTACATAAAACAATTTTGAACGAAAAATGATATATGAAGGACTAATATTACTTGATTTCAAAACTTACTATGCAGGTATTATAATTAAGATGGTATGGTAGGGGTTGGAGAGATGGCTCAGAGGTTAAGAGCACCAGCTGCTGCATCAACATGGCAGGTAACAGCTATCCATAACTCCAGTTTCAGGGACTCTGACACCTTCTTCTGACCTTCATGGGCATTGCATAACTTGTGTGCACCTACATGCATGCATACAAAACAGTTCCGCACATAACAATAATAAACAATTTTTAAAAGATGGTATGGGATTTATGTAAGTATTTTCATATGGCTCTATGCCAGTGTCTGAGAACAAAACCACATGGATGTATATTAGTCTGACAACCAAAGTATTGCCTTTCCCACATGTCTGCTAACTGGGTAGTGCAAAGTGAATGAGGATGCCATCACTTGAACATGACAAAGGGAAGCAAGCACAAGACTTTGCCTTGGAACACAGTGCCAGGCTGCTGAAACCTATTACTAGGAAGATCCTAAAACCCATTTCTCAGGCCAGTGAGCCTCTAGACTCACGTTGTATCAGGTAGAGACATATGGATCCTGTGGAATGGATTTGTATTCCAGTCAACATTGCTTCTGTCTGTCTACACCATAGCAGCATGAACCTCCATCTTAGTGCTTCGCCAGTCTCAGCAGGCTGTGTGTTTCAACATTGATGGCCATGAGATTGCCCATCCCATCCAGTCAAGGTAATAGAACACAGAAAGAATCACTGTTTACCTGGGGAATGCAGAGGAGCAAGGTACAAGACATTGCTTAGGAAGAGAACTGGCCCTACCTGATGAAATCTGCTGCTGGGCAGAAAGAATGTGTGTCACTTGCCCATGGCCTCATGAATGTGGATGATGCATGTGGGCCCACTCCCTGCCTCCAGGGAGAAGACTGCAGACACAAACTACCCTTTTCAGCCTTCTCTTATCCATCCTCAACACACACACTATGGATTTGCCACCAATTTGGGTTTTGTATGGTCTTCAGTGCTGAGTAGCAATGACCACAGCTTAGGGAACAGAGTAGCCTATGAAGAGCTTCTGAAAGTATATGTACAAAAAAGTTTATGAAGACTGGAAAGAGCAACCAATTCTTCAACACACAGATGATGACCAGCAAGCATTAAGAACTTTCAGGCAACCATTACCTCACCTAAAAAACAAAGGCAGGAGAAACCAACCATAAAATCAATTATATTATGGATTTAAATAATTAAAATAGTTTTTTCAAAGGAACTCAATGAATTTCAAATAAACAAAGAAACTACGCAGTGTTTTATCAGAGAAATTTAACAGACAAGTGATTTTAAACAAGTAATACATGTTCTCTTTCATTTGTGAATCCTAGTTCTAAATCCTGAGATGGGAGTATATCCTGATGTAACCACAGGAGCCAGGAAAATGGAAAGGAACCATGGAGATATAGGAAGAAAAGGAGCTTGAGAGAGTGGGCTAGTAAGAAGCAGGTGTTATCAAGGGCAAGTGGGGAAAATGAGGGATGATTTAACTGAGGAGGGAATAAGGAGAGAGATGTAATGGAAGAGAGGAGAGATAAATAATGCTTAAGTGTTGTGAAAAATCAGAGAGAAATATAATAGTTCAAAACCCCACTGAAAACTACAAATATATGTGTATGTGTGTGTGCATGCATGCATGTGTGTGTGTGTCTGTGTTTCTCTGTGTCTGTGTGTCTCTCTGTGTGTGTATGTGTGTGTGGCTGAAGGACAAATAACAAAAAACCCAGTACCAAGCAGTAGAAACCTACCTTCAAGTTGTTGGTCAGGGTAGTCCAAGAGACTCTAAAATTAATACAGGCTATTGCCACAGCCATTGGTTGCTTCCCAGATCTTGAAAGTAAGATGTTATTGCTGAAGACAAGTCATACTTCAGATCCAGGATTTTAAACAATCAAGTTGGAACTGACCAGGAAGCCTCCTCCCCAAAGACTAGCTCCCATAATGTGAGAGGGTATTATCCAAGCTGCCAAGAGAGAAAACCAATCAATGATCATATCCATCTATAAAGTCTTGAACCATAAGAACGGCTGGCTGAGAAAACTCTCTATTGGTGCAGTAGTGGCACTTTTATCTTGTGGGGAATCAACAGCTGTTTAATTGGACTTGAGGCCCACTCAATGGGAAGGAATTCATGTGTGCTTCTGTAAACATAGCCAAATATACACAGCCAGAGATGTGATAGATCCTGGAGAAAACCCTACATCTGTCACATCACTAAACCAATATATTTTCTTACTGTATTTTAAATGTGTATCCTTCTATTTCCAGACAAGTGTACTTCTTACCATTCATCAAAATTCATCAAAGAAGCTCTTTTTGCAACAGATGAGTTTATTACAAAGTTCCACATCTGGTCAAACACAAAGAATATGTGTCTGTGAAGTACCCACCCCTAAGTGATATGTCTACAATGCAACCTCTACACCTAAGGTTTAGGGAGCATAGCAGAACAGGGGGAAGAAAGATTATTAATGCATCTCTTTTTTTTTTTTTTTTGTTATTTTTAAGGCAGGGTCTCCATGTAGCCCCAGCTGTCCTGGAACTCACTCTGTAGACCAGGCTGGCCTTGAACTCACGAAGGTCCACCTGCCTCTGTCTCCCAAGTGCTAGGATTAAAGACAAGACGTTAGCCAGCATGCTCGGCATTAATGCATCTCTTAACTTTCTCCAGTGAAGCTTCCTCATGAAACCGATGCTGATTAACCCAGAAGAGCAAAGAATAAGGGATTACAGAGTACTTGTCCCTGGGTAGGACGACTCTAACAATCCTCTGCCACCCAAGACTCAGCAGTCATTGGGGAAGAAGGGCCAGGACAATTCTAAGAGCCTTGCAGATAACCACAAGGAAATAGAGCTTTCCAGACAGCTGGGAAGTCACTCATGTGAACTCTCGGCAATGGTAGTAGCACACATAAGACCCACACAAGCTCGGCCAGAAAAACTCCCAGCATAGGAGCAGGAAAATCAGTAAGAAGCCCCAACCTTAGCTGAAGAACTATTGGCAACTGATAATTGCTGGGAGAGACAGTGTTGGTTTTCTTTAAAGGTGTGGCACTAGATAGGTTAACCAGCCTCCAGTGGATAGATGCACACCAAAGGACATTTAGGAGTAGAAACTTGACTCAATAGGCTTTTTTTTTCAAAGCCAATTTTTTATTGAAGCTTTGTGCATTTAATACAACATTTACCAATAAAATCTAGGCCCATTCCCCTTTACTTGTCCCCCCCACCCCACCAGAGCTCATGCATTCTGCCATACATATTTTTCATCTTTTTCTCAGTCTCTTTTAAAATTTTCAATGCAGAAGTTGACTGTTTCAGTCAGTTCTTTGGCCCACTGTTGGTGTGGTTGTTGTTCCTTCCAATTTGCATCACTCCAAAATATGCATAAATGCATGCCACACATATATCAAGATTATGACGCCATAGGTTTTAGCATCTTCAGCTTATGATTTCTTTTTATTATTTTTTTTCTTTATTAGGCTGAAAGATGTCATGTTTTCCTTAAGGAATTGTTTGAAAGCTCCTCCTTGGCAAACCCAAACAACCATCAGTCCTGCCCTTGTGTTCCACACTGTCTTCCCTTCCCGTGGTCACCAAATAAGGTCCAGTAAGCACTACATCCTGTCTTGATTTTCCTGTACTGTCTTCTGTGATACAGTCTGGGTAGTCCAACAATGGCAATCAATACTCTGAAGAGGGTGAAACCCCAGTAGTTGCTCAGTCCACAAGCTGGATGTCTCAGCAGTCCCTATCTGGCACTGAAGGTTTGGAGGATTCTTGGAGAGACATGAGTCTTCAGTCCATATTGGAAGGTTGAAAGCTATGTCTCACATCTTTGAAGGATGGCAAAAGCAGTGGCAGCCACAGGATAGCTGCACTTGCCAGTAAGATAGGCAAAACAACAGTGCTTTTTTTTTTTTTTTTTTTTTCTTTTTACTAAGATCTCAAGATTTATACCTGAAGTACAATTTCTCAGGCCTTACTAATTATTTATTTCTGGTTATACTTTCCTTTTGGATGTTTAAGGCCACACAGTTAGCCCAGTTGATAGGCTTTAATACATACTACAGAATACATGAAATATGATAAGGGTGGCTATCAGAAGGCTGTAGATTAAGGGGGTCTAAATATGATCAATATATTGTAAGAAATTTACAAAAATTCAATAAAAAAACAAAGAATTCTCAAGCTGATAAGTGCAGTGAATGTAATAAAAATATGACAGAATGGATCAATCACAAAACAGATCATGTAGACATAAGAAGCAGTGAGTCAAGAGTATATATTTGAAAACGCTCAGAGGACAAGTAAGTTCAATGCTAGAGTTCAAACTTCAAAACATCTGCAAGAATATTCAGGTCAAAATACTTGTGACTTTTGAATAAACAAATTGTTATTTGACATGATAACAAAAGCACAAATCATAGAAGAAAAATGATAAATTATTCCGGAATAAAATTAAATGTTTTCACTACTTTAAAAGATCAGCCTTGCTGAAGCACTCACCTGCTGCCTACCTACCTGCGCTTGCCTGAGCTGGTCTCGGGAGATCTCAGATCGAGATTCACACAACCTTACCTTTTATACCAGGTGGGAGGATAACTCTGCGCCCACAGCCACAAAGGCCAATTAAGCCAAAAACAACTGGATTAACAGATTAACTAGATGAAATCAATCAACAATCAGCCTTGCTGAAGCACTCAGCTGCTGCCTACCTACCTGCACTTGCCTGATCTGGTCTCGAGAGATCTCCTAAAAGATATAATTTAAAAAGATATAATTAAAATATCAAAGCTGTCCATATTGACAGAAAACATTTGCAAATTATAAACAAGTTAAAAACTTTCATCCAAAATATATAAAATTTCTTATAACTAGTCAGGAGAAGCAACTCAAAAGTGGGCAAATGCAAAAAAAAAAATCACCTAAAAATATGCACAAAAACATACTCAATATCATTGCTATTAAGTTCAAATCACTATCAGATGTGACTTTATACCCCAGTGGTGTCAGAGACAGGCAATGCCAAATGTTGGTTTGTTGTGGAAACTTGAGCCTTCACACATTGGTATTAGGCATACAAAATAGTGTAGACACTTTGGAAAGCAACTTGACAGTTTGTTAAAAACTGGAACATAAACTTACCATGTAACTCAGAAATTCTAGACTTAAAAAAATCTGTCTTCAAAGAAATGAAAACATGCTCATATTAAGACATACATAAATTATCTTAATAGCCCCAAACTGGAAACAATACAAACTTCTGTTAACTACTTACTGAATAAACATAATATGTCACAAAAAGCTCAGGAATAGAATAAGTACTGGGCTGGAGAGATGGCTCAATTAGTAAATTCCTGCTGTTTAAGCATAAGGATATGAGTTTGGATCCCCAGAACCCACATAAAAACCTTGGCCTGGCAGTGACTGCCTCTAACACTGGCTGGTTCTGGGATGGCAGAGACGGGCAGATCCCTGAAGCTCAAGGGCAAGCTTACCTGGCCAAACAGATGAGCTTAAGGTTCCCATCTCAAAAACTAAAAGGTGCAGGATGGAGAGAGTTTAGTGGATAAGAGCACTGGCTGCTGTTGCGGAGGATCTGGTTTGGTTCTGAGCACCCACATGGCAGCTAACAAACATCCATAATTCCAATTCCAGAGGATCTTATAACCTCTTCTATCCTGTGAGGGCATTGCGTGCATGGGTGCACTTACATGTAGAGAGAAAACACTTGCTGGATGTGGTAGCTCAGGCCTTTAATTCCAGTACTCGGAGCCAGAGGTAGGCTTGATGAAATCAAAGCCAGCCTGGTCTACATAGTGAGTTCCAGGCCAGCTGGGACTACAGGGAGACTGTGACTCAACACCCCTCCAAACAAACAAACAAACAAACAAACAAACAACAACAACAAAACAACAAAATCACTCATACACATATAAGGTAAAAATAAGTTTAAAATACTTTTTAAAAAGGACCCAATTCCCTATCTAGCCTTGGGCACAGGCTCACTTTTTCTCTTAGCGCTTCAGGATCCCTGAACTGCCCTCCTGGTCCAGACCTGCCCATTGTGTCCTGAGCCCCTCGACCCACACCAGCTCAATTTTCCAGCCTGGCACGTTAAACCCTTCACAGGCGCTCTCAGCCCCCATCTTGCCTTTGGACTCCTGATAGCAGCCTGCTGTCCTGGCTTGGATAGCTTAGACCAGCCTTCTTCCTTGCCTTAGGCACAGGCCCGCTTTTGCCCTTGGGACCCCAGATCTCTGGACTACCCTCTTAACTCCCCCTGGTGGATGAGCTCTCCCTTTGAAACCAGGAACCAGACAAGGATGGCCACTGTCTTCAATTCTTTTTAATATAGTGCTTCAAACTCTTGCTAGAGCCGTAAGACAAGAGAAGGGAATTCAAGTAGTACAAATTGGAAAATAAGGGATCGTATTATCCCTTTTTGCAGATGATATGATATTATATCTAAGAGATGCCAAAAATTCCACCAGAAAACTAGAAATAGTTAACATTTTCACTAAAGTGGTAGATTACAAATTTAATCTGCAATTATCAGTAGCCTTTCTGTATACCAATAACAAGCAATTGGAGAAAGAGTAAGTAATGGAAGACCTTCCATTCACAATAGCCTCAAAAACAATCTTGGAATATACCTCACTAAAGACATTAAAGATGTCTACAATGAAAATTTTTAATCTTTAAAGAAAGAGATTGAGGAAAACACCAGAATATGGAGGGATCTCCTGTGCTCATGGGTTGGAAGAATTAATACTGTAAAAATGACCATCCTACCCAAAGCAACATATAGATTCAATGCAATCCCAATCAAAATCCCCATGGCATCCTTCACAGAATTAGAAAAAAATGCCCAAGTTTATATGAAAGCACAAACATCAAAGAAACTCTGAGCACAGAGAGCAATGCAGGGGAGGATTACTATTCCATATTTAAACTATATTATAGAGCTATAGTAATAGCATGATACTGGCACAAATAAATAGACCCATAGATGAATAGAACATAATTGAATACTCAAATATGAGTACTTACAATTTCAGCCACCTGATATTTGACAAAGGGTTCAAGAATTTTCAGTCGAAGGAAGATAGCATGTTCAGCAAATGGTGCTAGCAAAACTGGATCTCCACCTGTAGAAGAATGAAACTAAACTCTTATCTTTCACCTTGCAGAAAATTCAACTTCAAATGGTTTGAAGATCTTAATATGAAACCTGAAATTCTGAAACAGAAGAAAGCATAGCCAGCAACCTATAAGATACAAGAGTAGGAAAAAACTTTCTAAATTGGACTTCAGTTGCATAGGAATTAATTTCAACAATCAACAAGTGGGACCTCATTAAACTAGAAAGCTTCATACAGCAGAAGATACAACTAAGGAACTCAAGAGAAAGCCCACATTGTAGGAGGAAATCTTTACCAGTGACACATCTGACAGAGGGTTCACATATCCAGAATATGCAAAGAACTCAAAAATAAAAAAAAAAGAATCAAGAAAACAGTGACCTGACTAAAAGATGGGCTAAGGATATGAACAGAAATTCTCAAAACAAGAAATAAAGATGGCTAAGAAACTTCTTTTAAAGTGTTCAACACCATTAGTAATAGAAAAATGCAAATTAAAACCACCTTAAGACTTCATCTTATCCCAGTCATATCAAGAGAACAAATAATACCAAATACTGGAGAGGATGTGGGGAAAGGGGAACACTCATTCATTGCTGGTGATATTGCAAGTTCATGCAATCACTGTGGGAAGCAGTGTAGAGAATGCTTAAAAACTAAAAATGAACCTACCATTTGACCCGGTTATACCACTCCTTGGCATACACCCAAAGGACTCATCCTATTGCAGAGATACTTGCACATCCATGTTTTCTGCTGTTCTTTTCACAACAGATAAGAGATGGAAGCAAACTAAGTGTCCCTTAACTGACCAGTGGATAATGAAAATGTGCTACATTTACACAATGGAGTTCTACTCAGTGATAAAGAAAGATGAAGTCATGAAAGTTGCACATAAATAGATGGACCTAGAAACTATTATGCTAAGTGAAGTAACAAAAACTCAGAAAAATAAATGACATATGTTATCCCTCATTTGTGGATCCTAGAACCAAATCCTTATATGTATGTTTCCTGAGGTAGCTGCAGGAACCAGGAAAATAGAAAGAAATCAGGGAGGTAAAGGGAAAGGAAGAACCCAAGAGAGAAGAACAGTAGGAGACATGTTACTAAGAGATAAAAGAATAAAATGGAGGTACTTCAATGGGAGGGGGAAGGGAAACTTATACAAGGAAATTTGGGGATAAAGGGAAAGAAGGAGCTAAAGAGAGTTGGGATCATAGGAGACTGGTATTATCAAGAGAGAAATGGGGAAAATGGGGACACTTTAAATGGGGAAGGCATGGAGGGAGGGTTAACAGGGACAGATGAGAGATAAATAATGCCTAGTTAGTGTAAAACAAAACACAGAGGGAATCATATTAGTCTAACTACTTAATGACAAATAACACATGCAATATCTCTATGGGAATCCATGTATATAGCTGAAGGCTACATAAAAAGAAAAAGAGACAGACAGGAGAAACCTTCCTTTGAGTTGTTGGCCAGAGTAGCCCAAAAGACTCCAAAAAATGCACAGGCTATTGCCACAGCTCTTGATCGCCTCCCAGGACTTGAAGGTAAGGACATACTTCAGAGGCTGGATTTGGAACAATGGTGCTGGACCTTACCTGGAATCCACTTCCCCTGAAGATTATAGCTTTGGAGAGTAATACACAAGCTCTTAAGGGAGAATATCAATCAATGGTCCAACTCCAGCTTTGAGACCAAAAGTCACATCAATATCTGGCACAGCATATGATATTGCTGCAATAGATGCACTTTCATCTTGGGGGAAATAAATGGTTAACACATTGAACTTAAAGCCCACTCAATTGTAGGAAACTCAGAGAAGACATGGAGGGAGGGGCAGACAGGTAAAGGGAGAGAGAAGAGATAAATAATGCCTTGCTGGGGTAAAAAAAAAACTGAGAAAGTCATACTATTCTAACAGTCTATTGACAAATTACACACAAAGTACTTCTACATGAGTCCATATGCAAAGATGAAGGCTGCATTACAAGAAACAGTAGCAGACAGGAGAAACCTTCCTTTGATTTATTGGCCAGGATATTCCAAGACACTCCCAAAATTACACAGGCTATTGCCATAGCCCTTGATTGTCTCCCAGAACCTGAAGATAAGACCCTATTGCTGGACAGGACATACTTCAGAGACTGGATCTTGAACAATGGAATTGGATCTGACCTGGAAACCACCTACCCTGAAAGCTAGTTCTCACAGCTTTGGAGAGCACTATGCAAGCCACTAAGGGAGACAATCAATCAATGGTCCAACAACAGCCTCAAGACCAAATACCCATGTCAGTGACCAGCATAGCATACAACATTGGTGCAATAGTGGCACTTCTGTCTTGGGAAAATTTAATGGCCAACCAATTGGTCCTGAAGCCCACTCAGTGGA
The DNA here is from genome assembly GCA_009823505.1 of Rhizomys pruinosus. Classification (NCBI taxonomy): domain Eukaryota; kingdom Metazoa; phylum Chordata; class Mammalia; order Rodentia; family Spalacidae; genus Rhizomys; species Rhizomys pruinosus. The sequence goes on along the minus strand of VZQC01013319.1, from coordinate 2,526,975 downwards.
AGGAAACTCAGGTGTGGTATTTTTAACATAGCCAGATGAACAAATCTGGAGAGATCATACATAGATCTCAGATAATTCCCCAAGGTTGACACATCCCTTGGCTAAGGTAACATTTTACTAACTCCTAAAGAATTATCTTTATATTTACAGACAAATATCCCAGACACCACTTAGAAAAGAAGCTTATTTTGCTCTAGATGAGAATAATATGGATTCCCACAGCTGGACACACACAGACATGGTCTGTGAATGCTCATGCCTAGGTGACACATCTACTGATGCCTTCGATTCTGACCAGCAGAAACAAAGCACCTCTAGCTCGTCCTTCTCAAAGCAGTTTATTCAGGACCTTTACAGCATTTTTACTTCTTCTTATTCAGGACCTTTACAGCATTTTTACTTCTTCTTCTTCTTCTTCTTCTTCTTCTTCTTCTTCTTCTTCTTGTTCTTCCTCTTCCAAGAACAGAAAGTCTCTCTATTTATCCCTCTCCCACTCCACCTTCTCCACCCAGGTTGCGTGGCCTCAGTCTATTGGTATCATCTGGCCTGATCTTGTATACAGGGTGCACCTGCGCAGCTCAAACGGCGGTCGTGGCTTTACTTTGAGGTAGGAGGGAATCAGGTGTTAGTCATAAGACTTGGGTGTTAGTCATAAGACTCAGGTGTTAGTCATAAGACTTGGCTAAAGTCCCGGGTGCCATCTTGGGACTGTCGCCACACCCGCTCTCCACATCTCCCCCTTCTTTATTATTTTAGCAGAGAGAATGCCTGTCTTAGGTAGCCCCGTGCAGCAATGCCCCTTACCTGTCATTGGGAGACAAACAGCACTGGTTTGTTCCCTGTCTTAGGTTGGTGGCATGCCCAGAGAGCTTTGCCCGTCTTTGGCTACTTCTCTAGCATGCTAAGCCACACTTGAGGAGACTGTCCTGTCTCCACTGCTGCGCGTATTATGTTGATGAAATCACAAACGGCACGTGCACCAAAAGGCCAGGAAACTAGTGAGGACCAGGCATAGGGCAAGTCCGACAATTCCCACCCATTCTTTCAGTCGTGAAGCAGCAGTAGTAATCCAGTTTGTCAGCCCACTGGCCAAGGACACATCCACTCGGGTGGAGTTGATGTGAGCGAAGGATTGTCTGAGGTCCCGCAACATGCCATCAAGATCCCTAGACCAGTTTCCTGTAAGATACTGAGACAGGTTATGTGACAATTGAGAGGCATAGCTGGCATTTACAAACGGTATGGAAGTTACACATAACCCAGAAAATTTCCATTCACATCCCAGCACATGCTGTCGCTCTGACTTCCAAAAAACACAATGAACACAAAAGGAGACCACATGCAAACAGGCATAGCTTTAAAGGAGACATTTGTTCCTGCAGCATATTGAGATACTGTGGACTCGAAAGATGTATTCCAACTAAAGCTTGCATTACCCCAGCCCCCGTCCTTTAGCATACTGAAAGCAGAAAAATTTGTACAACTACCATTAACCCCACACAGCAACCACACATTATATCCTGAGAATGATTTATTATGAGTTATACTAATATAAGGGGAAAATGTAAAATACGCACTTCCACAAGCAAAGCAATTACCTGTCTTTGGGCTAATTTTTCCTTCGGACATTTGCATAACTGCAGCAACCAATCCTGCACTGGTCAGTGGGCCTCCTAGTTCTCTGTACACCTTCATCCAGACCTCCAGCCCCTTGCTCTTATAAGGAGTAATGGCGTGTCTACATTCTTTAGTACATTGCTCAAATATAAGCTGTTTTAGTAATGGCATTGTGGTATCAGACGTGGCCCCCAGCTTCCATAATCCTACCTACAAAATCTGAAAGAGGTTCCATGGACCCCTGAAGGATTTGGTTAGATTTCCCCCCACCTCGCCTCTAACAATCTTCTTTTTTTTTTTTTTATGTTCACCAAATAATTGTTTAATCTCTAAGTTTCTAATATTCAGAAGGTAAATTCAAATGTGAATTTCACATAGAGTATTCCCTTTTCAATAAATGCATTGCTGAAAAGCCGATTTTGATAGACACGACTAGAGATTTAAATGTGCTATAACAAACTGAAGTAACATGCTTAGTGCAAAGTCAAAATTATGAAAAGTAACAGGCAAATAGCTGTATATTTGTTTTGAGTTTATGATGATAGGAAATGATGTTAATCAAGTCAGTGCCTAAGGCATTTAAACATGTTTATAAGAAATTTAGGCTCCACCCAGTTGTGACCTATAAGTGAAATTGCTGTTAAGCACACTAAGATAGTTTATTTTATAGCCAATGAAGTTTATACTTCTACATATTTTATTTATTCAGCCTCTTCTGCCTGGAAAACACTCAAGTATAACATTGAAATGGACATTTTAACATAAGTAAAATGGTTTAAATATAATTCATTTCCACAATAGCTTCCTTCCTATCAATTTCTCTTCATGAAAGAAGATATTAAATTTCTGAAGACATATGCATTCAGATATAAAGTCAATTTTAGATACATTTAGAGACAAATTATTGTCATTTAAGCACATGGACATTGCTAAATATTTCTATTTATGACAGGCTTCTGGAGATTTTTTTCAAGTTTGGGCTTTTTACACTCTTTTTTTTTTTCTCAACATTTTTTTATGTGATGCTTTGTGCATTTCATACATCATTTTCCGATTCAGTTTAGGCATCATCTCCCCTTCCTTCACCCCCACAGCCCCCCACCCAACCGAGATCATGCATTGCTGGGGAGGGGGGGGGGGTCGGCACTTTCCTGCATATCTCTCTCAATTTTTTTTTCTTTCATTTTTTAGCTATAAGTGATAATCATGAGTACAAGGCATCTTTCATTAAACCATTTGCAGGCTGTTGTGCCCAAACACCCACAGCCCCCACCTTCCAGTGGGGGGTGGGAGGGTTGTATGTTCAATCAGTTAATCAAATGAAGGGTCCAGACTACATGCTGTACGGTTTCCACCCTTTCACCCTAATCGCAGCCCTATACTTTCTACCACTCCCCTCTTCTTGCAGATTGTTCCCTGGGCTTAGAAAAGGGGGCACAAGTGGATGAGAAGCAGAACAGTCCACTCTCTTCTTGGAGCTGGTTGTCTTGGATTTGGTCAATTCGTGGTGTTTCCATTTCATGGGACTGACATCTGTCAGGAATAAACCTTTCGATCCTACTATGAAACACACGCAATTAGATAATAGGTTAATAAACAGCAGCAATTAATAGTTATGGTAGGGTTACTTTGTTATAGACATTTATGTTTAGAGAGATGTTGATCCACGACTACATTTTTTTCCTGTTAAATATGACGGGTCTACTGTGGTTGATGATATCTCCTAACCTGTAGAGAAGGTAAGCTGTGGTATCAGCCATGGGTACGTTCCTCCAAGGAGAGAGCAAATAGCCAATTAGATGGTGGGATATACAGGCATATGGCTTGCCTCTGCTGCACGTATTTCCAGGCGGTGAGGTGTAGCTGATGCTAACGGAGGAGTCTTGCTTACCAAGGACCCGTATTTGCTTTGGTGGTTTAGTGGCCCTTGGTAAAACTCTCTGGCATCCCAGGGGCCCATCTGTACACGTGCATTGTGGTCTCAATCGATCTTTCCATGTTAACATCAGTCGTCAGCAGCAAGGGCATTAATCGCCCTCTCTTCTTTGCAGGTATCCCAGTTTAAGGCAGGAGCCTTTACCTTTTGTGGGACCTGAGGATCCCCTGGCCAACATATCCCTGGTAGAATAATCCATTACTGATGTCAAGCTCCTGTATTATATATTTTTTGCTTAACGCATAGTTTAAGGACTTTAGTATATTTGTTTCTGAACAGAGTGTAATCCTTTTCAGAGTTCTATGTCTATTAGTCAATTGAAAGAAAGGCAGTTTTAACCAGTTTTATAAAGAGATTACCTCTATAATAGGTTGTCCCAATGTACAGTTGGAGAGCAACCCCAAGCATCGTCATATTGCTCCTTGTTCGGGGGGGAGGCGAGAAAGTCTCTCATATCAAACCTTTGCAGCACCTAGAAAATAAGCTTCAAATCAGGACGCCCTGATAAAAATAAGTTTTTACCCAACAGTGATTTATACCTCCATTTAACTCGGATGCATTACCGTTTTATCAGAGTCTGTAAACAAATGTTGTTTAATATTCACATGTTTACTTTTACTAATCCTAAAACACCATGTAACATATAACCTGTAGACAGAGTCTAGGCGAAACTGGGTACTTGTTGAACTAATGTCAATTAAATAAGCATTAATCGAATATACACCCGTGTCCCGCACCCACCCCCCCCTTCCCATTCAGGTCCAAACCGTTCGTCCCATTTTCTATGCAGTCCCGGTTCTTTGTTGTTCTTTTACTATGGCATCCCTCTCCATGAGAAATGTTTTTATATCCTAGGTTATTGGGTAACTAGTCATCCACTAAGAAAGGGGCATAGCCATTTTGTCGTTTGTTTTTCTGGGACTGTGTTACGACTTCACTTAACATAATGTCCGTCCAGCTCCATCCATTTATACCTGCAAAGTTCATGATTTTGTCCCTCTTCACCACTGCATAGAACACCATTGTATACATGTAACGACCGGAACATTTTCTTTATCCACTCATAAGTGGAGGGGCACCTGGGCTGTTCCAGCTTTTTGCTATTACTGTGAACAGAGTTGCAATAAACAACTGTGCATGTATCTTTGCAGTAGTATGAGTCTTTTGGGTATGTATTCAGGAGTGGTATGACTGTGTATGACTGGGTCAAATGATAGGCTCATTTTCAGTTTCAGGTGGTAGGCTCATTTTTTAATATTTTAGGGTGCTTTCCATAGTGGTTTTCATTCCCACCAGCATGGATGAGTGTTGTTCCCCCTTCTCCACAACCTCTCCGCCTTGGATCAGTTGCTAACAATCTGCTAATCTAAAGCGCTTTGAGAGTGTTCCCTTGTTGATTTTGGAAATACGGGAAAGCACTGAACCTCCTGTTCTCTCCAATTCAGGATGTAAACTATTCCCTCCTGCTCCATTGCAAGCATAAGGAGGTGGCAGGGGCAGTTCCGGGGCTGACGGTTCTATCTTTACTTTCACTTTCTCCAAGCTGGCGGCAAGGCTTTCCACATCCCCGTCTGACATGTCCCCTTCACTAGATTCTTCTTGAATTTCAGATGTTGTGTTTCCCATAATGCTAGTTAGAGCCTGTCCCAGAACCGGGAGCTTTATCGTAACCTTAATTGTCCCCTTTTCCGGGGAGCTTTATTGTCCCCTTTTCCGGGGAGCTTTATTGTCCCCTTTTCTGGGGAGCTTTATTGTCTCTTTCTGAGAACCTTAATTGTCCCACTTACCTGGGAGCTTACCGACTAGTCACCCTGACTGCAATGAGTTCTGAATGAGAAAGGAAGAAGAACGCATCCCCATATGGGCCACCACTTGATGCCTTCGATTCTGACCAGCAGAAACAAAGCACCTCTAGCTCGTCCTTCTCAAAGCGGTTTATTCAGGACTTTTACAGCATTTTCTTCTTCTTCTTCTTCTTCTTCTTCTTCTTCTTCTTCTTCTTCTTCTTCTTCCAAGAACAGAAAGTCTCTCTATTTATCCCTCTCCCACTCCACCTTCTCCGCCCAGGTTGCATGGCCTCAGTCTATTGGTATCATCTGGCCTGATCTTGTATACAGGGTGCACCTGCGCAGCTCGAACGGTGGTCGTGGCTTTACTTTGAGGTAGGAGGGAATCAGATATTAGTCATAAGACTCGGGTGTTAGTCATAAGACTCAGGTGTTAGTCATAAGACTTGGCTAAAGTCCCAGGCACCATCTTGGGACTGTTGCCACACCCACTCTCCACAATCTACAAGGCAACAACCTCTACACATAAGCTCCAAGCATCATAGAAAAAGGACCCAAGAAAGCATTAACTACCTCTTAACTCTCATTAAGGAAGCTCCTCCATGCAATAGGAGACCAGAAACTCAAAAGGTCATGAACTGCCAAACCATGATGATTAGAAGCCCACAAAGTGTGGTCTCATCAATATTCAGCCTCACTCACCCAGGACCAGGGAACACTGTAGAAGAGGGGATGGAAAGATAGCAAGAGCCAAAGAGGTGATACAAGACCAGATGGAAATGAATCCTACAAGCTCCTGGGACCTGGTTCATATGAACATATAGCATTGGTATCGTCTGCATGCACAAGACTCATGCAAACTCAACTGGACAAAAACCCAGCACAGAACTATAGAAATGGGTAGCAGAGCCCAAACTTGACCAAAGAAATTTTGGGAGCTGATGGCAGTTGGGTGAGGAAGACCTAGCCTTCTTTAGAAAAGAGACCCTGGATAGGCTGACTAGAGCCCGGGGGATGAACTGGAACTGAGGAGTGAGTGGGAGAGTCATTTGGAGCAATGGGCCCTAGCATAAGTGACAGGAGGTGTGAACTCCAGGCAGGGGGGCGGGCTGCAGGAGGGCACCGAGGGAGAAGTGAGTATAATGGCAATTAAGATTGACTGAAAAATTATGTACAAAACCCATAAAAATTCAATAAAGTGTTATAAAGTTTTAAAAAGAAATATACAAATATTTAATAACAATTTTATGCAAAATGGGAGGAAACTTATATGTGGTACTGTAAACATAGCCAAATACACATAGATGGAGAGGTCACAGACCTTAGAGAAAACTCCAAGGCTGTCACATCCCTACACTCATGTAATTTTTTACAAAGTGCAAAATACGTATCCTCATATTTACTATTAAGTATCCCAGTCACCATTCATCCAAGAAACATCTTTTGTACCAAATGGAGACTATTACAATGTACCATAACTGGTCACACACAGACATTGTCTGTGAATTGCCCATGCCTAAGTGGCACATCTACAATGCAACCTGTACACCTAAGGCTCATGAAACATAGAACAAGAGAGAAAGAGAACACTAATGAATCTCTCAATTCTGACTAATGAAGCTCCCTCCTGCAATGGAGGGCCAGGAACCCAAAAGGGCACAAATGGTCAAAGGGTGAAGATTAGGAGTTTGCAAAGGGTGGGTCTTCAGACAAGACTCCTGTATCAAGCTTCACTCACCCAGGGACCATAGTAGAAGACAGGATGAAAAGGTTGTAAGAGCTAGGGAGGAGGTGCATGACCATATGGATATAGAATCATGCAAGGTTCGAGGACCCTGTTCATATGAGCCTATAGTGGTGGTGTCAGTATGCACAAGACCCATACAAACTTAAGCAGACAAAATCCATCATAGAACTAAGGAAATGGTAGCAGGTCTCAGTCTTAACAGGACAGCGGATTACTGCTCAGTGAGGAAGAGCTGATCTTCTTAAAGCAAGGAATTCTGGGTGGGCCAACTAGACCTCAACTGATGAAGTTGCACTGAAGAATGTCTACGGACACTAACTTGACAGCATGGGCCTTCACACAAATGAGTGTATGAATTCCAGTGCGGGGGGAAGGGTGCCACTGGGGAAGTGGGTATAAAGGGGATTAGGAGCAACTGAAATGTTCTGTATGAAATACACAAAAATTCAATAAAAACTGAAAAATAAAATAAAAAGATGTTTGTTAAATTATAACAGTGCAAACCCCTGATCAAAGACAGACACATGAGGCTTACTCCCACTGGGAACATATTTACTTTCAGGATTGCCAGGACTGGCTGACTACCTGTCAGCACATGGTGGGGCAGCCAGCAAGATGGCAAATGAGGCATGCCCCTTTATAGCCATGGGGTGGGACCTCAGGTCAAAGGGAAGAGATCATGAGATTGACAACCTCTGGAGGAAGTGGACATCTGTGTGTCCCTTGGAATTACGGGAAACCAAGACCTAAGAGTGTGGTAGTGCATTTTTTTAATCACGGCACTCCAAAGGCAGAGACAGGTAGATCTCTGTGAGTTCTTACATACATGCAGACAAAACAACTCATCACATAAAAAATAAAAATAAATAAATAAATTTTAAAAATTAAAAGGTGGAGAGTGATCAAGAAAGACATCCAATGTATACTACCACTGGCCTCCACATACACAGACATACATACACACATGTACCTGCATCCATATATTCCTACCTGCACATGTATATACTCCCATACTGCACACACACACACACATGCACATGCACATGCACACACACATGCACACATGCACACAAAGAAGAAGAAGAAGAACGACAACAACAAAAAAAAACAACAACAAAAATGGGAGTAGGAGGAGGAGGAGAGGAGGAAGGTTGAGGTAACAATATATGCTTCAGCATAAATAAGCTTCAGTTTATGGTGAGTAGAATTCAGAGGTAATCATATGACTCTATCTTATACAAATTATCTAGATCGTTCAAATTTATGGAAACAAAGGTCTGTGTATGTGCATGGCTAGAATGAGATGGAATATTGGCTAAAAATGGCTCAATACAATTTGTGTAGACAATGGACATATTCTAAACTAGACTTTAGTGGTGACTATGCAACCTCATAAGAGCTCACGATCATTGAGTTTTATTCTTAAAGTGGACAAATTTTATTTCTCAGTCACCTCAACAAAGAAATGTTAGAAGAATGTATACTAAAAACGGGTAATAATTGTTTACATATAATGCTATTCACATTTTAAAATTTTGGTTCAGCTCTATGGGATTGTACAATTCAGTTCTATTTCAACTTTAACTTATGCTCGAGAATATTCAAAATAATTTTTTCGAACATATAAGTTATGAACTATAGAGAAAGGGGGTGAGATCACAGAACAATGCCTTATTCTACTATTTAATATTCAGTGCAATTTTAAATCATCTTCTATTCTGAATGCTACTTAATTTATTTTTAATTCTTCTAAAGTCTTCATAATGTATAGCCATTTATATAATTTCACAGAGGATTTTTATAAGGAATTGAAAATGAGACCTTTGGTCAGGAACACAGCCTTCTATGATCACATTCATTCTGAAAGAAAGGCAGCTTTTATTTTGATTTAGACTTTTGCGCTCCTTTTCTGAGAAAAACAGCTTTCTCAGGATGTGATAACTGAGTACTTTTCTTTTTTTTCTTTTTTAAAATACTGTTTTTCATTTTTTAACAATAAGTAATAATTTATGAGTACAAGCATCCTTCATGTAAAACGAATTTCCAAGCAGTTTTGTGCCCAAACCCACACAGCCCATGGGTCCCACCATCCAGCTGGGGGGGAGGGGCTTGTACGTTTAATCAAGTTGATCAGATGAATGTCCAGACTATATTGCTGTAGTTTCGCCATTCAAGGTAATCACAGCCCTTACATTCTATCATGCCCCCTCTTCCGCAGATTGTTCCCTAGGCTTAGAAAAGGGGCACAGGTGAATGGGAAACAAAACAGTATACTTTCTCTGGAGCTTGTCTTGGACTCTGGTCAATTCTGGCTGTTTCCTTTCATGGGCTGACAGTTTGTCCAGGAATAACCTTTCAATCCTACTAATGAAGCACAAGCAATTAGATATATAGGTATTAAAGCAGCACTAATAGTTATGGTAGGTTACTTTGGCATAGACACATATGTTTGGATGATATGTTAATTCATGAATTACATTTTTACCCCCTGATAAATATAACAGGGTCTTACTGTGGCTTATGACATCTCCTAACCTGTAGAGGATGTAGGCTTGTGGCATCAGCCATGGGTTATTCCTCCAAGGAGAGAGCCAACAGCCAATTAGATTTGGGATATACAGGCACATGGCTGCCTCTGCTGCACAGTATTTCCAGGCAGGTGAAGTGTAGCTGGTGCTGATGGTGGAGTCTTGCTTGACTCAGGGAGACCCGTATTTGCTTTATTGGTTTAGTGGCCTTTGGGAACACTCTCTGGCATTCCAGAGGCCATCTGTACCCTTGCATGTGCGGTCTCAATACATCCCTCCCATGTTAACGTCAGGTCTTCGGCAGCAGGGTCTTATCGCCTCTCCTCCTGCAGGTATCCCAACTTAGGGGCAAGGAGCCCTTACCTTTTGTGGGGCCTTGGATCCCCTGGCCAACATCCCCCTGGTAGAACAATCCATTGCTGATGTCAGAGCTCCTGCATTAATATACTTTGCCTAAGTGCATAGCCCAAGGACTTTAGTATTATATTTGGTTCTGAACAGAGTATAATCCTTTTCACAGTTCTTATGTCTATTAGTCAATTAAAGAAGGCATTTTTACCGGTTTTATAAGAGATTACCTCTATAATAGTTGTCTCCAATTTACAGTTGGAAAATGACATCATCATCGTCATATTTCTCCTTGTTCTATGGGGGGGGAGGCAAGAAAGTCATATCAAAACCTTTGTTGCACCTAGAAGGTATAAGTTTCATTAGGACTCATTATAGATAGTTGTTACATGTAGGATCCACAGAAGGGTTCGATGTTTATGGCAATCTGAGGCTTTTCTTCCTTTCAGTGTTCAGACGGGTCAACCTTTCAGTTGCCACTTTTTGGTACATCCTACTCAATGCAAAGCTGTATCTTTTCTTTCTCAGCCGTTAAGTTGGTGACATTTTGTCCTGTTGGAACAAACAAATCTCTTCCCATAGTTAGTTTTAAGATTTGAATTGCAAGGTTCTTGACTAGAAGGTTTCATGTCTGTCTGTACCCCCCCCCCCCTTTTTTTTTAACCCATGAGTCTCCAGAAGACAGTTGTATTATACATAACTATAGGGTGGAATCAAGGCACAGATTTCATCAAATTCACCCATGTTGTTTTGGGTGACTATATATGATTAACTTGGGAAGCAAACTTAATTTTTGCTTTAAATCATCTTAAAGAGAATGCTACAAGGTGATACTGTACAACAGAGAAATTATAGAGAACATTTGTATGTGCCAATCCCAAAGTTATTGCTCTAGAGATTTTGTGTAAAACAAATGTGGACAACAGCAAATTATATCTACATTTAACTCAGATGCATTACCGTTTTTATCAGAGTCTGTAAACCAATGTTGTTTAATATACACATATTTACTTTTACTAAGTCCTAAAACACCATGTATCCTGTAGACAGTGTCTAGGTGAAACTGAGTACTTGCTGAACTCACATCAATTAAATATGCCTTGATTGAATATACATCCGTGTCCCTCTCCCACCCATCCCCCCTTCCCAATTCACCATTTCAGTCCATTTTCTGATGCAGTCTTTCTGTTGTTGTTCTTTTACTATGCATCCCTCTCCATGAGAAATATTTATATCTGGGTTGTTGGTACTAGCATCCACATATGAGGGACACCATTTGTCGTTTGTTTTTCTGGGACTGTGTTACTTCACTTAACATAATGTCTTCCAGCTCCATCCATTTACCTGCAAAGTTCATGATGTTGTCCCTCTTTACTGCTGCATAGAACTCCATTGTATACATGTACCACATTTTCTCTATCCACTCGTCAGTTGAGGGGCACCTGGGCTGGTTCCAGCTTTTTGCTATTGTGAACAGAGCTGCAATAAACATAGCTGTGCATGTATCTCTGCAGTAAGATGAGTCTTGTGGGTATATACCCAGGAGTGGTATGACTGGGTCAAATGGAAGGCTCATTTTGAGTCTTCTAAGGGTTCTCCACACTGCTTTCCACAGTGGCTGTACAAGTTTACATTCCCACCAGCAATGGATGAGTGTTCCCCTTTCCCCACAATCTCTCCAGCACTTGGTATCATTCGTTTTCCTGATCCTAGCCAGTCTTATTGGATTAAGATGATATCTCAAAGTGGTTTTAATTTGCATTTCCTTAATTATTAGCGATGTTGAACACTTATTAAGTTTGCTTCCCAAGTTAATCACATACAGTCACCCAAAACAACATGGGTGAATTTTATGATATCTGTGCCTTGATTCCACCCTATAGGTATGTATAATACAACAGCCTTCTGGAGACTCATGGGTCAAAAAACAAAACCCTAAAAAAAGGGGGGGGATACAGATAGAGATGAAACCTTTTTGTCAAAAATCTTGCAATTCAAATCTTAAAACTAATTACAGGAAAAGATTTGTATGTTCCAACATACAAATGTCACCAACTTAATGGCTGAGAAAGAAAAGATACAGCTTGGCATTGAGAAGGATGTACCAGAAAGTGCCAACAAAAAGGTTGGCCTGTCTGAACATTGAACGGAAGAAAAGCCTCAGATTGTTACAAACATCAAACCCCTCTGTGGATCCTACTTTTAACAACTATATATAATGAGTACTAATGAAACTTACCTTCTAGGTGCTGCAAAGGTTTTAATATGAGAGACTTTCTTATCTCCTCCCCATAGAACAAGGAGAAATATGACAATGATGAGGTTGTTCTTCAACTGTAAATTGGAGCCAAATGTTATAGAGGTAATCTCTTATAAAACTGGTAAAACTGCCTTCTTTAATTGACTAATAGACATAGGAACTGTGAAAAGGATTATTCTCTATTCAGAACCAAATAAAATACTAAAGTCTCTTTAAGCTATGCACTTAAGCAAGATATATTAATGCAGGAGCTCTGACATCAGCAATGGATTATTCTACCAAGGAGATGTTGGCCAGGGGATCCAAGCCCCACAAAAGGTAAAGGCTCCTTGCCTCTAAACCGGGATACCTGCAAGAAGAGAGGCAATAAGGCCCTGCTGTTGAAGACCTGACGTTAACGTGGGAAAGATGTATTGAGACCACACATGCAAGTGTACAGATGGTCTCTGGAATACCAGAGAGTGTTACTAAAGGCCACTAAATCAATAAAGCAAATATGGGTCTCCTTGAGTCAAGCAAGGCTGTTCCATCAGCACCAGCTATACCTCACTTGCCTGGAAATACTGTGCAGCAGAGGCGGCCATATGCCTGTATATCCCAAATCTAATTGTCTATTAGCTCTCTCCTTGGAGGAATAACCCACGGCTGATGCCACAAGCTTACATTCTCTAATGGTTAGGAGATGTTATAAGCCTTAGTAAGACCCTGTCAAATTTAACAGAAAAAAAATGTAATTCATGGATTAACATACCATCCAAACGTCTGTGTGTATGCCAAAGTAACCTTCCATAACAATTAGTACTGTTTAAATACCTATATATCTAATTGCTTGTGCTTCATTAGTAGAATCGAAAGGTTATTCCTGGACAAACTGTCAGCCCATGAAAGGAAACAGCCAGAATTGACCAGAGTCCAAGACAACAGCTCCAGAGAAAGTAGACTGTTTTGCTTCTCATCCACCTGTGCCCCTTTTCTAAGCCTAGGGAACAATCTGTGGAAGAGGGGGCATGGTAGAATGTAAGGGCTGCGATTGGGGTGAATGGTGAAACTACAGCAATATAGTCTGGACACTCATTTGATCGACTTGATTGAACATACAAGCCCCCCCCCCCGCTGGATGGTGGGACCCATGGGCTGTGTGGGTTTGGGCACAACTGCTTGCAAACTGGTTTTACATGAAGGATGCTTGTACTATAAATTATCACTTATTGTTTAAAAAAATGAAAAAAAAACTGAGTGAAAGATGCAGGACAGTTATGGCAGAATGCATGATCTGGGATGGTGTGGGGTGGGGTGGGGGGAAGGGAAAGGGAAATATGCCTGAACTGAATTGGAAAATGATGTATGAAATACACAAAGCATCAATAAAAAATGAAAATTAAAAAAGAACCCTTTAAAAACTCTCTCCATCTAAATCTATTATAGAAACATTCACTTTAAGTATCCTTGATTGTTGACAGAATGTCTTTTCAGTATTTCCGTCTTCACAGTTGATGCTGGTTCCAGCACATTTATGTCTTTGTGGAGTCACAACATTCCAGACAGAAGAATAAAAGCATTCGCCTCATTGCTTGTCAGAAAGTCTGTAGCACAAAAATAGCTGTGCTTCTAAGATAGAGCCTCAATTTGTGAGTAAATTTCATTTTTATTCATATTCGTACCTAACTTATGATGATGAATTCCCTTTCTTTTTGAGGCAGGGTCTTATATGTAGCCAAGACTGGCTTAGAATTCATGATTCTCTTGCCACTACTTCACAGTGCTGAGAATCCCATTTTTTATTTTAATTTTTACTTTAAAGAATTCCATACATGAGTATTATCTTTGCATTGTTCCACACCTCCAAGCTCCTACCAACTCCTCCCATGTCTTCCCACCCCCTCACAATTTCTTTTCCTCTCCATACATACATCTATACATAAGTACAAATGCACTGAGTCCATTTTGTGGTGCAGCTGTGTACTGTGTTTAGGGATGCCCACTTGGGATTAGATAACCTGGTGAAAACTGATTCTCCCTCCCTCAACATCCATTGATTCTTCCCCTTGAGATGGACCCCACGAAATTTACCCCATCTGCCTTGGCATGTCAACTATTATTTCCTTATGTAAATCTGGCTAGACTACCATCCTCTGGAGATTTCATTAGTGCAGCTTTCCTATCAATTATGGCTCAAAAACATTAACTAGCAGCAGCTATGTTACCCATCTTTCATTCTTTCCACCCCCTCTTCTGCAATATTCCCTGAGCCTTAGGTGTGAGATTGCATTGTAGATGTGTCACTCAGAGCTGGAGACCTTACAGTCACTTATTCTCTGCATTTGACCACTTAACATCTGTTTCAAAAAGAGACTTCTTGGATGAGTGATGAAAGGTACATTTGTCTGTAAATATATGTATACATATTTAGAACATATTAAGAAACTGCACTGGTCTAGAAAAGTAACAGAAGTAGGTTATTCTCTACTATTATGACATCACTAACTGTGCTCTTGGCTAAATTTACAGGACTAATCATTTGGCAGACCTTATTAGACAGGTGTTGATTACCCCCAAGGTGAAAGAATTCCATTTTGGTGGCTGGAGAGATGGCTCAGAGTTTAAGAACACTGACTGCTTTTGCAGAGCACCCAGTTTTGACTCCCCAAACTCAACCATCTGTAACGCCAGTTCCAGGGTATCTGACACCCTCTTCTGACCTCCAGAGGCATTGCATGACATGGGTGCACCTAGTTGCTTGCAAGCCATACACTTGTACACATAAAATTTTTTTAAAACCATTTAAAAATTTTTACATGCGTCTTTTGCCTGCAATGTATGTAATTACAACTCTGTACACAATGTCATGAGACCATAAGAGGGTGTTGGATCCCCTGGAACTGGAGTTAGAGACAGTTGTCAGCTGCTGTGCTGGAAACCAAATCCAGGGTCTCCGGAAGAGCAGCCAATGCTTTTAACTGCTGAGACATCTCTCCAGCCCAAGAATTCTATGTTTAGAAATAGATGTAAGGTCTGGGGATGATGCATACTTTGAATCCCAGCATTCAAGGGGAGGAAGCAGGAAGATCCTTGTGAGATCAAAGACAGCCTAGCCTGGTCTACATATCGAGTTCCAGGTCAGGTAAGGCTACAGGGAGACCCTTTCTCAAAAACAAACAAAAAAGAATAGATATAAATATTTTTACTGCAGCTTTATTTCTCAATCGAGACATTCAAAAAGTAAGGACATATATGGAAAATTAATACCAACTTTCCATTAGCCAATATTACTAAAATATAGGATTTACCTTGTATTTTCAACATTACTTCCTTATTTCTTTTTTTTTTAATTTTTTATTATTTATTTTCATATGTGTATGAATGTATTGTCTGCATGTAGGTTGGTGCACCCGTGTCGTGCAATGCCGCGGAGGTCAGAAGAGGGTCTCAGATTCCCCTGGAACTGGAGTTAAAGACGGTTTTCAGCCGCCATGTGGGTGCTGGGGATCGAACCCGGGTCCTCTGCAAGAGCAGTCGGAGCTCTTAACCGCTAGGCTATCTCTCCAGCCCCATTACTTCCTTATTTCTATCCTTAACTGAGTTGAGTAATGCTAGGACAAAAATATAAGTAAGAATTTTTAACTGAAATACTATATTGCCATTATGTATTATTAGAGAAATGTCACATATATACAACTATACACTTTATCTTTCCTTGATGGGGAATTGGACTTTTCAAGGATAATTTTGCCCTAATGTCCTGGGTTTTTGTTGCCTTGGTAACTAACTTTATCATCAAATCCCAAAAATGCAGAGCAGAGGGAATTTAAGATACAAGCCATGCCCCCCAGAAGCCCTGCTTCCAGAATCCCCTTTCCTGAATGGCTTTGTCTGCCCCATGGACATCAACCCCTTGACACAACAACCACTTCTCTAGTCATCTGTCCCTTTCTAAGCCCATGTCCCTTTTGGAGTATGCTGCTTTCAAAGGCAGAACCATGATTTATTTATCTTTGTATCTCCAGTGCCCAGGGCATCCAAAAATTGCAAAAAGTACAGCTTTTGAATAGCACCTACTCAGAATCCAAACTATTCGAGGTCAACATTTATTGAACATCCACTACTCAATAAGTGATCCAGCTACGTAAGAAACACAAAAATGAGTGGATATAATGACTACAAGTGTGCTGGATAGCTTTAGTGTCAACTTGACACACCTGAGTTGAGGGAGCCTCAATTGGGGAATTGGCTCCATTGGATTGACCTGTGACCACATCTGTGGAGTATTGTCTTGATGGTCCAGCAGTGTGGGAGGGCCCGGCCCACAATAAGTGGTGCCTTGTTGTGTACTGTATAAGAAGGCAGGCTGGGCATGAGTCAGGGGAGCAAGCCAGTGAACAGCATTCCTCCATGGCCTGTGCTTCAGCTCCTGCCTCCAGGTTCCTGCCCGGAGTTCCTGCCTTGGGCTCCTTAAGTGATGAACTGTGACCCAGGAGATGTAAGCTGAATAAATCCTTTCCTCCCCAAGTTGGTGTCAGTCAGAGTGTTTTGTCACAGCAATGGAAGACAAACTAGAACAGAAATTGGTACCAGAAAGTGGGGTATTACTGTGACAGACCTGACCTTGGTGTTTTGGGGAAGGATTGTGGAGGCATTTGGAAATTTGGGCTGGGAAGATCATTGAATGCCTAAAGATTGTTTTGTTGCTGTGGAACTTGGAGCAGTTTTGCTGAAGGATTTGTAGAAGAAGGAGGCCTGGCTTGTGAAGTTTCTAGTTTCAAAGGGGAACAGAGATCATCGGGACTGTAATCTGTGGGTTCTGGTCAGCTGGGGCTGGAGAATCAGCTGAAAGTAACAAGAGACCAGAACCTGAAGTGAAATCTTTGTTGTACTGGGACAATTGATGCTGGTTAGCTGGGGCTGAAGAATCAGCTGGAAGTAACAAGAGACCAGCATCATTGTGGTGACATCTTCTGGGAAGAATTTCTTCAGGGTCAGCACACAGAAGCTGTGGTCCAGAAGGGGCCCGAGCCTCCATGTCAAGCCAGAAGCAGGACTTGGTAGTAAGAGTCTCTTTTATGGTTCTGGTGTTGAAATTTGAGGGGGTCACAGAGAGCAGCCGAGGCTTGGCACTATGAGAAGTCAGGAAAGACCATTGGTGGAAGTGCACCGCGGTTGCAGTGGAGACCCCAGGATTGCAGGAGTCATGGAGAGAAGCTGAGGCTTTGCACCAGGAGATGTCAGAAGAGACCATTGGTAAAGGTGCTGCCTCAGTTTCAGTGGCAACCCTAGTTTTTTGGAGATGCCAGGACCATGGGACGACCACCAAGAGCAGCGGCAGGTGTGGAATGGAGTTGGCCTGGGCCTGCGAGATAAGCTGTGTGTGCCACGGATGGCAGAGTCAGAGAAGGGGAGCTGCCGAGATCCTTTGGAGCCCAGAAGATCGTGAGTGAGTCCCAGGTGTCCAGCCTTGAGGTACTTGCTGGACTTAGGTTTTGTTTGACAGTGCCTGATTCTTCCCTTTGAAATAAGACAGTTACTTGTTTTGGATTTTACAGCAGCCCACAGTTAAGAGACTTTTAACAGACTGTGAACTTTTAAGTGTTTGAACATTTTAAGGACTGTGGGGTTTTTAAGGTTGTACTCTCTTAGGTTGTGATTAATGTTAACATCATAGAACTGGAAAGGTGGTGGTTTAATAGTGATGTGTTTTGTGTGTCAAGTTGACAAGGGGTCAATTGTGCTGGATAGCTTTAGTGTCAACTTGACACACCCGGGTTGAGGGAGCCTCAATTGGGGAATTGGCTCCATTGGATTGACCTGTGGCCACATCTGTGGAGTATTGTCTTGATGGTCGAGCAGTGTGGGAGGGCCTGGCCCACAATGAGTGGTCCCACCCTGGGCAGGTTGTGTACTGTATAAGAAGGCAGGCTGGGGCTGGAGAGATGGCCTAGCAGTTAAGAGCACTGACCGCTCTTGCAGAGGACCCGGGTTCAATCCCCAGCACCCATATGGTGGCCGAGAACCGTCTGAAACTCCAATTCCAGGAGAACTCCAGTTCCAGGGGAATCCGACACACTCTTCTGACCTCCATGGCATTGCACGGCATGGGTGCACAAACTTGCATGCAGACAGTACATTGATACACATACAGAAATAAATAAATGCTGATCATGGTGGTGCATGCCTTTAATCCTAGCACTTGGGAGGCAGAGGCACACGGATCTCTGTGAGTTCGAGGCAAGCCTGGTCTACAGAGTGAGTTCCAGGCCAGCTGGTGCTATAGGGAAACCCTGTCTCAAAAAAAAAAAAAAAAATCAAAGTAAAGGGCGAGTAACTTGAAGTATATTATAATTTTAATAATTAGGAAATAATCATTTTTATTTATTAAAATGTTTACATTTGATCACTTTAAGTGAGGAAGTATATGACATATTTAGGAAAGTAAATTTTAAACTATCTCTTTGTGAGCTGGTGAAAGCAAAACACACATACACATCAAATAAAGATAAATAAAATCTTTAAAAATAAACAAATATTTTAAAATAATTGTAATAAACCAGGCATGGTGGTGCACACCTTTAATCCCAGCACTTGAGAGGCAGAGACAAGTGAATCTCTATGAGTTCAAGGCCAGCTTGTTCCACACAGTGAGTTCCAGGCCAGCTGGGGCTGCAGGGAGACCCTGATTCAAAAAAGACATAAGTAAATAAATAAATAAATAAATAAATAAATACTGAGACTAGACAAATGGATGAGCAGTTAAGAGCACTGGACATTCTTTCAGAAGACCTAGGTTCATTCCCAAATGACATTTAAAACTGTCCATAAGTTCGGCTCCAGAGAATATGAAGTCCTTTTGTAGTCTCAGACGTCATTACACACATGGGCACACTTACATACATAGAGGCAAAACACTCATACACATAAAGTAAAAATAAATATTTTAAAAAGAAAATATACTACATGTATACATGGGATTTTTCCCATGTATACATGTAGTATATTTTGTATATATTGTATAGAAGTATATATTGTAAAGAAAAAAGAAATCATGACATTTGCAAGAAAATTGGTGGAACTAGAAAAAAGAATGTTAAGCAAAAGAAACCAAAAGCAGAGAGCAATACTGTGTGTTTCCTCTCACATTTGAAATCTAGATTTAAATTTGTGTGTGAGTGAGAGAGAAAGAGAGACAGACAGAAAGACAGACAGACAGAAAGACAGACACAGAGAGAGAATCATAAAATGGAAAAGGGACCATGAGAGAAGAGGAAGAGATTGTAAGAAAGAGGGATGGGAGGCTTCCATGACCTCGGCCAAGATTCAGATGTTTGCAACCAGCCCTGGAGAGCTGGTAGGTGGACCCCAACATGGAGCAGTGGTTCTGTAGGTTCCACTCTCTTGACTATCTGGGTAAGAATTAGCTAGTCCTCTAGTCAAAAATCAGAAGCCTAGACCAACCAGCCTTCCATACCTAACAAGAAGACAATGGAGCCACCTGATAAATACAAGCAAAATCAGTCTTCAATTCAACAAAGAAACAACTGAACTTCATACAAGAATCACAAACAACAAAAGAAAACCACAATGAAAAAGCATTAACATGAAAAAAAGCAAATAATATGTCTCCACTAAATACTAACAATCCTGTAGAAGAGGCTGCATGAGTAGCCCTAGCAGTAAGACAGGACCCTGAATGTAAAATAACTATCAAGAATAACCTTTCAATCCTACTAATGAAGCACAAGCAATTAGATATATAGGTATTTAAACAGTATTATGGTATTATTATGGTAGGTTACTTTGGTATAGACACAGATGTTTGGATGGTATGCTAATCCATGAATTATGTTTTTTTCTATAAAAGATGACATGGTCTTATTGTGACTTATAACATCTCCTAACCACTAGAGGATGTAAGCTTGTGTCATCAGCCATGAGTTATTCCTCCAAGGAGACAGCTAATAGCCAATTAGATTTGGGATATACAGGCATATGGCTGCCACTGCTGCACAGTATTTCCAGGCAGGTGAGGTGTAGCTGGTGCTGACAGAGGAGTCTTGCTTGACTCAAGGAGACCTATATTTGCTTTATTAGTTTAGTGGCCTTTGGTAACACTCTCTGCTATTCCAGAGACCAACTGTACACTTGCAAGTGTGGTCTCAATACATCTTTCCCATGCTTACATCAGGTCTTCGACAGTAGGGCCTTACTGCCTCTCTTCTTGCAGGTATCCCAGTTTATAGGCAAGAAACCTTTACCTTTTGGGGGGACTTGGATCCCCTGAGCAACATCTCCTTGGCAGAAAAGTCCATTGCTGATATCAAAGCTCTCCTGTATTGATATATTTTGCTTAATTGCACAGCTTAAAGAGACTTTAGTATTATATTTGGTTCCAAATAGAGAATAATCCTTTTCACAGTTCCTATGTCTACTAGTCAATTAAAGAAAGCAGTTTTATCAGTTTTATAAGAGATTACCTCTATGACAGTGGGCTCTAATTTACAGTTAGAGAATGACTTCATTACCACCATGTTTTTCTTTGTTCTATGAAAAAGAGGTAAGAAAGTTTCTCATATTAAAACTGTGTGGCACCTAGAAGGTATGGTTCATTATGACTCATTATAAATAGTTGTTATGGGGCTGGAGAGATGGCCTAGTGGTTAAGAGCACTGACTGCTCTTGCAGAGGACCCAGGTTTGATCCTCAGCACCCACATGGTGGCTAGGAATCATCTGTAACTCCAATTCCAGGAGAACTCCAGCTCCAGGGGAATCCGAGACCCTCTTCTGACCTCCAAGGCATTGCATGACATGGGTGCACAAACCTACATGCAGATGGTACATTCATACACATACAAAAATAAATAAAATTTTTAAAAAATAAATAGTTGTTACAAATATGATCTACAGAGATGTTTGATGCCTGGAGCAGTCTGAGGCTTTTCTTTCTTTTAATGTTTAGATGGGCCAACTTCTCAGCTGGTATTTCTTGGTACATCCTACACATTGCAAGGCTATATCTTTTCTTTCTCAGCCATTAAGTTGGTGACGTTTTGACCTGTGGGAACATACAAATCTTTTCCCATAGTTAGTTTTAAGATTAAATTGAAAAGCTTTTTACAAAAAGGTTTACTATATAACTGTATCCCCCTTTTTTATTTTAGGTTTTTATTTTTTGACCCATGAGTCTCAAAAAGGCAGTTATAGTACACATACCTATAAGCAGGAATCAAGATGTAAATTTCATTAAATTTATCCAAGCTGTTTTGGGTGACTGTATGTTGTTAATTTGGGAAGCAAACTTAATTCCTTAAGTTAAATTATCCCACAGGTAAAAGAGAAGTTACAAGATGATACTGTATAACACAAAAATTATAGAGAACATTTGTATATGTTGATCCTAAAGCTATTTTTTTCACATAAATTTATTTATTTATTTTTAACAAATCTAGACCCATGTTCCCGCTCATTCCCCCACCCCACCAGAGCTCGTGCATTCTGCCAAACATGCTTTCTATCTCTTAGTCTTTCTCAATATTTTCCATGGGGAAGTTGACTGTTTTGAGCAGAAGTTCACTGTTTCAGTCAGTTCTTTGATGCAGTATTTTCTGTTGTTGTTGTTGTTTCCAAAATGCATTATGCCCAACTGCTTTGTACAAAAGCTCAGGGGGCCCTACACAAGAAATACTTACAACTGGGTAATTGGCACTAGCATCCACAGATGAGTGATACCATGCATCGTTTGTTTTTCTGGGACTGTGTTACTTCACTCAGCATGATGTCCTCTAGCTCCAGCCATTTTCCTGCAAAGCTAAATAATAAAAATAAAGAATAAATATTTTTTTAAAAAAAAAGGAAATGTACTTGAATTCACAACCATGTACGTGTACAGGGGTGCATATATGAATTACAAAAGCACAAAGCTATTCAAAATAGTTGAAAGAGAACCATCAAAATGGCAGTAGTAAGTCATATGTCAGTAATAAGCTTGAATGGAAATGGATTGAATTTTCCAATTAAAAGATTTAAAAGAGATTTAGGATTACAAAACAAGGCTTAAGAATATTTTGGAAGGTGATGCATATTGGAAGGAACACAACAACAATCAACAACAAAAGACTGGTTCAAAGAACAGACTGAAAAAGTGAACTTTTTCTCGAAATGGTAAACTCTGCATTGAGAATTTTGAGAGTGACTGAGGAAAAGATGAAAAACATGTTTGCCAGAGATGTGTGCGCTCTGGTGGGGTGGTAGGGAGGGCAAGAAGCAGGGTAACAGGTTATTGATTTTGATTTGAAATTTTGTGGGATGAAATGTACAAACTTCAATAAAATTGGCTTTCTTTTCTCGTGACAATAAGGAATGGATTAATTGTGTTCACCATTAAAAGATTTAGAGGTGACTGAATGGATTAAAGAACAAGGCGTTAACAAGATACTTGGATTCTGTATATGACAAGAGAGCTACCCCTCATAATTAGTAGATGACAAATAACAGATCATGAGAAAAATGAACATGAAAATCATATCCAAGCCATGGACTAAAGAAAGAAAGAAAGAGCAGACTTAGTCATAAATAGACTTAAGATGGTCTATAAGAAGCAAGAAGATTGACTACAGATGATCGTGGATAACTTAATTATGTATATGATGTTTCAGCTAGACCGCAATCAACAGGGAATATTTAAGTGTTTGACTGCACCCAATTTTATAAATAGTATTATATCTCAAGGAAAATGTAGGCATGAAAATAATAAGAGTGGGACTCACTTTCAATAAATAAATAATCTGCACAAAAGATCTTAGAAATATCAGATCTATTGATCAAAAAGACTTAACAGATGTTTACTGAATATTCAAATCCAGTAGCTGTAATGATACATTACATGATTTTTTTAAATTTTTTATTATTTCTTATTTTGTATGTGTATGAAATTACTGTTCCTGATGCATCTGTGCAGCCCGTGTCGTGCAATGCCGTGGAGGTCAAAGAGGCTTCAGATTCCCTGGAACTGATTTATCCACACATGCACAATTTATCAGTGATAGACTATATATTAGGTACAAACAAAGCCCTTTAAAAATTTCAACAATTAATCAATATCCTGTTCTTTTCTGATCACATGGAAAAAAACAAGTAAATGAATAAAACAAGAGAATCTTTAAAAAATTCTTGAACTCCTGGAGATGAAATGAGCACATGAACATAGCATCATCCAAGAAATAAGAAAGATAAATCATTTCTCAAAACTAATGAAAATACAACATATCAAGCTTATCAGGTACAGCAGCAGCATTTCTAAGGAGGGGAGTTAAAAACAATGAATGCCCAAACCAAAGGGTAGATTTTTAAGTAAATAATAAAAATGATGCATCTTAAGATGGAAAAAAAGCATGCACAAGCTAAACTTAGTAAGACAGGAATAACAAAAAGTTTAGCAAAAGTGCACATGAACTGATACCAAAGAATAATAAATGTTTGATAATAAAACAAAGATTTAGTTTTGAAAAAGAAAGATTTGAGATAGCCTTGCAGTAGGTTTTAGAAAAAAAAAGAAAGAAGGGCTGAGTGATCGCCTAGCGGTTAGAGGCAAGCCAACCAATGCTCCTCACGGAGTGTACGTAACCCTGGCTGAAGTCACCCAGCACTACACGGCGGCTGAAAATTTGTCATTAACTCCAGTTGCGAGAGGCGCATACCAACACCCTGCTTCTGCACCTCCGCAGCCACTAAAATGACTAGAGGTTGAGCTCTTATAACTACAAACTGCAGACAGTACATTCATACACATACGAAAATAATAAATAATTAAAAAGGAAAAAAGTACCAAAAAATTTACAGATGAATATAGAGATCTTAGAGACATCACAATAGCACTTCAAGAAATGCAAAAACAGATTATAGACTTAATGAAAAGATAACTTCTTAGAAATGTGAAAATGTAGACGCAAACATCAGTATTCTAGACACATGTCCCCCACCCACAAATGTAATTCCAGTTCTCAGGGATCCAACACCCTCTACTATTTCACAGGCATTGCAAGGGCAATACACTCATCAACAATAAAATAAAATAATAATAAAATTATTTTTAAAAAAGACTTAGAGACGAACCCATATTCATGGTTTGGAAAAGAATTATATTGTTAAAATATTCTCAACTCCCCAAATACACATACATTCAAAGCCACCCATGTCAAAATGCCTGTGATGTTCTGCACAGGTCTAGAGAACACAGCTAGAAACTTCATATGAAAGCACATGGGATGCTAAGTGGCCAGAGTAAAAGAACAAAGCTTGTGGTATCACAATATTAACTTCAAGATGCACTGCATAGTCGCTTCATGATGGCATATAAACAGACATATAGACCACACAGCAAAAGTGATATTCTAGAAAGAAACCCATGTATCTTGGAAGACAACCGTTTCTTTGTTGTTAAAAGGCCCTGAATCACCCGTGAGGAGATGACCAGCCTCGTTTAACACATTGTTTGGTGGAAAGTTGTTGTAATACTCTATCGGACAACAGCCTACTGCAGTCCCTCGATGCTTGTCTCTCCAATTTTACAATCTCAACTCAAAAGGAGATCAAGAAGAGACACCTGATAAAGAAGACATCAAACTTGTTGTATAGCGAAGATAATAGAAAAGCTAGAATGACTGGTAATAGTGACCAATTTGGTTTATTTGAGTGGCACTGAAACCCATTGGGGAGAATTAGAGATAGAGTATATAGGATCATGCCCCGCGCATCCTCCTCATTCAACGTGACATGGATAAAAGATATCGGGATCAGCTGCCTCCTCCTCTACAGGGTCATGGGAATTGCAAGCCATGGACAAGGGAGCCGTCGGAACCTCGCTCCGTTAACAGGTAAAAAGGATGAGCAAGAGCATGGTGTATATAGTGCGAGACCACTTAGAGGCACCACATCTCATGGAAATTGTAAGGAAGAACAAAAACCCTGTAGCTACAGCCAAAAATGGATGGAACTGGAGAACAGTATGCCAGGGGAAAGAAGGCAAGAACCCTATGTTGTCCTTCACACATAGAAGCTGGAAAGAGCCATGGCAAAGGAGAAGCCTGATTACAAGGAACTGGAAGAAGGGACATGGGGGAGGGGAGAGGGGAGAAAGGAAGGCTGATTTCATTAGTGTAGGGTATACGCTTGCATGATAGAGAATACATTTGTCAACTAAATAAATTGTAATAAAGAAACTGAAAAATAATAAACATTTTTAAAGATTCACACCTAAAAGCCTAAATGTAATTCAGGACAGGATGTTATTTGAAATAACTAGAAATAGGATCAATAGAACTAAAAAATAAAATCAGAAACAAGAATCTGATAAGATCCATAAATCATGGTTTGATAGATCTTTGAGAAGAAGGGCAGTGGCTGTACTATCGCAAGAACTTGCACATGGACGAAGAGTGACATTGGAGGGATAGACAATGTACTTTATTGCCGAGCTCCTATGCTGGGTGTTAATGAATGTATGGCTCAGTCTCTGGTTTTCTATGAGATTATTTTTCTGACTTTGTAATTGTATATGTATGGAGCATTCGTCTGCACAGCAGAGAAACACCCAAAGAGCTTGATTACCTCCTATACCCTAGCATACCCAATTAATGGCTTACATCATGGTGGCTAACAACTGTCTGTAAACCTCCACATTGCAGGAGATGCTATCAGATGAGCACGCTCCTATTCTGAAGTATCTTCCCTCGATCACACTGGTAGGGTCATGTGCAATGATTAGGTGCAACTTACATGAACAACTCAGTTAATTGGTCATAAACACCTCATCAGACCTATAATGAGTTAAAAAATGAGAAAGTGTCTGAGTATAACATAGTCCTAAGGGGGCTTCTCCTCGAAGGGCAGAATGTGCCTGGTCATCGCTGCACTGTTAGTCCCACATAATGCTGAAGAAACCAGCCAGGCTTGATATCTGTGGAGGAGCAATAACATGGGATACATATCAAGTATATCTCTCAGCCTCAGATAAGCAATAGATATAATCAAATATCTCCATATGTATACAAACTTTTTCATATCAAATGTGAAATGTATCTGAGAAAGATAACGTATTGAAACTATTAGCCCACACGTCTCCTCTCTCGATGCTGTTCATAATAGAGGCAGCCGTAACAGCCAGGCAGTCAATTTAAAAACAATAATGTCACTTATCCTTGCATAATAGACATACTAATCAACACTATTCGTTATGAGAATGTATACTCGGATCATTATCATAGTAGTCTTTCTGTTTCGCGTTTATCTTAATTCTTGGGAGACCAAATGCTCATAATCTATGGTTGGTAACCACACCTATTCCGTCGCCTATTACTCCAAGTTCCGAAATGACCAGAGAGTGATGGGGGATTGGACAAAAAAAAATCATATAATATCAAATTATCTTGATCGGGGTCTGCAAAACTAGGGAATCTTACCTTTTGCAAAAAAATAATCTTGACTGAGGTAGTACTTTGATAAACTACACCAACAGCGATTACTCGTGCTGACGATGTTACCCATCTTATTTTAGAAGTCACAGACAGTCAAATGAGTAAGCTTCATTAGTGGTTTATTTGTATCCTACACATTCATTTTATTCTATTAAATAGAAGAATATTAAAATTTAAAGGATAAACCAAGAACGTCTTCGAAAAAATACTCATGGTCTTATATCAAAATTAAGCTCCTCTATGCACCATGCGATATTTTCTATTCTTTTTCTCCACATACCATTTGCTGAACCAACAAATTGTGAGGATATAACCCTAACGTAATATATCCTCCCTTCGTAGTGAATTGGCGTGAGACTGTGGTAACCACTCGGACAATCATAAGAAATATAACTTATAAATAACAAACAACACAATAAGTAAAGAAAGATGCTTCATAATATTGTATCAAGACCAATATACCTATTAAAATCTCAGGCCCCTCCCCCTCCCCTCTCCAACATGGTTGACAGGGAGATTCTCTATGAATGAATGCTTTTAAACCACGTACCATCCTGGAGTTATTATCTCAGTGCTTCTTCTTCAAAATACCTTTGGCCAGCTACAGGCTTTGGCCGAATGAATTCACACGCAAGCACCTGTAGATGCAACTAAGAAAAAAAGGTGTTCGATGGTAGAGGGTTTACCAACACATGAGGGGTGTTTCTTGGTCGCGAGATGTGACGTAGTGAGCGCGAGGCACTACGGCGAAATACGTGCGAAAATGATTACGAGTTAGCCACAGTTAGTCCAATTCCCTACTGGTAAGCTGTGAAAATAATGGGCGTTACACTGGTTGTTGTTTATGGCCAGTGTTCTTTAGCTGTTGGTTATCTCATACCTCCTAAGCCGCACTAAGCGTACTTTACCATGGCTGTAAACCATGGAGGATTCTACTGCCGCTGAGCATATATGACAGAGCCCACACTGGGCTACTGATCAATGTGATATTTTCAGCGACTTAGCACAAGTATGTTACCTTGTAAGCCCTGCCACTCCAAATGTAATTGGTCACCATATGTCATAGAGCAGAGAAAAGAAGAAGATATCAAGGAAATGCCTCTGGGTTAGAGTAACTGTGAACTAATAGACTGGATAACTGCATCATTCTTATAATCACTCTCATCATTCAGACTCTTCCTGGAAGGGTAAGAGGGTCAGGAAGTGCGAGGAGAACTCTTGAAATGTATTAACACCCATA
This sequence comes from Rhizomys pruinosus, assembly GCA_009823505.1. Classification (NCBI taxonomy): domain Eukaryota; kingdom Metazoa; phylum Chordata; class Mammalia; order Rodentia; family Spalacidae; genus Rhizomys; species Rhizomys pruinosus. The sequence continues at coordinate 2,499,054 of VZQC01013319.1, read as the reverse complement.
TGGACTTTTTGGAATGTCATCTTCACCAAATGTGCCAGTGTACGAGTTTTTCCTGAAATGAAGTAGCAGAGAGTGTAGGTCTAGGTTTACAATTGATTCATAAAAAAATATCTTTCTCATTTATTATTTCTGAGTATGTGTAGTGATATGTGATCGTTCGCGACTTACGAGCAATAGACAACGAGTTCATGGTGGGCGCAACCTAATGTGAACAATACTCCAATGAGCCCACGGGGTCAAGCCAAGAGAGGTGCTCTTTCGTGTCATATTATCTACCTGCGGTACACTGGAGTAACTAGCTTCTGGAATTGCGAGTATTCGTTTTCTCTTATGCGACGGGTCCTCTTCCTGACCTGCCCATTTTTGAGTTGTGAATGCTGCTTGAGGAGAAGTAGTGAGCAGAACACGCCGCGGATCCTCTCCTGTGAAGGAGACGGCTCTCGCAGTTATACGGCTGTCATGTATACAACCACTTCCCAATACATGTACTTTGAACTAGACTAGGGAGGCTGGCTCATCTTTCTCCAGCGCTCCACATTGACATCTGCGAATGCATTTACTATTGTGGGCTTTCTTGATTAGAGAGCAGAGTAACGATTGTATGAGTTCAATGCGCAAGGTATTAAGTACCGAATTAAGGGGCATTGTTGTGAGGTGGCTATGGGAAATCCTTTAAGAAACTCATTCACCTCCTTAATATTTCATTTGAAGCGTTACTGTTCTCTAAATTAATAAAGAGTCCTTTAGAAGAAATGCCCTTGTTATATAAACCCTACTTTCATGGAAAACTAACTTAGGCTAGCGAAAGCAAGGATTTGAATGATCATGCATAAGGAACACACATACATGTAAAGCGACTATCGACCAATAAAGCTATATGTTTGAGACAAGATCTAACTATGTTGATTATCACAAACACAGTCTTTTTAATTAGCATGGTATGAGTTTCATCAGAAAAGAGCACACAGGAGGAAAGAAAGACGGTAAAGAGTTAATCTGCAACCTGAAATATGAAATTTGATTTATCATGATCCCAAATCCCTAAGCTTTCCATATGTATCTAAGAATCTTTGGACTACGAGATATTATACACTTCTCTGAGTGCAACTAAGGTGGCTTCTACCCTTGCTTCAAGACCTAGTGCACAGAACATAACCAGGACCTATTAACATTGAACACGTATTAGGTGAAACAAGTGGAAGCCCATAAATTACCCGCGACTAATAAAAAAAGAAAAAAATAGAAGTTTCAAATTCCAGAATTCCAAAACGTCGAGCGAGAGTGCGGTTTATCAAAGAAAAAATAAAAAAGTTGGTTATTTATAGAAAGAAATGAAACGTAAAATTGCGTATAATCTACAATAAGTGATTAAACCTGATATAATTAGCATATCCACAGAGGCCACACAACAAACAGTGAACACCATACAGCGAACACTAACTAGGGAAATGCGGTGCATAGCTGATTTAGAAATTCAGTGATAAAATTGATATCCCAAAAAATTACACTCAGGGACATAATAGTTAATTATTTAGGGAATTTATGTTATATATATATGGAGTCTTTTGTGATGAAGAAAACAGATAAGATGGACCAGTTTACATACTATATACTAATGAATTAATATAAAGCCATCAGTCCGCGTGCGGTACATATTTAACCTATAACTGAGAAGAGTGTAGCGCAGGAAGGCAGAAGCGATTTCAAAGGTCGATTATCTGCGAGCGTACACAAACAAGTGAAGTTGGGTCCTCACTGGCTATGATCAGAATTCCTGTCTCAAATGAGAAAAATTACATTATAGTGAACAGGATCTGGCGATTACTTAAGGTGCACTGTACAAATAGGGATTGTCGTATAGATCGCAGATGTGAATGGAACCCACGCTATGCAACTAGGAAAATGTCAACAAACCTAAATATGTCATTGTGGCGGGAGAGAGACATATGTATGAATCATAAAGTTAATTGAGGTCGCGTTATGTTATAGGAGTCAAAAGAACACGACAATAAGTCTTCTAACGGAAAAAGTGTACACCATAGATGTGCTTCTAAGAATAGAAGTGTATCGTTGAATAGGTACACAGACACGATCTAGTTATACCTTTATAGCATTTCTAACGCAGCGTCGAGCGGATAGATAATTGATGATTTCTTATATTAATCACCTTTTATCTAATACACGTACTAATGCTATCAGAACACAGGTGTAGCCAGAATATATAATTTTTTGTAAGAGCATATTGACCTAAGGTACAAGTAATATGTTCATTTCTGGAGCGTTCCGTTTATTTGAAAGACTAATATGGGTACAATCACAATATATTGTATTTAATTCAGATACATTATTAACAAGATAGAAGTGTGTTGATTGGAAGGAATAAATGGAACCCTTTTTAACGACAAGTATGTGCTAGCAAAACTGAAGCTATTATTGGCAGTAGAGAGATAACTTTAGAGAATAATTATCAATGGTCATTACAAGCAGGACGACCAAACATTGGAGAAACTTGGACTCACTGATTCAGGTGGCATAATATGTGACTGCTTTAACCTACGAGTTTAAACTGCGGAGGTCACCAAGAGGGTGTGATTGCCCTTCGAGAAACTGGTATGGTAAATTAACAGAGAAAACAAGTAAAAGCACCTTAGGAAATGTAATGATCTAAACGGTTCCTGTGGTAAAAGAAATAGGGAGAGAGAGCGACCAAAGTGCTCACACACGGTCTCGGGATGTGCGTACTTACTTAGAGTTGGGAGTATCCTTCATGCGTGACCTAAGAGATTGACAAGTATATAGAGGCCTATTGGTATTCTTATTACTAGCTTTATCCTAATATAAAATCATTCGACCTAAGGAGACTTACAATCACTAACTATGTAAGCCTCTTCACGCCACACACTCGCTCTATCACTAGATGGTCCGTCCCCTACACAAAACTCTCCTATATGCTAATTGGAGTCTTTTATATAACATATTTTTTGAAAGAAAATTTTCCCTAACAACAATGTATTTTGATGGTAATCCCTTTTCCGATCCATGTGTTTGTGTCTTGTTGTAGTGTTGGTGGGGTAGCCGCGTTGATGCTGAGGGACGAGTTCCGTTCCAACAGCCCACATGGCACGGCCTTTGAAAACCGTCTTTACGCTCCTTCCAGGGGAATCTGAGACCTACTTCTGACCTCCGCGGCATTGCACGCACAGGTGCACACACTGACCAACCCTAACCAGATTAGCAAACAGCCAGTACTCTCCACTTCATCACCACTACCCTAACAATTCCGATACCAACATTGAAATTTAATATAATTTAAACACACACTTCAGCGTATGAAAAACACCAAATAACAGAGAATCAGTTAATATCGCTTTGTAACTAATAACTAATGGTAATACAACTAGTGTTACAATGCTCTTCCTATTACCTAATTTCTATTGCTATTTAAATAAGGCATATTATTGCATTTATATGTTTACACACTTTTATTAATTATGTAATCTATTATTATACACACTTATAATGTCTCCCATATATGCATTTATTTGGATGAGAGCTGCTTACGTGGATTGTAGATGGTAACCTGTCTAGATAATGGCTGCTCTACGGATGGTGTGTAAAGAGAGAACACACCTAGGTGCTAGAATTAGTTCTCGTTGAGCCACAAGTGGTACACGCGTACTAGTTGTGCGGGAGTGTACATTTGATTGCAGACGTCTCTCTAAGGAATATAGCGAACGCTAGAGAGAACTGGGAGTTATGGAGCCCATACACAAAGCTACCGCTATTAGTCTATTATAAACTCGATGATCACCTGGACACGCGCTAGGAGCGACTTGGTCATGTATTCGATGGGTATCGCCTACACTGCTGTGTCTTACATCATGCTATCTGCAGTGTCACTGCATCTATCTGCACAAAGCGCTGATTCATTCACCTGTCTTTCCCTGTGATCGCTCTTATGCAGTCACAACCAGTCACATGTGGTATGCAAGAGTCTTAGATACATCGGCGAGTCGCTACACTAGGCGGTCCTATGAGGCAACCCTCAGCTATAACCACATTTAACACTTGCTTAAACACCTTACGATTATACACTTGAGGTCCTTCGCACTAGTACGCACCACGCAGTCTCGAACATCCTATACACCTCGTCTCCATTTCACTGAGCCAACAAAGAACTGAGTTATCTACAGGCACGACACTTGATGGCTCGACTGATACTACGTGATAAGCTTGTATGTAGCGCAAAATATACCAACAATTTTCAAGTAGCTATATTTACGTAGCAAACTATGGATTTTTATGCTTTCTCTAACACGTAGAAATATCTTAGTATCTTTCTGCACATTCTATAGGCTTTGATTATGAGTCTTATGATGCAAGAGTCGTCCGACGCATCATTACTTATTGCGAATTCTCATTGAAGAAGATATTAAGCAGAATTGTCTTAACAAATTTATGGCTTGTATTGCTAAACCGCTATATAAGCTCTTAAGCTTCTTTTCACTTTTCAACTCAGCGGTTGTGGAGACACGTGGAGATGGAGCGATATATGAGAGGACTTATCACTAGTGTTATGGCACACACTAAATTATCTGATGGAATCTGAGTTTTTTGTAGCCTTGTGAGACCACAACGTTAAGCGTGATGCGAGTGCGACACGAATTGTAGCGTAAGCAAACATATTTGACTATGATTGCAGCCATATTGGTAAACTTCCTAAGAAATTAAACAATATTAGCACAAATGATGACACTCCACCAAACAGGTTCTCCTCTATCCTTGCAGACTTATCCCTTCATATCTCTGATTGGGCGTGCAGCGCGTTCGTGTCCGCCAATCCAGCCGATCTACTCTCAACCGCACGTTGACGACACCTTACGCACACCACTACCTTCCTAAGTCACTAGTCCGTCCTCTTCTAGAAGCGCGCACATCTCTACACGCTTTTGTCGATGTAGTAGCTGGGCTTCAAGCAGAAGCCACTTGCATTCCTATTTTGGTAGGCTTTTATGTACTTCTCCGAGGATGCACGAGGCGACCCATAAAATTTCGCGTACAAAAAGTTACAGCTTGCTAGATTCAGAGTGAAGCGTACCTACTCATTAATTCCAGAACGTGAAGTTGGCGATAGCACGAAGTTTTATTATATGTTATATCTAGTGTTTTGGCTTTTTCCACACTGCAGAATAATTTGATTGCTGACCTGAGTCATCTATGCTAAAGAATGTATCATAGATACATTTGAGTGGTATTCTGTATATTCATTTATGCATGAGTCAAAGATGTGGTACTGGACTATGCTTTTCGAGCTGTTCAGCCTTGACAAGCATTTTCTGACGCTTATATTGAGGAGCCTCCTCTGTAGGGGAAAATATGTGCGTATCCATCATTGTGCGGGAATTGAAGTACCTTGATGACCAAACTACAATAGTGGCAGTTAATTCGTCTATGAGAATACCGAGGTCGACCGCGAGCACCGCCTAGTGTTGGGATGGGTAGTGCAGTGGCAGCACCGGCCATCACACTATATTGTGGTTGTCTGGTATTTTGTTGTTAATCGTGGTTGAGAAGGCAGAAGGGCAGGCTGGGCATATATCGATGTCTGCAGTGGGGTGGAGCTATGACGCCAGTTGACGAGGTTCATTGCACTCGGCACGTGCCTGGTGTGCTGTCATGCCTCCTGCTCTTCCGAGGTTGTTACCTGGGTGCTCTGGTAGTATATTCCTTGTCTACTTTAAGTGGCTCATTTTCGTTTTCTATAGGGTTGTTTGTTGATTATCTGAGCGCGCAGCATTGACTTGATTGTGTCATGCACTGTATTATGTAAAATACGGCTTTGTTTCTTTGTGCTCTTCTGTTGTCATATTCGCCTACTGTTGTTTGTCGTACTTATAGTCTAGTTTGATGTGGTTTGTCACTAGGTGTTGTCGTTGCGAGGCCGACTATTTCGATGACATGCATATATCATTTGTGCTATCCTATTATATAGTGGGTTATTTTACTTGCTTGGATATCTAGATCATGCGCGACTGCAATCCTTATGTTCGTATGTACGTCTGTGGGGATTAGAGATTTGTGTTTGGAGGTTCATTTTTTTGGTATAATTTTTTCCGGTTGTGGGTAATTGTTTGACATTCACTTATGATTGCTTACTTATATGTATCTTTTGTTTTTTCGCTTTGTCTGTGCCGATACTTCATGGAGTCAGTTTCTTGCTTGAGTGAATTTTCGTATAAGTATGTGTAGGCTTCTTTGTTCTTTTGCTGATTATATTGTGTTCCTGATCTTTTCATCTATTATGGGCGTGTATACACGATCAGCTATCATATGGGTTGAGACTCGGTGGTTACAACTCTGCTGGGAGAGTCTTCTTGTTCGCGGGGTCCTGTGCGCCGCCGGTCAACGGTCAGGTCGCCTGTGAATAGTCAGGAGACACGTTAATCTCTGCTAGTAGACCCGTGTAAGCTCGAATTAGATCCTACTTAGTCGAGTAGTGATAGGCTTGGGTATCAACTTTTTGGATGCTGATTATAAGTCTTGTGGGCTTATTGAATAGATATTCAGCTCTGAATGTAACTAAGGGGACCATCATCCATATTGTGGTAACGATGCTTCCTGTCTGCGCGCAAGAAGTTCCTTTCTTCGCACTCAGGTCAGCCCGACACGACGAGATGGCAACTGTTGGGCACGACAGGTCTCGATGTCTGAGCCTCCATGTCAAGCCGAAGCAGGACTTGTCACGTGTTAAGAGTTACTCTATATGTTCTGGTGTTGAAAATTTGAGGGGGTCACAGAGAGCAGCCGAGGCTTGGCACTATAGAGTCAGGAAAGACCATTGGTGGAAGTGCACCTCGGTTGCAGTGGAGACCCCGGGATTGCAGGGAGTCATGGAGAGAGCTGAGGCTTTGCACCAGGAGATGTCGAAGAGACCATTGGTGAAGTGCTGCCTCAGTTTCAGTGGCAACCCTAGCTTTTTGGAGATGCCAGGACCATGGGACGACCACCGAGCAGCGGCAGGTGTGGAATGGAGTTGGCTGGGCCTGCGAGATAAGCTGTGTGTGCCACGGATGGCAGATCGCAGAGAGGGGAGCTGCCGGTCCTTTGGAGCCCAGAAGATCGTGAGTGAGTCCCAAGGTGTCCAGCCTTGCACTACTTTGCTGGACTTAGGTTTGTTTGGACAGTGCCTGATTCTTCCTTTGAAATAAGACAGTTACTTGTTTTGGATTTTACAGCAGCCCACAGTTAAGAGACTTTTAACAGACTGCAGAACTTTTAAGTGTTTGAACATTTTAAGGACTGTGGGGTTTTTAAGGTTGTACTCTCTTAGGTTGTGATTAATGTTAACAATCCTATAAGAACTGGAAAGGTGGTGGTTTAATAGTGAGTGTGTTTTGTGTGTCAAGTTGACAAGGGGTCAATTGTGCTGGGAAGCTTTAGTGTCAACTTGACACACACCCGGTTGAGGGAGCCTCAATTGGGGAATTGGCTCCATTGGATTGACCTGTGGCCAATCTGTGGAGTATTGTCTTGATGGTCGAGCAGTGTGGGAGGGCCTGGCCCACAATGAGTGGTGCCACCCTGGGCAGGTTGTGTACTGTATAAGAAGGCAGGCTGGGGCTGGAGAGATGGCCTAGAGTTAAGAGCACTGACCGCTCTTGCAGAGGACCCGGTTCCAATCCCCAGCACCCATATGGTGGCCGAGAACCGTCTTGAAACTCCAATTCCAGGAGAACTCCAGTTCCAGGGGAATCCGTGACACACCTTCTGACCTCCATGGCATTGCACGGCATGGGTGCACAAACTTGCATGCAGACAGTACATTGTATACACATAACAGAAATAAATAAATGCTGATCATGGTGGTGCATGCCTTTAATCCTCACACTTGGGGCGAGGCACAGGATCTCTGTGAGTTCGAGGCAAGCCTGTCTCATACAGAGTGAGTTCCAGGCCAGCTGGTGCTATAGGGAAACCCTGTCTCAAAAAAAAAAAAAAAAAATCAAAGTAAAGGGCGAGAAACTTGAAGTATATTATAATTTTAATAATTAGGAAATAATCATTTTTATTTATTAAAATGTTTACATTTGATCACTTTAAGTGAGGAAGTATATGACATATTTAGGAAAGTAAATTTTAAACTATCTCTTTGTGAGCTGGTGAAAGCAAAACACACATACACTCAAATAAGATAAATAAAAAATCTTTAAAAATAAACAAATATTTTTAAAATATTGTAATAAACCAGGCATGGTGGTGCACACCTTTAATCCCAGCACTTGAGAGGCAGAGCAAGTGATCTCTGAGTTCAAGGCCAGCTTGTTCCACACAGTGAGTTCCAGGCCAGCTGGGGCTGCAGGAGACCCTGAATTCAAAAAGACATAAGTAAAATAAATAATAAATTAAATAATATTAATATTTAAACACAAAATGATGAGCAGTTAAGAGCACTGGACATTCTTTCAGAAGACCTAGTGCCTTCATTCCAAATGACATTTAAAACTGTCCATAAGTTCGGCTCACCAGAGAATATGAAGTCCTTTTGTAGTCTCAGACGTCATTACACACATGGGCACACTACATACATTAGAGGCAAAACACTCATACACATAAAGTAAAAATATATTTTAAAAAAAATATACTACATGTATACATGGGATTTTTCCCATGTTACATGTGTATATTTTCTTATTTATAGAAGTATATAAAAGAAAAAAGAAATCATGACATTTGCAAGAAAAAATTGGTGGAACTAGAAAAAAGAATGTTAAGCAAAAGAAACCAAAAGCAGAGAGCAATACTGTGTGTTTCCTCTCACATTTGAAATCTAGATTTAAATTTGTGTGTGAGTGAGAGAAGGAAGACAGAAACAGAAAGACAGACAGAAAGACAGGACACAGAGAGAGAGAATCATAAAATGGAAAAGGGACCATGAGAGAAGAGGAAGAGATTGTAAGAAAGAGGGATGGGAGGCTTCCATGACCTCGGCCAAGATTCAGATGTTTGCAACCAGCCCTGGGGAGCTGGTAGGTGGACCCCAACATGGAGCAGTGGTTCTGTAGGTTCCACTCTCTTGACTATCTGGGTAAGAATTAGCTAGTCCTCTAGTCAAAAATCAGAAGTAACCTAGCCTAGACCAACCAGCCTTCATAACTAATAAGAAGACAATGAAGGCACCTGAAGAATTAAAGCAAAATCAGTTTCAAATTCAACAAAGAAACAACTGAACTTCATACAAGAATCACAAACACACAAAAGAAAAACCACAATGAAAAGCATATAACATGAAAAAAACGAATAATATGTCTCCACTAAATACTACAATCCTGTAGAAGAGGCTGCATGAGGTAGCCCTAGCAGTAAGACAGGACCCTGAATGTAAAATACTATCAGGAGAAATAACCTTTCAATCCTACTAATGAAGCACAAGCAATTAGATATATAGGTATTTAAAACATGTATATGTGTATATATGGTAGGTTACTTTGGTATAGACACAGATGTTTGGATGGTATGCTAATCCATGAATTATGTTTTTCTGTAAAATATGACATGGTCTTATGTGACTTATAACATTTCCTAACCACTAGAGGTGTAAGCTTGTGTCATCCAGCCATGAGTTATTCCTCCAAGGAGACAGCTAATAGCCAATTAGATTTGGATATACAGGCATATGGTCTGCCACTGCTGCACAGTATTTCCAGGCAGGTGCGGTGTAGCTGGTGCTGACGAGGAGTCTTGCTTGACTCAAGGAGACCTATATATTGCTTTATTAGTTTAGTGGCCTGGTAACACCCTCTGGTCTATTCCAGAGACCAACTGTACACTTGCAAGTGTGGTCTCAATACATCTTCCCATGCTTACATCAGGTCTTCGGCAGTAGGGCCTTACTGCCTCTCTTCTTGCAGGTATCCCAGTTTATAGGCAAAAAGCCTTTACCTTTTGGGGGAACTTGGATCCCCTAGCTAACTTCTCCTTGGCAGAAAAGTCCATTGCTGATATCAAAGCTCTCCTGTATTAATATATTTTGCTTAATCGCACAGCTTAAAGAGACTTTAGTATTATATTTGGTTCCAAATAGAGAATAATCCTTTCACAGTTCCTATGTCTACTAGTCAATTAAAGAAAGCAGTTTTATCAGTTTTATAAGAGATTACACCTCTATGACAGTGGGCTCTAATTTACAGTTAGAGGATGACTTCATTACCACCTTGTTTTTCTTTGTTCTATGAAAACGGAGTAAGAAAGTCTCTCTATATTAAACTGTGTGGCACCTAGAAGGTATGGTTCATTATGACTCATTATAAATAGTTGTTAATGGGGCTGGAGAGATGGCCTAGTGGTTAAGAGCACGAACCCGCTCTTGCAGAGGACCCAGGTTGTGTTCAGCACCCACATGGTGGCTAGAATCATCTGTTAACTCAATTCCAGGAGAACTCCAGTCCAGGGGATACCGAGACCCTTTCTGACCTCCAAGGCATTGCATGACATGGGTGCACCAACCTACATGCAGATGGTACATTCATACACATACAAAATAAATAAAATTTTTAAAAAATAAATAGTTGTTACAATATGATCTACAGAATGTTTGATGCCTGGAGCAGTCTGAGGTTTTCTTCTTTTAATGTTTACGTGGGCCAACTTCTCGCTGGTATTTCTTGGTACATCCTACACATTGCAAGGCTGTATCTTTCTTTCTCAGCCATAAAGTTGGTGACGTTTTGACCGGTGTGGGAAACGAACAAATCTTTTCCCATAGTTAGTTTTAAGATTAAATTGAAAAGCTTTTACAAAAGGTTTACTATATAACTGTATCCCCTTTTTATTTTAGGTTTTTATTTTTGACCCATGAGTCTCAAAAAGGCAGATTATGTACACATACCTATAAGCAGGAATCAAGATGTAAATTTCATTAAATTATCCAAGCTGTTTTGGGTGACTGTATGTTGTTATAATTTGGGAAGCAAACTTAATTCTTAAGTAAATTATCCTAAGGATAAAAGAGAATGTACAAATGATCAGTATCAACACAAAAATTAAGAGAACATTTGTATATGTTGATCCTAAAGCTATTTTTTTCACATAAATTTATTTATTTATTTAAACAAATCTAGACCCATGTTCCCGCTCATTCCCCACCCCACCAGAGCTCGTGCATTCTGCCAAACATGCTTTCTATCTCTTAGTCTTTCTCATATTTTCCATGGGGAAGTTGACTGTTTTGAGCAGAAGTTCACTGTTTCAGTCAGTTCTTTTGATGCCAGTATTTTCTGTTGTGTTGTTGTTTCCAAAATGCATATGCCCAACTGCTTTGTACAAAAGCTCAGGGGGCCCTACACAAGAAATACTTACAACTGGGTAATTGGCACTAGCATCCAAGATGAGTGATACCATGCATCTTTGTTTTTCTGGGACTTGTTACTTCCTCAGCATGATTCCTCTAGCTCCAGCCATTTTCCTGCAAAGCTCGTGATGTCGTCTTTCTTTACTGCTGCATAGAATTCCATTGTGTAGATGTACCACATTTTCTCTATCCACTTGTCAGTTGAGGGGCATTTAGGTTGGTTCCGCTCCTTGCATATTGTGAAGAGAAGCTGCAATAAAACATGGGCCGTGCATGTATCTCTGTGGTGGCGTAAGTCTGAGGTACATGCCCAGGAGTGGTATGGCTGGGTCGGGTGGCAAGTTCATTCCATAGTCTTCCAAAGGGTTCTCCACACTGCTTTCCATAGTGGCTGTACCAGTTTATTTCCCACCAGCAGTGGATGAGTGTTCCTCCTTTCCCCAACAACCTCTCCAGCACTTGGTATCATTTGTTTTCTGATCCTTAGCCAGTCTTATTGGAGTAAGATGATATCTTAAGTGGTTTTCATTTGCATTTCCTTAATGATTAGTGATGTTGAGCACATTGTAGAAGAATGAAATTAAACCCTAACCTCTCANCCCTGTACAAAAGTCAACTCCAGATGGATTAAAGACCTCAACGTGAAACCCCAAACTCTGAAGGTGATAGAAGAAAAAGTTGGCAGCAGACTACAAGACATAGGCGTAGGAAAAGACTTCCTAAATCAGACAGCAGCTGCACAAGAATTAAGGTCGACAATTGACAAATGGGACCTCATCAAACTCAAAAGCTTCTGTACATCAAAAGAAACAATCAAGGAAGTGAAGAGAAATCCCACAGAGTGGGAGGAAACCTTCACTGCAGATACATCTGACAAAGCATTGATTTCCAGAATATATAAACTACTCAAAAAACAAAGAAAAAGGAAAACAAATGACCCGCTCAATAGATGGAGCAAAGAACTGAACAGAGACATCACAAGCGAGGAATTAGAGATGTCTGAGAAACACCTCAAGAACTGCTAAAGCTATTTTTATATAGATTTTTTTTTTGGTCTTTTCGAGACAGGGTCTCCCTGTAGCACCAGCTGTCCTGGAACTCACTCTGTAAACCAGGCTGGCCTTGAACTCACAAAGATTCGCCTGCCTCTGCCTCCCAAGTGCTAGAAACAGATGTGGACAATTTCTATTTCCAATTAACTTAGATGTATTCCTGTTTTTATTAAAACCTTTAAACCAATGTTGTTTAAGATTGATATTTCTACTTTTACTAAGTCCTAAAATACCATGTAATTTGTAGATTGAGTTTGGGCAAAATTGGATACTTCTTGAACTCATGTCAATTAAATATACGTTAATAGTATATAGACCCGTGTCCCTCTCCCAAACCTCCCACCCTTCCCGATTCACCATTTCAGTCAGTTTTCTGATGCAGTCTTTCTGTTGTTGTTCTTTTAATATGCATCCCTCTCCACAAGAAATATTTACAACTGGGTTATTGACGTTAGCATCTACAGATGAGGGATACCATTCATCATTTGTTTTTCTGGGAATGTGTTACTTCACTTAATATAATATATTTTAGCTCCATCCATTTACCTGCAAAGTTCATGATGTTGTCTTTCTTTAAAAAAAAAAAGAGCTAGATATTGAAAATTCTTTAAAGCAGGTTTTCATGACAGCCTGAAGAAGGCCAAGCACTTGGAGGAAGATAATCATTAAAATCCACTCTGTAAGGTTTGCAGTTTAAAATGGTATACTTAGGACTTGGAGAGATGGCCTAGCGGTTAAGAGCGCCAACTGCTCTTAGAGAGGACTCGGGTTCAATCCCCAGCACCCACGTGGTGTCTGAGAACTGTCTGTAACTCCAATCCCAGGAGAACTCCAGGTCCAGGGGAATCTGATGCCCTCTTCTGACCTCCGCGGCATTGCACGACATGGGTGCAAAAACCCACATGCAGACAATACATTCATACACATAAATAAAAATAAATAAATAAATAAAAATTAAAGTCTTAAAAAAAAAAGCAAGTGGCATGGTTGCCTGGGTGGATATAGAGGGTGTCCTGAAATGTTTGAAACTAAGAGCTCAATTTAAAACAAAAAAGAAGAAGAAGAAGAAGAAGAAGAAGAAGAAGAAGAAGAAGAAGATAAATAAATAAAAATAAAATGGTATACTTAAAAATAACATATATTTATATAGAGAGGTATTTCAGTAGAGAATTATAGAGAAATACAAAATAAACCATTTAAGTTAATGGACTTGATTTCTCTGAAGTCATAGTCTAGTCATACAGTTTTAAAGAGCAAAGTGTATATTGGGTAAAATTCATTCGGCAGTTACTCAACTCTGCTCAAGCTTTGTCCATATATTATAGGATATTTTAAGACTTAATAAAATGTTTAGATTAGTTAAATTTGGTTGAAGGTTTTGGTGAAAATGGTAATACATTTGGACTAATTGGGAATACAAAATGTTAATTGTTTTATTTATAATTTGTATTGAATTTCCAACAATAACTTTGGGATTAAGGTACACAAATGATCTCTATATTTTTCTGTGTTATACAATATCACTTTGTAACACTTTCTTTTACTTGTAGGTTATTTTAAAAGAAGTAAGTTTAAGTTTACTTTCCAAATAAGTAGCATACAGTCAATGATAAACTGTTTGGGTAAATTTAATGAAAACTTATGCCTTGGTTCCTGTTTATGGGTATGTGTAATACAATTTAGGCATCTATAGGTCAAAACATAAAAATTTAAAAAACAAAAAGAGGGAGGTGGGAGGTAGTGTAGTATTCCTTCTGGGATACAAATGGAAAACTCTGTGTTCCAAACCTATTGATAAATTTTCAATTTTGAGATCTTGAAACTAACAATGGGAGGAGATTTGTATGTTCCCACAGGTAAAAACACCAATCTAAACGCCTGAAAATGTACAACTTTTTGCTGTGCAGGATGGACTGGGAAATGCCAGCAGAGAGGCTGACCCATCTGAACATTAAAGAAAGAGGAACCTCAGACTGCCTGAATCACAGACACTGAGAATCTCTCTGAATTCTATTTGGGTTAATGGTTTATAATGGGCCCTAATGAAGTTTACCTTCCAGATGCTGAGAAACCTCCCTACCTCTCCCCTTTATAGGAAAAAGCAAAACATGATGGTAATGAAGTCATTCCCTAACTGTAAACTAGAGCCAACTGTTATAGTGGTTAATTTTTTATAAAACAGGTATAACTACCTTTTGTAAGTGACTGATAGACATAGGAACTGTGAAAGGATAATTCTCTATTTAGAGCCAAATACAAAAGTAAAGTCTTTATAAGCTGTGTAATTAAGCAAAATATATTAATACAGGAGAGCTCTGATATCAGCAATGGATTATTCTGCCTAGGAGATGTTGGCTAGGGGATCCAAGCCCCCAAAATTATAAAGGCCTTTTGCCTATAAGTGGGATATATGCAAGGAGAAAGGTGAGTAAGTCCCTGTTGTCGAAGACCTAGTGTAAGCATGAAAAAATGTTTTGAGATGTTACTTGCTAATGTACAGTTAGCCTCCGAAATGCCAGAGAACATTATCAAAGGTCATTAAGCAATAGCAAAAAAAAAAAAAATCAAGTACAGACTCCTCCATTAGTATTCAGCTACACCTCAAACTTGCATGGAGATTACTGTTGCAACAGTGGACCATGTATATTATAGCATATAATATATAGTAATATATATAGTAATATATATATAATATATCTGAATTATATTATCCACAAATTCTAATGATCATTAGCTCTCTCCTTGGAGAAATAATTCACAGCTGATGCCACAAGCTTATGTCCTCTCGTGGTTAGGAGATGTTATAAGCAACAATAAGAACTTGTCACACTTTATAGAGAAACCACAGTTTGTGGATTAGCATACCATCCAAGCATCTGTGTCTATGCTCACAGCTTAGCTTGCCATAATAATTAGTACTCTTTAAAAGCCTGTAAATCTAATTGCTTGTGCTTTGTTAGTAGCATTAAAAAGGTACCCCTGGATAAGATGTCAACCCATGAAGGGGAACAACCTGAACGGACTAGAGTCCAAAGTGTCATTTCCAGAGAAAATAGACTGCTTTGCTTCTCACCCACTTGTGCCCCTTTCCCAAAGCCTAGGGAACAACTTGCGGAAGAGGAGGCATGGTAGAATGTAAGGGCTGCAGAGAGATTGGGTTGAATCGTGAGACTACAGCAATATAGACTGGACTTTTATTCAATCAACATGCTTGTGCATACAAGCTTCTCCAACTGGACTATGGGAACCTTGGGTTGTTCAAAATTTGGCATAGATATTTGCAAGTTGGTTTTACACGAATGTTACTTGCATTGATTGCTTATGCTTAATAATTTGGATCACTTAAAAAATGCACCAATTACCTAATTGTATGGCAACCTGAGCAACCTCAATGTTATCTGAAAACAACTGTGTTCTTATATTGTATAATCCCTTAAAAAAATAAACAAATAAAGGAAAAAGAGAAAAAGTTATTCTCTTAGGTGTTTGAGTCACAGGAGCAGATAACTGATGTCCTCGGGATGTCTAAAATTGTTTGATTACAGACACCTACATATTGTGCATTAATGTTCCATGAGTTACATTTTAGAAAGTGATGTGACTAAAGTTTAAATTTCAAATTAAAAAAAAAAAGAAAAGACCAAACCTATGCATCACAGGTATAGAGGAAGAAGAATAATCTCAAGATAATGGTATTGACCAGATCTTCAACAGGATTGTAGAAGAAAATTTATCCAAATTAAGGAAATTCCTATACATACAAATACAAGATGCACATAGAACACCAAATAGACAGTACTAGAAAACAAATTCCCCATGCCATATCATAGTAAAAACACTAGATGTCCAAAACAAAGACAGAGAACTGAAAGCTGCAATAAAAAAACAATAAGTCACATATAAAGGAAAACTCATCAGAATTACAATCTGAAAGGAAAGCCAGAAGAGCTTGGAACAAAGTATTCCCAGTTTTAAATGACTATAGATGCAATCCATAATACTTTACCCAGCAAAGATGTCTACTATAGTTAAAGAAAAAAGAAAAATCTTTCATGACATAAATAGGCAAAACCAATTCATGTCCAGAAAACCAGCCCTTCAGAGACTACTTGAAGCCATACAAAGAGTAGAAGAAAGAATGACTATACCCAAGCAGCAACAGAAAGTAGTTAATGAAACTACTTTCATTGGAAATACAAACCAAGAAGGAAAACAGAAACTAAAATGATAGGAAGCAATATACATCTCTCAATGATAACTTCAAATATCAAAGGACTGAACTTCACAATCAAGAGGCATAGACTAGCAGAATGGATTAATAAACAAAATCCATCTTTTTGTTGTCTGCAAGAAACCCATCTCACCTTCAAGGACAGGCACTATCTTAAGGTGAAAGGGTGAAAAAAATAAGAAGCAAGCAGGACTTGCTATTCTAATATAAGACAAAATAGACTTCAAACTAAAGCTAATCAGAAGAGATGAAGAGGATCACTCCATTCTTATCAAAGGAACGATTAACCAAGAACTTATCACAATCATGAATATATATGCACCAAACTCTGGTGCACTGAACTTCATAAACACAATTCTACAGGACTTTAAGGCATAGATTAATCCCAACACACTACTATTATGGGACTTTAGCACCCCACTGTGTCTATTAGACAGCTCAACCACAGAAAGAATAAACAGAGAGGCATCTGAACTGAACGATAGGATATACCAAATAGACGTAACAGACATCTACCTAATATTTCACACAAGCACCAAAGATATACTTTCTATTCAGCATCCCATGGTACTTTCTCCAAAATTGACCACATACTGGGGCATAGAACAAACCTCAACAAATACAAATAAAAGGAATAATTCCATACATTCTATCAGACCGCAATGCAATAAAGCTTAATATCAACACCAGAAGGAGCCCTAGTAACTACATGAACTCATGGAGATTAAACAACACATTTCTGAAAAATGAATGGGTTAAAGGATAAATTAAGAAAGAAATAAAAGTATTCCTGGAATTAAATTGAAAGGACAATACAACATGACAAAACATCTGGGATAATTTTTAAAAGCAGTCCTAAAAAGGAAATTTATAGCTCTAAGCGCCTACATTGAAAAAAAAAAAAAAAAAGAATGAGGACAAATAAATGACTTAATATTGCAACTCAAGACACTTGAAAGACAACAACAAATGAATCCCAAGCCCAACAGACAGGAAGAAATAATAAAAAACAGAGCAGAGATTAATGAAATAGGAACAACAAAAAAAAAAAAACAAACAAACAAACAAAGACTCAATGAGTCCAAGAGCTGGAGTTATAGTACAGAAACTCCAACAACAAAATTGAGATGATGGGAACATCACTTACAGATTAAAAAAAAAAAAAAAAAGATCCAGAACATTATACAGAAATACTTTAAAACTCTATTGAATTTGAAAACCTAGAAGAAATGGATGAATATCTGAAATCACAGGAAGCTTTCTTTTTATGCCAAACAGGGACCACACAGCCCTGCTAAGGGGAATGGGAACACAGTGCCCACTTTGCGGACACTGTGGGGAGCTGACCCCTCAGTGCAGAGGCCAGCTGGCTACTTCTCATAGCCCAGCCTGAGTAGTACTTCCAACTGGACCCACGAGACACGTGTTCCACTCTTAGCCATGGCTTCCCACCTGCCCAGAGCCTGGACAGGAATTTTAGGCTGATGGCTTATTGCCTCCCTTCAGGCAATACCCACTCACAACACCAGCTACCCAGATTGGTGGTCTGCAAAGGGGAGCCATTTTCCAACCCACTGGCCACCCGAACAAAATGCAGTGCTACCTTAGCCTGTATGCACGCAATAATTAATAAAAATAATGGCCGGGAATTCCATGATGATGTTACTATGAAATTCAAATTTACTTCTTGCCATAGCTTGCTTTTATAAACCAAATGACGTCAGTTCCCAGAGCCAATCATAAGTCCCCCAACTCCATGCCACTGCACACCATTGCCCCACCCAACATCACACATCTAGGCCATGTTACTTGCTCCTCCTTGGGGTGGGGCCAGAACCTCTGCCACGAGGTGCCCTGAGGCATGCTAGTTGGAAAGCCAGCCTGCAATTTGAGCTGGATTTCCCTGAAATCATGGTACTCATCAAAGCTTAATCAAGAAGAGATCTACAGCTTAAACAGACATATAACTTAAAAGGAATTGAAACAGTAATACAAAATCATCCAACTAAAAAAAGACCATGCCCAGTTGGATTTATGGCAGAATTCTACTAGACATTTAAAGAGGAACTATAACTAATATTACTGAAGTTATTCAAAAGGATAGAAACAGATGGAAATCTTCCAAGTTCCTTCTATGAACCCAGAATCTGTAATACCAAAACCAGGCAAAGATAACTATAGACCCATATTGTTAATAGTCATAGATGAAAAAGTTCTCAACAAAATAGTTGCAAACCACATACAGGCAACACATCAAAAAATTCATCTAACATGATCAAGTTGGATTTATTCCAGAGATGCAGGGATGCTTCAATACACATAAATCAATAAATGTCATAAATCATATAAATGGACTGAAAGACAAAAACCACATGATCATCTCAATTGATGCAGAAAATGCCTTTGATAAAATTCAACATGCCTTTATGTTTAATTCCTAGAAGGAACAGGTCAGGAGGGAACATTTCTCAACATAATTAAAGCTATATACAACCAACATCATTCTAAATGGAGAAAAATTAGAAAAATTCTCCTTAAAGTCAGAACCTGGCAAAGCTGCTCACTATCTCCACTCCCTTTTAATATAGTACTTGAAATTCTTGCTAGATCAATAAGATAAGAGTAGGAAATTAAAGGAGTACTAATTGGGAAAAGAGGAGGTCAAACTGTCCCTTTTTGCAGATTATATGATATTATAAATAAGGGATGCCAAAAATTCTACCAGAAAACTTCTGGAAATGATTAACAGTTTCATTAAACTGGCAGGTTACATAATTAATCTACAAAAATCATTAGCCTTTCTATATGCCAATAACAAGCAACTGGAGAAGGAGTACAGGGAAATCCTACCATTCCCAACAGCATCAAAAAATATCTCAGAACAAACCTGATCAAAGACATCAGAAATCTCTAAATTGAAGATTGAAACTAAACCCCTACCTTTCACCTTGTACAAAAGTCAACTCTAAACAGATCAAAGTCCTCAATGTGAAACCGGAAACTGAAAATGTTAAAAGAAAACATTGACAGTAACCTATAAGATATAGGTGGAGGAAAAGACTTTCTAAATTAGACAGTAGTTGTGCAGGAAATAAGGTCAACAGGTGGGACCTCTTTAAACTAAAAAGCTTCTGTACCACAAAAGAAACAATCAAAGAAATGAAGAGAAAAGCCACAGAGTGGCCAACATGCAGAGAATAAGAGGCTACAGACTGCTTATCCCTGGAATAGAACAAGTACATCAGACTTCTGCCTCCCAAGGTTCAGAGAATCATTGCAGAAGAAGGGGCAGAAAGATTGTACAATCCCAAGATGGTGGATGATCAAAGGAAACAGAGTTTGAGTTTTCTAGACAGCTGGGCAGTTACTCTTATGAACTCACAGCAATGGTGAGAGCATGCACAAGTCCCATGTAAGCTCGAACTATGCAAAATCCCAGCATAGGAGTGGAAAATTGGATAAGAAGCCCCAACTATGCCTGAGGAAATATTAGCAACTGACAGCTGCTGGGAGAAGGAGAACCAGTTTTCTTTAAGGCTGTGACACTGGATAGATGAATTGGGCTCCAGTGGATGGACTCACAGTGAAAGACATTTGGGGACCCAAAGTTGACTTGATAGAGACGCATATACATACACACATTAGTAAAGTACATGAAATCAGGTTGGGGATATTAAAGGGTGATCCATATAGGGGAAGGAGTCTAAATATGATCAAAATACGATGCATAAATTTCACAAGAAGTCAATAAAAATGAAAAAAACAAATATCTGTGACATGAAAGTAGAACTGGCGACCATTTTGGGGAGGAAGGACACCAACCAGAAAAGGGTCAAGGGTACAGGGGAGAGCAGTTAGCAAGAAGAGCAAAAGAAAACAGAGTCTAATTGCACATGTGTATGAAGATACCACTATTTTTCTTTTTTTATTATATATATATTATACAAGATCACATTACAAATAAAATCTAGAGCTGCGCCCCCCTCCCTGCCCCCCACCTCACCAGAGCTCATGCATTCTGCCAAACATGTTTTTCATCTTTTTCTCAGTCTTTCTTAAAATTTCTCGATGCAGAAACAGAAGTTGACTGTTTTGAGCAGAAGTTCACCATTTCAGTCAGTTCTTTGATGCAGTCTTTTCTGTTGTTGTTGTTGTTGTTGTTCTTGTTCTTGTTCTTGTTCTTTCCAATATGCATCACTCCCAAATACTTGGACAATACAGGCTCAAGGAGCCCTGCACAAGAAATTCTTACAACTAGGTAATTGGCGCTATCACCCACAGATGAGGGATACCATTCGTCGTTTGTTTTTCTGAAAACACACTATTTTTCATGCTCACTTAAAAGCTAAAAACAGGAAGTGTTCCAGCTAGTGACTGAGATGGGCCTACACCCTCTCAACAAGACACACTTAACATGACTATATATCATCACCTGAAAACTTGGCTTCAATTTAAAATGTGCAATAATCTGGATATAAAATACATATAAATAAAAAATTCTAATTTGACAATAATCTGTCAAAATTACAGTTTGTGTGCAGATGATATAATTTTAGTATGGGGTGATGTATATATATGCATATGTTGAGGTACTACAATTGGAGGGAACAACAGCAGAGGAACAGGGACAGGGAACTGACTGAAACAGTAAAGTTCCCCAAGGACAATATTCCTCTGCTTTTAAAAAACTTCGAAAAGAATCAGAAAAAGATACAGGGCAGGGATGGCAGGGTGCATGAACTCAGGTGGGGTGGGGGGCATGGAAGACAAGGTGAGTCTGTATTGAACTAGGAAATGATTTATGAAACACACATAACTTCAATAAAAATGTTTTTAAAAAAAGTATAGAACTGTGGAAATGGGCAGCAGACCACAATCTTAGCCAAAGAACTATTGGGCAGCTGATTACTACTGGGTGAGGAAGAACAAGTAAAAGTACAAACTGGTTGAAACTAATAGTTCAAGTTTTTTATTCTGGAACTGGAGTTAAAGACGGCTCTCAACTGTCAGGTGGGTGCTGGGGATCGAACCTGGGTCCTCTGCAAGAGCAGTCGGTGCTCTTAACCGCTAGGCCATCTCTGAGCTGATCTTCTTTAAGGGAGTGACTCTAGATAGGCCGACTAGGCCCAAGAGAATGAACATCCACCAAAAGAGATCAGGGGGTAGTAGCTTGAGTTGATAGGCCTTAACATCAATGACAATGCATGAAATCCAGGGCAGGGGGCTGTGGGAGGGTGCCGATGGAAAGAGGATGTAAAGATGATTAAGATGCTGTGTATGAGATAGACAAAAATTCAATAAAAAAAGAAAAAAGTGCAATAATTTGGATATAAAATAAATACAAAATCAAAACTTTTATTTGATAATAATCTCTTCATTAAACCAGGACAAAAAGTCCTCATTGTTTCTTCATTCATCAAAAAACTCAAGTAAAAACACAAGTTTTTTTATTGTTATTAAACTTTTTCCATAAATCATATATCATTTTTCAATCGAATTTAGAGTCACTTCCCTTTCCGTGCCCCCCACCCCACCTGAGTCCCTGAAAACACAAGTTTTAACCATATGGAAAACAAGATTTTTGTTCATTTCCCAGAAATCAAGTCATGAAAGAGAAAATCTGAGGACACAAGAAAAGCTCGCACGCAGCAAAGCAGAAGCATGCAGGTCCACGTGGCAAATACTAAGAAGTGTGTGGGTCTCTTCTTTCCCAGCACTGCTCTGTTGAAGGTTGAATATTGACTTGATTTCCATACAGAGTTATAAGGACTGTAATTTAATGACAACCTACCTACAGAATGATAGTGTTTCCTCCAGTTTTTTATCATGGGTTGGTTGGTTGGTTGGTTGGTTGGTACTGGGGCTTGAATTTCCTCTGGAGCACACTGGCTTTTAGTGATCCTTTTGCCTCAGCCTCACAGATGCTGGGATTATAGATGGGCACAA
The DNA here is from genome assembly GCA_009823505.1 of Rhizomys pruinosus. Taxonomy (NCBI): domain Eukaryota; kingdom Metazoa; phylum Chordata; class Mammalia; order Rodentia; family Spalacidae; genus Rhizomys; species Rhizomys pruinosus. The sequence goes on along the minus strand of VZQC01013319.1, from coordinate 2,476,478 downwards.
CCACACCTAGCAGCAGCTCCATTACTTTTAAAGAAACCACTAGGTGTTTATGTGGGTAACTTCAGCTTACCTGTCTGTGAAGTGTCTTACACTCCTAATTCTCCTTTAGGCACCTGTTTGTTTCAACTTTGCCATTTTTTTTATTTATTTCTGTATGTGTATGACAACTTCGTGGAATTTTTGCTTTGTTTAAGCTGTGCTTTTGAAGCTAATATGAACCAACTATGGTAAGTCTGAATTAACAAACTTGAACTATTAGTTTCAACCAGTTTGTACTTTAACTTGTACTTTTTATTATTTTATTGTGCATTTGTACATTTCATACAATGGCTCTCATTCAAATTTAGGGTGCTCCCTCCCCAAACTCCCATTGGAACTCATGCACTGCACCATCCTTATTAAATCCCATCTATACAAGCTTTTGAACCCAGATGTCCTGTGCAAATTCATCTACTGGAGTATAGTCAGCAGATCTGGAAGTCATAAGTATGGCATACTCTCCCTCACCCAACAGTAATCAGTCTCCAGTAGTTCTCAGTTCAGGGCCAGGCCAACACCCATTCTCTTGCTCCCTTCTGAGACCTTGTTTGAGTTGACATCAGCCCTGTGCCTGATGCCACCATAACCACACGTTCACACATGCAAGCTTCTAGTAATCTGAAAGCCTTTGCTTCTCTATGTTCATAAATCAGACCTGGCTCTTATAATCTTTCCATCCCCTCTTCTGCAATGATGCCTGAGCTATGGGCGAGTGAGGTTTAATACAAGAGCCCCACCCAGGGACATGGACTTTGGAGGCAGGCATTCTTTGAAACTTTGTCAGTTGTGGCTTTCTGTGTGCATTGCACTCTGTTGTGTACGAAGGCTTCAATGGTGAGAATTGAGGGGTGCACTCATATTCTCTCCACCCCTCATTCTATGATGTTTCTCAAGTCCTGGGTGCAGAGGTTCAATTTAGATGTGCCTTCCAGGACTGGACATCTCTCAGATGGATATTATCTGGGTCTGACCAGTTGTGGGACTCTGCAGTGCCCTCCGTCTGTTGCAATAAGGAGCTTCTTTGAAACTTTTCAAATAGTTATGACTCTTCCTTTATTTTAAAGTATATCTGCTATTGCTTGAATTAATTTTATCAGCATTCCATAAATGAGTATGTCAGGGAATTCCATAGGAAATGCAAAAAGACTGAGAAAGATCTAATCCAGACCACTGTAGCCTGACAGCATTATACAGATGGAGGAGGAGAAGGAGAAGCACTTGCCATTGCACCAAATGGAAAACTCACTGAATATGATGCAAAAGCAAAAGTGGCAACAAAGAAATGGAAAATTAAGAGGTCTAGTCCTCAGGTAATTAGAAGACGAAATCAAGAGATGAAATAAATAACCTTTGTAAATCGATAATAAAGCTATATTTATTAGCATTAATTTTTGGTATAAGACCATGATGGATTCTGAATTTATCTTTCAATCTGTTCTTCACATGAAAGAAAATATATTTGACCAGAATGGAAATGCTAAATATCACCTTTTCTTTCATTGAGCTCTCTATTTCCAAGGGCATTGGATTATTGATCTTTATGTTGCTGTTGTTTTATTTTGTTTAAAAAGTATCATCTGAGGGCTGGAGAGATGGCCTAGCAGTTAAGAGCACTGACTGCTCTTGCAAAGGACCCGGGTTCGATCCCCAGCACCCACATGGTGGCTGAGAACCGTCCGTAACTCCAATTCCAGGAGAACTCCAGTTCCAGGGGAATCTGAGACCCTCTTCTGACCTCCGCGGCATTGCACAACATGGGTGCACAAACCTGCATGCAGACAGTACATTCATACACATAAATTAATTAATTAATTTTTTAAAAAGTATCATCTGAGCTGACTCTGGAAATTTCCAGTCTATATATAAAATAATTGGGTTAACCAATAACTGAATCATTAGTAATCACTCACTTGAATGACCCATAGGTGAGCCTATAACAAAGGTTTAAAAGGTTTGTATAGAAAATGAAATGTTCCTCGGGGCTGGAGAGATGGCCTAGCGGTTAAGAGCGCCGACCGCTCTTACAGAGGACCCGGGTTCGATCCCCAGCACCCACATGGCGGCTGAGAACCGTCTGAAGCTCCAATTCCAGGAGAACTCCAGTTCCAGGGGAATCCGAGACCCTCTTCTGACCTCCGCGGCGTTGCACGACACGGGTGCACAGACTTGCATGCAGACAGTACATTCATACACATACAGAAATAAAATAAAATAAAAAAAATAAAAAAAAAAAGAAAATGAAATGTTCCTCATACAAATTGGAATAGTTAACAATAGTTTTTAGCATCCGCAAGATGACTCTGAAGGCACAAATCATGATTTAATGTTTAATTTCTGAATGGTAGGGATTTTTGCCTTACAGCTGGAATGCTTTTTTCATGAGACCAAAGTTTCCTCTCATTCCAAGGCAGCTGGAGCCTGTGTGTTCTGAAGGCAATACCCCTGACTTTGCTTTGTGGGCTGTGAGAGATGGCTTGGTGAGCCAGGGGAGGCAGGTACAGATATGTGTCTTCTAAATCTACCCCATTGGTACAGGTTTTTCATAAAGAAACTAAAATATCCAGCCACTGCTAGACAAACAATGCTATCTTTTCCATCATGCTAGAATATTTTTAGTTTGATATAAATCATGGGCAAAGTGTTTGCTTTTAGAATTGGTAAGATTTTTATTGTGTACATTCTATTCCTAGCTTCACAAGAAAAAAGCAATTATGGCATGTCTTGGCTCAAAATGGGTTCTTTATTTGGAAATCAATAACTTTGTTTCAGAGAGAAAGTAAATATTTGTCATGTTGATAGTTGGGGGAAGCTTTCTCTTTATCAGAAGATTTTTGTCTCCTTTCTTATTTTTTATGCTTGTCTTCTGACCTACTGAATAAATTTGAAGACAGCGTGATCTCTTTCTAATTATAGATAGCTTAAAAAATTTCATTTGGGAAAACGAAAGACCTATGAATCAAATATAATTGTGAATCTAATGAAATTTGTAGCACAATTGTTTGAACTGATTTGATTTCAAGTTTATTTAAGGACATGCTTGAAAAGGTCACACTCATTTTTTTCTTCCAATTTTAATATAGCTTACGAGTAGTTCTACTTTATGGTCTATTGGACAGAAGGCATTTCAGATGGAGAAATCAGCTATAGTAGCAGAGGAATTTTAAAAGAGGCAATAAACGCAGCAGACATGATTGAGACTCAGACGTGCAGGAGGGGGGATGATGGACTTAAACGGGCCTTCTCCTGAGGCAGTACAAAATCTACCTCATGTCCTTACTGTAGTAGGTGGACAGACTCCTTAAGTGTTAGTGCTATGGCTTGAATGCCACTGGCTCCTCCAAAATTCATGACGAAATATAATCCCAGTGCCATAGTATTAGATTAGACCTGTGGGGGTGATTAAGTCACAAATGTTCAGCACCCTTATAAAATGGCTGTAACATAAAGGAAACACTGTCCCTTCCAATGGGTGAGGACATAGAAATCCTTCCCTCCAAGGGAAGACACCATCTTGAAGGCAGAAAGTAACTTTTAGCAGACACAAATTTCATCAGTGCCAAATTCTTACACTTTTGAGCCTCCAAAACTGTAGACAGTAAATTCTCATTGATTATATATGATGTATACAGTCTCAAGTATTGTAATTGATTAATGGACAAAGATAAGCAGACATGTATCATCTGTTCAAGGCTCTTCACTTGGCTTTTTGGCCTATGGCTACTTCTAAATCTTTCATCTCTAATGTCTAGTAGGAAAAAGACAGAGGTCTGGAGTTCACTGGGTCTGGATGAACCAACACACCTAAGTGAGTCTTGTGTGTGCCTGCTGTCTCCCAAAATGTAAGAACCTGGGCAAGCCAGTCAGCTTTTTCCTCCTGGGATATCCTAATGCAGTTAAAAGTTGAGAATTCAAATGGATGTGCAGGGCCCAGCTAATCACAGCGTGATCATGATGAGTTATCTTTTTCTAAGAGTCAGCTTCCTGATTTGTGAAATACAGAACCAGCAATACTTTAACAATGTTGTGAGAATGGAACACACTAAAACATGTGAAAGCATAATGCTTCATAGTAAATAGACATATAGAACAAAAAATTATAAAAAATATATTAATACATTAAAAGATTTCATATTCTTAAGGAAACAGGTTACTTTTTTCTGTGAAAAATGAGGGGATGGAGACTTGACCATAAAATCCAATACTTGAACTAGATCATGGCCTCCACTTAGAGCAGCCTCAAGGTCTCCATAGAAGAAGCACAGGAAAAAGATTTGGAACTCAGTTGAAAAATTAATAGAAAGTAGAGTCAATCTGAGACTAGTTTCATCATCATCTTGACCCCCACAGAAGGTCAAGAGAGCCTGATACTGTTCTTGGTTTTATTTGTTTATTCTTGGTTATGGTTTTGATCTTAAATGTCCCTAAAAGGCCTATACTCTAAAAGACTTGGTCACCATCTGGGGCTACTGGGAAGTGACCAAATCTTTTGGTGGTGGAGCCTAGAGGAAGTAAGTTTGATCACTGAGGGCATGCACCTGAAGGGATGTTGGGGTTCCTAGGCACTTGCTTTCTGTTTTGCCTCTGCCCGCTATGCAATGCACAGCCTCTGCCATCACACACTCCCACTGCCAGAATGTTCTGCTTCATCGTGGGTCCAAAGAGAGGGAAGCCAACTCACTAGGGATGGAAATCAGAAACCATGAGCTGAAATTGACCTTTCCTTCCTTTAAGTTGATTTCCCCAGGTACTCACAGTGAACAAAAACTAACATACTCTCCCTCTAATATAAAAATGAGGGATGTAAAAGAGGCAGAAAAAAGAGGGAAAAGAAGAAATCAATGAAGAAGAAGAGGAAAAGAAAAGAAAAGGAAAAAGAAAAAGTCATACTAGAAGAATAAAACTAAGAAAAAAATCATTTTCTTTTTAAGAAGGGAAAGAAAAGAAACTCCCTGCATTTTCTAACAATTGAATAGTAAAAACTGAAGCCTTCTCTGCTTAAAGAACATTGGTCACATCCCTGGAGGAGACTAGCATGTCCCTGGTTTATGTTATAAATTCACTTATACGTAAGCATTCCAGTAAGACATACTGAGTAGTGTAATACACAGCCCCTTGGTATCAAGTTCAATGTTTCTTTTCTTAATTAAAATCATGTTCTGAATTGCTGTTATTTTTTCCTACACAGACCTCATTAAAAGCAAATGACAGTAGCATAGGTTTTAATTCTACAAAATTAATGTGGAAAGATGGCTCAGAACCAGATGGAGATAGTCAAAGAGCTGGAGTTCATTGATCTTCCAGGATGAGGCTGTTCAGGACAAAAGTAATTAAAAGAGAGCAATAAACAACTAAGATGCTAAGGGACTGGAAGGGCCATCAATTCAGGAATGGGAAAGCCTCCCCAATGCATGAGTGCTTGTAGCCTGCCCAGCTCTCTGCTAGAAGCATTTCAACAGTGAATCATTTCATCTTCACAGCCACTCAGAATGGTCTTAGGATCTCTCAGTGGTGTCTGCTGGCCCAGACATACCTGTTCTCCAAACTGCTTTCTGCCTCTTCACACAAGCCATGAAAATGCTTTTTTTCATCTCTTAGATCTCTTTTTTAATAAAAATGATTTCTTCTTTCAAAATTTCATTCCATACACACACATATAATGTTGTTTGATCATATTTTCCACATTACGCTCTTTCATCTCCTTCTCCTTCACACTAAACTTCTTTTTCATGTCTTTAGTTTGTGTTTCATTGCATTTAATTGGGGTTGCTTGTGTGAGCATGGTGGGGGATCATCTACTTGAGTGAGGACAACTTACCACTGGCTATACCACTGAGGAATACAACTCCTACTCCCCTAGCAGCCATCAGCTGCCCACAACTCCTCAGGGAGGAGTGAGTCTTAGGAGGCCCTCCCCTGTCCCTAATGGACCATTTTGTGGAGCACTTATGCAGCAGCCACTGTTGCTGTGAGTTCATGGAACAACAGCTCTGTCATATCCAGAAGGCAGAATTCCACGGCTCTTCTTCCCATCCCCAGCTCTTACGTTCTTGCTGTTTTCTCTTCCGTGATGTCTGCAGAGCCTTGGAGGCCATAAACTTAAGTGTGGATAGGGGGAAGGAAGGTGAGGGGGAGAAGGTGAGATGGTGATGCAGAGAGTTAACCAAAACTAAAGAGGCAGGGGAAAAGCCATATGGCATCTGACTGTAAGATTATTTTAAAATACAACTTCAAATACATATTCTTATATTTACAGTGTACCTCTCATCATTCCTCAGAAAAACTTCCTTTTTACAATAGATGGAGACTTACAAAGTCTCTTAACTGACCAGATGCAGAGAATAAGTGACTGTGATGCTCCCAGCTCTATGTGACACATCTACAATGCAACATCTACGCCTAAGGCTAAGAGAATATTGTGGAAGAGGGGGCAGAAAGAATGTAACAGCCAGATGGACAAGATACCTTCTGCTAAATTTATGCATTCTAGATGCCATAGGGAAGCTATGGCAATGAAATCTCCACAGTATGGTAGTCTAACCAGACCTTTATGAGAACAAAACCAGTTGACATGCCAAGGAGGATGGGGGAAATTTCATGGTAAAGAGCTACAACAAGCAGTGGATGCTGAGGGAGGGAGAATCCATTTTCTCCAGGGACTAGCTCCCTGAGAAGTTATCTCATCCCAGTGGGCATCCCTGAACACAGGTACCACTAAATGAACTCAGTGCATTAGATATGTAAGTAGTGCACTGGATAGCTTCAGGGTCACCATGACATACCTGGTTGAGGGAGCCTCAAGTGAGGAATTGCTTTCAATGGACTGGTGATCATGTCTGTGGGGTATTTTCTTGATTGTTGAGTGATGTGGGAGGGTCCAGCCCACTGTAGGCAGTGCCATCTCTGGGAAGGTTGTTGTGTATTGTAGAAGAAAGCAGGCTGAGCATGGGTCATTAAGCAGCGTTCCTCCATGGCCTGTGCTTCAGCTCCTGCCTTCAGGTTCCTGCCCTGAGGTCCTACCTTGGGCTCCCTGAGTGATGAACTATGTGTGACCTGGGAGATGTGAGATGAATAAACTGTTTTCTCCCCAAGTTGGTATTAGTCAAAGTGTTTTGCCACCACAATTGAAAGGAAACTAGAACAGATGATAGATAGATAGATAGATAGATAGATAGATAGATAGATAGATAGATAATTGATAGATGCATATTTACAGATGTATGTATATGTGGCAATAATCGTCAAAGAAGAAGACCAAAAATTGAGAGGGCATTGGAGGAGCTAGACAGGGACTTGGAGAAATAGAAATAATGTAAATATAATACTTATGTACAAAATTCTCAAAATGAAGTTTTTTAAAATTTAACTTTCATTTTAATTCTATTCAACACAGTACCACAACTTCTACTTGTAATTGAATACCCACAGAGCTGTTTACATATTAAATAGAAATAATAATAGTAAGTAGCTATCATAAAATCTAGGCTAGAGTTGTTTTTAGAAACCTCTTATTCAGCTCAGCTGCAGGTACCATGCAGCATCTGGTAGGGATTGTGGGAAACAGAGGCTAGGCTTGTGGGGCACACAGCAGGTGCCTGGGCCAGACCAGCTCAACTGCAGGGTATGGGGGCATGGGCTAAGCAGGTAGTCATCCCCCAACCCCCACCTTGCCAACTGGAATTCCAGAGGGAGTGTTCAGTAAGCCCTACAACCAACCTAGAGGAACTGGCTGGCAGCAGCAGAGGGAGCACAAGGCTCAGAGGGTGTCATAACGGCTGTTACCTACCCAGTTCTTGCAGAATAGAAAGGGAAGAGTGAGCTATACCTCCCAATATATAACCAAAATTGAAAGCCTGAAACATAGACAAGTCAACACTCCATAAATAAAGAGAAGGAATCAGAGAAAGTGATCCTTCAACATGGTGAAGAGACATTTGTGATTTGCATCAAAAAACAGGCAAAAGGAAACCCACATGCCAAGAGCACAAAGAAAGAACAATATGGGAAAAGCACAGAATAATTCCACACTAAAGTCTACTGAACCTATGGAGGATTCCTACAATGGGACCTCCCTGGAGGTAGCCCAGGACACAGATCGTAAAACAATCACACATATATTCAAAGAAATCATGGAATTAAGGGGAGAGAATGAAAAACTCAGAAAAGACCTCGAGGGAAAGAATGACAGTCTTTTGAAAGAACTAAAAGGAGAAAATGACAAACTCCAGAAAGAACTACAGGGAGAAAATGACAAACTCCAGAAGGAAGTGGAAACACTGAAAAGATCCCATGCTGAAATAAAAAAGGAAACCAATTAGTGAAGCAAGGAGCTACAAGAAAAGATTGAGAAGCTCCAAAAGGAAGTGGAAATAGAAAAGAAAACACAAGATGAAATAAAAAAGGAAATTGAACACTCATCCAATCAAGAGGAAAGAATGGGAAAAAGTCTCAGAATTAGAATGGAGGAAGCAGAAAAAAGAATATCAGACCTGGAAGATAACACAGAACAACTAAAAAGCTCAAGTAAGGACTATGAAAATTTTAAAAATACACAAGAAGGGAACAACCAGGAAATGTGGGACACTATGAAAAGATCAAACTTCCACATCATAGGGATAGAGAAAGGAGAAGAATCCCAAGAGAATGGTATTAATCAGATCTTCAACAGAATAATAGATGAAAATTTTCCCAAACTAAAAAAAGACAAACCCATATGTGCTGGATAGCTTTAGCGTCAACTTGACACACCTGGGTTGAGGGAGCCTCAATTGGGGAATTGGCTCCATTGAATTGGCCTGTGGCCACATCTGTGGAGTATTATCTCAATTGTTGAGCAGTGTGGGAGGGCCCAGCCCACAATGAGTGGTGCCACCCTGGGCAGTTTGTTGTGTACCATATAAGAAGGCAGACTGGGCATGAGCCAGGGGAGCAAGCCGATAAACAGCATTCCTCCATGGCCTGTGCTTCAGCTCCTGCCTCCAGGTTCCTACCCTGAGTTCCTGCCTTGGGCTCCCTAAGTGATGAACTGTGACCCAGGAGATGTAAGTTGAATAAACCCTTTCCTCCCCAAGTTGGTATTGGTCAGAGTATTTTGTCACAGCAATGGTAGACAAACTAGAACAGAAATTGGTACCAGAGAGTGGGGTATTGCTGTGACAGACCTGACCTTGGTGTTTTGGGGAAGGATTGTGGAAGAGTTTGGAACTTTGGGCTAGAAAAATCATTGAATGCCTAAAGATCGTGGCTGTGGAACTTGGAACAGTTTTGCTGAAAGAGTTGTAGAAGATGGAGGCCTGGCTTGTGAAGTTTCTAGTTTCAAAGGGAAGCAGAGATCATCAGGACTGTTTAATCTGTGGGTTCTGGTCAGCTGGGGCTGAAGAGTCAGCTGTAAGTAACAAGAGACAAGAACCTGAAGTGAAATTTTTGTTGTACTGGGACAATTGATGCTGGTTAGCTGAGGCTGAAAAATCAGCTGTAACAAGAGAACAGCATCACTGTGGTGAAATCTGGGAAGAATTTCTTCAGGGTCAGCACACAGAAGCTATATTCCAGGAGGGGCCCAATCCTCGATGTCAAGCCAGAAGCAGGACTTGGTAATGTGTAAGAGCCTCCTATATGGTTCCAGTGTTGAAAGCCTGAAGGGGTCACAGAGAGCAGCTGAGGTCTGGCACTATGAGAGGCCAGGAAAGGCCACTGGTGTGGCTTTGGATGAAGTAAAGACTCTAGATTCCACGGGTCAGGAAGAGAAGCTGAGGTTTTGCATCAGGAGAGGTCAGAAGCAACCTCAGTTTCAGTGGCGATCCCAGATTTTTGGAGATGCCAGGACCGTGGGATGACCACCAAGAGCAGTAGCAGGTGTGGAATGGAGTCAGCCTGGGCCTGCGAGATGAGCTGTGTGTGCCACAGACAGCAGAGTCAGAGAAGAGGAGCTGCCAAAACCCTTTGGAGCCCAGAAGATTGTGAGTCCCAGGTGTCCAGCCTTGAGCTACTTGCTGGACTTAGGTTTTGTTTGAGTGTGCCTGATTCTTCCCTTTGAAATAAGACAGTACTTGTTTTAGATTTTACAGCAGCCCACAGTTAAGAGACTTTTTTTTTGGTCCTTTTGAGACAGGGTCTCCCTGTAGCCCCAACTGTCCTGGAACTCACTCTGTAGACCAGGCTGGCCTTGAACTCACAAAGATCCACCTGCCTCTGCCTCCTGAGTGCTAGGATAAAAGGCAGGCACCACTACTCCCGGCTTTAAATAAACTGTGGACTTTTAAGTGTTTGGGCATTTTAAGAACTGTGGGGCTTTTAAGGTTGTACTCTCTTAGGTTGTGATTAATGTTAACATCATACTTTGGGGATAAGAACTGGAAAGGTGGTGGTTTAATAGTGATGTGTTTTGTGTGTCAAGTTGACAAGGGGTCAATTGTGCTGGATAGTTTTAGTGTCAACTTGACACACCTGGGTTGAGGGAGCCTCAATTGGGGAATTGGCTCCATTGGATTGGCCTGTGGCCACATCTGTGGAGTATTGTCTCGATTGTCAAGTGGTATGGGAGGGCACAGCCCACAATGAGTAGTGCCACCCTGGGCAGGTTGTTGTGTACCATATAAGAAGGCAGGCTGGGCATGAACTAGGGGAGCAAGCCAGTAAACAGCACTCCTCCATTACCTGTGCTTCAGATCCTGCCTCCAGGTTCCTGCCCTGAGTTCCTGCCTTGGGCTCCCTAAGTGATGAACTGTGACCCAGGAGATGTAAGCTGAATAAACCCTTTCCTCCCCAAGTTGGTGTCGTCAGAGTATTTTGTCACAGCAATGGAAGACAAACTAGAACACCATACAAGAAGCACATAGAACACCAAATAGACAAGACCAGAAAAGAAACGCCCCACACCATATCATAGTTAAAAGGCTAGACACCCAAAACAAGGACAAAATTATAAAAGCCACAAGAGAAAACCAACAAGTTACATATAAGGAGAAACATATTGGAATTAAAGCTGACTTAGTACAAAGCAAGAAGAACATGGACCAAAGCATTCCCAGTGCTAAACGACTACAAATGCCAACCCAGGTTACCATACCCAGCAAAAATGTCAATTCTAGTTGAAAGAAAGAGAAGAATCTTCCATGACATAAACAAGATGAAAGAATATATGTCTGGAAAACCAAACCTTCAGAGAATACTTGAAGCAATTCAAAGGGCAGAGGAGAGGAGCAGCTATCCCCAGGTACCTTGAAAGGGAAATTATTAAACACACAACTGCAAAAGTAGAAACCTATTCCAAAAATGTAAATGGATGATAAGGGGAAAGGAAGCAACTCACATCTCTCATTATTACAACTCACGTCTCTCATTATTACCTTAAATATTAATAGACTAAACACCCCCATCAAAAGGCATAGGCTGGGAGAATGGATTAGGATACAGAATCCATCTATATGCTATCTACAAGAAACCCATCTCACCCTCAAGGATAGGCACCAACTGAAAATGAAAGGATGGAAAAAAATATTCCAAGCAAATGTTACCAAAAAGAAAGCAGGAGTTGCTATTTTAATATCAGACAAAATGGACTTCATAGTAGATGCAATCAGAAGAGACAAAGGGGGCCATTACATCCTTATTAAAGGGAAAATTAACCATGAACACTTCACAATCATGAATATATATGCACCAAACTCCAGTGCACCAATCTTTATAAACACAACTCTACAGAACCTCAAGGCACAGACTAACCCCAGCACACTCATAGTAGAGGATTTCAATACCCCACTGAGTCCTTTGGACAGATCAACTGGACAAAGAATAAACAGAGAGACATCTGAACTGAACAATACGATACAGCAAATGGACCTAACAGAAGTGTACCAAATATTTCACCCAAGTAACAGAGAATACACTTTCTACTCAGCACCCTATGGAACATTCTTGAAAATTGACCACATACTGGGACACAGAAAAGAAAAACTCAACAAATACAAAAAAATTGAAATAATTTCATGCATTCTATCAGATCGCAGTGCAATAAAGCTCAATATCAACACCAGGATAAGCCCTACTACCAACACGAACACATGGAGACTAAACAACACACTCCTGAATAATGAATGGGTCAAGGAAGAAATAAAGAAAGAAATAAAAGCATTCCTGGAACTAAATAACAATGACAGTGCAACACAACAAAACCTATGGGACACCTTAAAAGCAGTCCTAAGAGGGAAGTTTATAGCCCTGGGTGCCTACATTGAAAAAAAAAAAAAGAAAGGGCACAAATAAATGAGTTAACTCTGCAGCTAAAACCACTCAAAAGACAACAACAAATGAACAATAAACCCAATAGACAGGAAGAAATAACAAAAATCAGAGCAGAAATCAATGAAATAGAAACAAAGAAAACAATACAAAAAAATCAATGAATTCAAAAGCTGGTTCTTTGAAAATATAAACAAAATGGACAGAGCTCTAGCCCAGTTAACCAAAAGAAAGAAAGAGCAACTACAAATCAATGGCATTCATGATGAAAGGGGAAACATCACAACAGATAAAGAAAAGATCCAGACAATGATATGAGAATACTTCAAAAACCTATACTCTACCAAATTTGAAAACCTAAGCAAAATGGATGAATATTTGAAATCCTGGGAATCACCAAAGCTAAACCAAGAAGAGATTGACAGCTTAAACAAACCCATAATATTTGAGGAAATTGAAGATGTAATTAAAAACCTCCCAACTAAAAAAAACCCCAGTCCAGAGGGTTTCACAGCAGAATTCTATAAAACATTTAAAGAGATCCTACAACCACTGCTACTCAAATTGTTCAGAAGGATACAAACAGGGAATTCTCCCAAACTCCTTCTATGAAGCCAGCATCACTCTGATACCAAAACCAGGCAAAGATACAAGCAAAAAAGAAAACTATAGACCCATCTCACTAATGAACATAGATGCAAAAATTCTCAACAAAATACTTGCAAATCACATACAGATTCACATTGAAAAGATCTTCCATCATGATCAAGTTGGATTCATACCAGAGATGCAGGGATGGCTCAACATATGTAAATCAATTAATATCATAAAACACATAAATAGACTGAAAAAACAAAAAAACACGATCATCTCAATTGATGCAGAGAAGGCCTTCAACAAAATCCAACACCCCTTCATGCTTAAAGTCCTAGAGGGAATTGGACTGGAGGGATCATTCCTCAAGATAGTCAAAGCCATATACAAGAAACCCACAGCCAACATCATCCTAGATGGAAAAAAGTTAGAAGGATTCCCCTTAAAGGTAGGAACTTGGCAAGGCTGCCCCCTTCACCACTCCTCTTCAATATAGTGCTTGAAACACTTGCTAGGGCAATAAGGTAAGAAAAGGAAATTAAAGTAGTACTAATTGGAAAAGAGGAAGTCAAACTATCTCTCTTTGCAGATGATATGATAGTTTGCCTAAGGAATGCTAAAAACTTAACCAGAAAAATTCTAGAAATGATTTGGGGTTTCATTAAAGTATCAGGATACAAAATTAACCTAGAAAAATCAGTAACCTCTCTTTACACCAACAACAAGCAACTAAAGAAGGAATACAAGGAGACTTTTCCAATCATAATAGCTTCCAAAACAATAAAATACCTAGGAGCAAACCTCACCAGAGACACCAAAGATCTCTACAACAAAAATTATAAACCCCTGAAGAAGGAGATTGAAAATGACATCAAAAGATGGAAAGACCTCCCATGCTCATGAATTATAATTAAAATTAATATAGTAAAAATGTCCATTCTACCCAGATTAATATACATATTTAATGCAATCCCAATTAAAATCCCCAAGACTTTCTTCACATGCTTGGAAAAAAAGTCCTTAAATTCATATGAACAAACAAAAGACCCTGAATAACCAAAGAAACCCTGAGTGAAAAGAGCAATGCAGGGGGGATTCTCTATACCAGACTTCAAAATATACTATAGGGCTATAGTCATAAAAAGAGCCTGGTACTGGCACAAAAACAGACCTGTAGACCAATGGAACAAAACTGAAGTTCCAAATGAGCACATATAATTTCAGCTACCTCATATTTGACAAGGGGGCCAAAAAGACTCAAAGGAGGAAAGACAGTATCTTCAGCAAAGGGTGTTGGCAAAACTGGATTACCACTTGTAGAAGAATAAAATTAAATCCCTGCCTCTCACCCTGTACAAAAATCAACTCCAAATGGATCAAAGACCTCATCGTGAAATCCAAAACTCTGAAGGTGATAGAAGCAAAAGTTGGCAGCAACCTACACGACATAGGCGTAGGAAAAGACTTTCTAAATCAGACAGCAGCTGCACAGGAAACGAGGCCAACAATTGACAAGTGGGACCTTATACAACTCAAAAGCTTCTGTACAGCAAAAGAAATAATCAGGGAAGTGAAGAGAAAACCCACAGAGTAGGAGGAAACCTTCACTGCTGATACATCTGACAAAGCATTGATTTCCAGAATATATAAACTACTCAAAAAACAAGAAAACAAATGATTCACTCAAAAGATGGAGTAGCATGCTGAACAGAGACTTCACAAGTGAAGAAATAGAGATGGCAGAGAAACATCTTTTTAAAAAAGTGTTCAACAAGGTGCCTCGCTAGCACAGTAGGCAGCGCGTCAGTCTCATAAAAAGTATTCAACATTGCTTGTGCTTCATTAGTAGGATCGAAAGGTCACTCCTGGACAAACTGTCAGCCCATGAAAGGAAACAGCCAGAATTGACTAGAGTCCAAGACAACAGCTCCAGAGAGAGTGGACTGTTCTGCTTCTCATCCACCTGAGCCCCTTTTCTAAGCCTAGGGAACAATCTGCGGAAGAGGGGGCGTGGTAGAATGTAAAGGCTCCGATTGGGGTGAATGGTGAAACTACAGCGATGTAGTCTGGACACTCATTTGATCAACTTGATTGAACAAACAACCTATCACCCCCCACTGGATGGTGGGGCTGTGGGGGTTTGGGCACAACAGCCTGCAGATTGGTTTTGCATGAAGGATGGGAAGGATGCTTGTACTCATGGATTATCCACTCTTATAGCTAAAAAAGGAAAAAAACAAAAAAAAACTGAGAGAAAGATGCAGGACAGTTTATGGCAGAATACATGATTTGGGATGGGGTGGGGGTGGGGGGGAAGGGAAAGGAGAATATGCCTGATCTGTATTGGAAAATGATGTACGGAAATGCGCGCAAAAAGCATCAATAAAAATTAAATAAAAAAAAAAGTGTTCAACTCTATTAAAATTAAGAAAATGCAAATCAAAACCACTTTAAGATACCATCTCACTCTAATGAATGCTGGCATGGATCAGGAAAACAAATGATACCAAATGCTGGAGAGGTTGTGGGGAAAGTGGAACACTCATCCACTGCTGGTGGGAATGCAAACTTGTACAACCATTATGGAAGGCAATGTGGAGAACCCTTAAAAGACTTGGAATGAGCCCACCACCTGACCCAGCCATTCCACTTCTGGGTATATACCCACAAGACTCATCCTACCCTGAAAGATACATGTAACACCCATGTTTATTGCAGCTCTCTTCACTATAGCAAAGAGTTGGAACCAACCCCAAGTGCCCCTCAAACTGATGAGTGGAATAGAAAATGTCGAAACATCTACACACATGGTCGTCTATGCAGTGGTAAAAGAAAGATGATATCATGAAATCGGCAGGTAAATGGATGGAACAAAAACTAGCAAGCTATTAAGTAGTGAAGTAAACACAGTCCCAGAAAAAAACAAAGACGACAAATGGTATCCCTCATCTGTGGATGCTAGCAACAAGTACCTAGTTGTAGGCACATTGAACAACATTAATGCTTATATTCCTCACGATCTGAACACAACCATGCTCTTATATTATGAATCCCTAGACAGTGCCTAGAACTAACCTATCATCTATATTCAGACTATGGATTTTTATATATGATGGTGAACATGTATAATATTTTGTAGAGTAACATGAAGTTAAAATGGAAAAAGGTGGATTAAAAAAAAAAAATAACACACAGTTTTTTTCAGAAGATACAATTTTTAGTATAGGTGTGTGTGATTATCAGGCTGTGTGTAACTTAGCCCTTCTGGGTGCTTGCTTAATGGCCATACTTAATACCCATACCAATTTGGCTGAGGGACCTAAGGGATAACTTTGTTCCTTGCCCTCAGAAGTCAACTAAGTCCCCAGGGGACTATGCATGGGGGCATCTCTTGGAAATGTCCTGCAAGTGTGAGTCCCCAGTCTTCCTGTGCAGGGAGGTCTTGGAGATCCACCAATGGGACTTCAGCCAGTGTCCAGCCTATAAGGAAGAAAGTCTGCTCATGCTTCAAAAAGAGAAGCCTGGTCTAGCAAGACCTAACTGTGTCCTTGAGTGAATGGGAACTGGTAGTTGAAAAAAAAAAAAAAAAAAAAAAAAGGAGCCAGGGGCTCCCCCACCAAAAAAAAAAAAAAAAAAACAAAAAAAACAACCAAACCCTTGAGGATCAGATCCTCAACTGACCTTGAGGAAAAAAAAAAAAACACTGGTTAATCTTGGCTAACTGTGTGGCCTTAAGCATCCAAAGGAAAGTATAACCGAAATTAATAATCATAAGGTCAGAGAAATTGTTACTTCAGATATAAAACTTGAGAATCCTTCAAACCTTCAATGCCAGATGGGGACTACTAAGATAACCAGCTTGCAGACTGAGTGGCTACTGGGATTTCGGCCTCTTCAGAGTGTAGACTGCCATTGTTGGACTACCCATGCTTGTCATGGAGGCCAGTGCAGGAAGATCAAGCAGGACACATGCTTGCTGGACCTTATTTGGGTGACCATGGGGGGGGCCGCCAGTGTGGAGCACGGGGGCAGGATTTGATGGTTGTTTGGGTTTGCCAAGGAGGAACCTTCAAGCACTTCCTTGGGGAAAACATGACATCTTTTGGTTAAAAAAAAAAATATATATATAATATTAACAAGTTAAAATATTTTGTAAAATAATATTTCTCTTTATTGATACATGCTACAACCATTCATAATTTATCCTTATGTAATCCTATGGTGTGTTCTATCATATAGGAATATTAATATTCATATTCTAAAAAAAAAGAGAATGTAAATTATACTTCTTTTTACCTGAATGCAACTTTACTGTTAAAATGTGAACTCTCTAAATGTGCTTTGGAATTAACCTATGGTTTTTTTTCAGATTCTGTAATTTTGCTTTATGTGTGGAGTATATATATAATAAATATATATATATATATATGCATATTTTGGTAAAATAATATAAAATCAAAGGGAACAAAAAAAAAGAGAAAAAAAAAAAAAAAAAAAAGCAAAAAAAAATATAAAAAGACTGAGAAAAAGATGCAAGACTGGACTTAAATGTATGACAGAATCCATGAGCTCTGGCGGGGGGGGGGGGGGGCTGGGAGGGTGGGCATGGATGTGGGGAACGAGTCTAAATTTGATTAGAAATGTTGTATGAAATGCACTCAATAAAAAAATTTAAAAAGTTTAAAAAAAGAAAAAAGAAACCTCTTATTGTCTGTGCTTTGAAGGCTCTAGGAAGACAGCCAATGACAGAGGGAATGGCCACATGGGAATTGTAAGGAGGGGACTCACATTGCATCAGAATGGGCATCAGCTGGGGAAAATGGTCTGGACATGTCTTATACGTGGATAATTCCAGGGCTTGTCACATCCTTGAGGAAAAGATGCTTAAGCCCCAAGAGGCCATTTTAAAGTAGATAACTTTTCCTCATCCAGCTAATAAGCACAAAGGGTATCTCCAGGGAATGAAGGTGAGGCACTAAAAAACATCCTATTCCCTTGACTGTAGCCAGCAATTTAATGAGGAGCTTGGGGGTTGTTTGTTTATTTGTTAATGTTGGAGGTGATAGGAAGGAGAACGAGAGGAGGGGGAAGAAAGAAACAGACACCACATTACTATACATACATATATTATTAAGACACCACATTAATATACATGCCGAATGTAAGCCTTCCCCACACTCAATACATGTTAAAATGTTTGGGAATGACTTTAATGGAAAAGACCCTTTGTAACAAGCTTTACAAATTGAAGTTTTACATGACCTTGTAAACCAAGTTAATCATATGTTTTGAGAAACATTTACAACTATGTACTCCTTCTACAAAAAACAGTGTCCTACAATGATTTGGAATCATCTCTAAGTAAACTAACTCTTACAGCTAAGCTGAATACATAGCTTTAATCTTATACCATGTTCTCTATTCATGACTCGGTTATGCTCCTGTCTTAGAACAATGTGTGTATGCATTTGACAGTGAAGATGGTGAAAACAACAATGACATTACAAACATCTTCCACACAGATGTTGCAAGCAACATGGGGCCATAGGTCGATGGCATTTTTCTGTGACTTTGTGTGCTGTTTTGAGTTGGTTGGTAGAGCCAGAAAAACAACTTTATTTGTAAAACTATTGATAAAGATAGCTCGTGTCTTTCTGATACCAAGCTTAATATATTCAATGAAGAAGAACCTCTTGGTTAAACGACTTCAAGAGTAAAGTTTCCTATTAATGGGGTACCAGTCCCATTGTGGTGCTTTGTGAGAGGAATCAGGTACCACCATGTTGCATGTCCCATGAGAGGAATAACCTCTTTGCTCTTAACTCATGGATTGATGCCGTAAAAGTCCCCAGGAAAAGGGGAGATTTGAACATCCCAGGTGACAAGCTGATCCAAGCTGATGGCTGGTAACGGTTTGTTTCTTGAAGTGTGTAAAATGGAAATAATTTTAGTAAAGAAGCACATATGTATGATGATTAAGGTGGTAGGGTATTTTCAGAATGGAAAAGAAAAAAAAAACTGAAAGCCTCTGCAAGTGATGGAAGTCTGCACAAACTCAGGGCAATAAGAAACAGCAAATAGGTATGAAAAAGACGTTGGAAGAACGTAAGAATGGAAATATTTTAATACAGAAGACTTGCTATATGAAGATCAAGATGACTGGATGGTTTCAGATGGAAAAGAAATAAGAGGCCTATACAAGTTGTAAAAGCCCAAATAAGGCACATAAAAGATGATAGTTAGAGATGACATATATGAAAGGTAAAGTTCAGTCATACCTCCACTTAAGACAATGGAGTTTTTGATCTACTCTTGATGACAATTACAAAAAATGGTTTAAAGTCAAAATATAATCTAAAACTTTTATATTTTGTCAACTTTGGGAAAGTCATGCTTCTCATGGAGTTTCCTGTACCCCTGAAGAACAAGCCATAATTGAACAAGTCATTTTAATTCAACAAATACATAAACAGAAAAAGAGGAATAAGGAGCAACTTATTAAAGCAAATTATACTTTAAAATTTCAGCTTATATTTTAAATTTATTAATTTTTGATTCAATTTTCTCTCTAACATCATAGAATAAAAACATCATGAAAAAATTATCCAAAATGCATGATTTTATGTAAAAAATGTAAAAAAAAAAAGAGCCCAACCAGTGGTTGGATCCTGTTTCTCTCATTGGTTGGAGACAAGACTACCCCCACCCCTGTGCTTTCTCTATAGGCCCTTTCCAGATCTCAGCAAGACTGACAATAATACCATGTGCTGACAGCAACAGAAAACACCCTGACATCAGAAGAGAGACTCCTGAACTTCAGCCTCAGGAAGGTAACTGCTGCCAGAGAGAAACTGCCAAAGGACACAAGACTATTGTCAGCAACTTCAGCCTCCAACCCACCATCCAGCCTGGAGAGACCTAACCAATGCAGGTGACTGCTGGAGAACAGGGGTGCTGTCCTGTCTGTGACACCTATCCTGAAGAATCACCTCCTTTAACACATAAGGAAGAACTGTGGGAATGACTTCAATGAGAAGACTCTTTGTAACAAGCCTTTGTCATTGAAATTTTATAAACCTTATAAACCAAGTTAATCATATGTTTTGAGAACACTATGTACTCCTAAGAAAAACAATGTATTTAATCCTCCAATGGTTTGGAATCAAGAGGTAACTAACCCTTACAAGATAGGCTAAATCAATAGCTTTAATCTTATACCAGGTTCCCTACTTGGGCCTGAGTTATGCCTCACTCAGAACAGTATATATGTGCACTAGAAGTGACAGTAATGGTGTTAAAAACAAGAATGACATTCTCTCCTATCATTCTTGTTTTTAACACCATTGCTGTCACCTCTCATGGAATTCCTACTACCTATTTTCAGAATTTATAATTATGGTACAAGGGTGGAAGGTATGTTTTCATATTTTAGAGCAATAAAAATTAAAGGGAAAAATGTGATCCTGACAATATGATTTGGAAATAACATACAGTTTATTTCAGGTGACATGATTTTAGTAATGTTTGACATACATAAATGCAATTTTGAAATAATATGGATTGGTGGAACAAAAAACAATAAAGAACTGGGACAGGGACTGACTGAAGCAGTAGGTTCCTCCCACCAAAATAATATACTGCTTGAAAAACTTGAAAGAATACTCAGAAGGGAACAGGACTGTATGGCAGGGACATGAACTTGGTGGGGGGGGGGGCCATGGAGGGGGAAATGAGTCTGGATTGAACGAGAAGTGGATTTGCATGAAATGCAACAAAACTTCAATAAAGAAAAAAAACCACCCACTTGAAAGATAAAAAAAACCAAAAAATAACCAAAACCAAAAAAACAAAAAAAAAAAAAAAAACAAAAAAAAAAAAAAAAAAAAAAAAAAAAACAAGAATGACATTACAAAACATTACAAACAGCATCTCTTCCTAGCAACATGGGGACGTAGGGTACTGATGTTTGTCTGTGGCATTGTGTGCTATTCTGAATCAGTCGGGTCAGAAAGACTTCTTCCTTTATAAAACTGTTATCAAAGATGGTTTGTGCCTTTCGATACCATGTTTGGTATATTGTTAGATAAATATGAGAGTGCAGTTCTAGAGGAAACAGTTCTGAGAGAAATTGGAATGCCTAAGAACAAGATTGGAGCCATTCTTGCTTAAACTACTGCAAGAGTCAAGTTTCTCATTAATATAGAACAACCACAAAAGTGTATGAAAACAAATATCTTAGAATTAAGCAAATACAGACATAAGATGACTAAGCCCTGGTTAATATTTGAGCTGATCATTTGCATGCCCCTAATAAGAAAACTTTAGGGTAACTTTGCAGCCACCTTAGTTTGGCATTTGCTAGAAGAAGGCACCCCTGTGAACTCAGTTGAATCTGTTCATCTAACATATCTTACATGCAAAACAACGGTAGAGTGGGGAGTGAAATGGGGAGTAGGGGTAAAGGGCTAATTTGATCAGAATTTTAAAGTTGGTAAAAGCTTCCCATGCTGATCTTGTCGAGGAACGTTGTGGGAATGGACAGAGGAAATCTAAGGAGTCCATCCCTTAAAAAAGCAGATTTGGCAACCTTCTGACGACCTACCTGCAGGATCTGTCACTATGATATATGTCAGTGTTTCTTTGGTGGTTGTGATAACTAAGAAAAATGAAAAAAACTTCATTCATGTACTTTAACAAAGTGGGGTAGAGTGTATGGGAAAGCAGAGAGAAGTTATTATCCAGTCTGGAAAAGGACTATTGGCAGAGTAGAATTCTAGATGCCAAAGGAACAGAGCAAGGGGGGGGGGGGGGAAGCAGGAATGGACAGGACGCGTGGAAGGAGCCAAGCTGCTCCCAGGACTCATATATGGAGCCCGGAGTTTCGCTGGGAACTGCATACTGAGGTACCCCACCACACTCAACATGTCTCTACCCTTGCTCTGATCTGAATGCTTGTTCTGGTGTCATGTTCAGATATTTTTGTCTTAATAATTTTTCATCCTTGGAACACGCATTCAAAAATGTATCATACGAGTATTAACAAAAATCAGTTTGATAATACAGAATAAAAAAGAGATCATTTAAACAGCAGAGGTAATTCAGACCTCAATGGGCCCATACTCAGCATGATCAATAGACCCAGCCTGGTCACCTTCACCTAAGGAAATTTCCTGTATACCTCTTCCTGGGTGAGCCTTCCACCAGCATAAATTTGTGGGACTAAAAAATTGTTTGTTTTTTAGACTGTGTGATCCTTATAAGCAATAATTATTTCATCAACTGTCTAACCAAAGGAAATTACCTGACCTAGCATAAACCACAGAAGCTGCCCTCCTGGATTTACTGAGAGGCAGCATAAGAAGAGTAACTGGGCAGTTTCCACTGTCTGATTTGAATATAGACCCTACGCCCTGAATCTCCAGGCACCTCACTCTATAGCCTACCTTTTCCCCTAGCTGATGGCCTTTGTCCCTGGAGAACTCACTAGGAAGAGTCCTTTGCTCCCTGCTCAGGTCCTGTCAGTTCCTTCCTGGCACTTAGTTGGCACTTATTAATTATTCATAGATTTTCATTTTTGCCGAAATAAAAGCAGAGAGTCTGAAACCTGATCTTGGATTTTATACTGCTGTAAAAGACATTACTGAGACAATGGGAGAGACCTATTAGATCATAGAAGTGTGTTACTGTTACTGCCCTGATTGAAAACTGCACAAGTCGTTACCTTTAGAAACCACATGCTGAAGTATTTAGGGTAAAAGAACATGATGCCTACAACTTTCCCTAAAGTAGTCAGAAAATAAGCATGTAAACATGGGCACACACATGAATATTGCCCTTGGGCATTCTGAATATAAAGACATACAGATATTCTCTGTATCACTCATGCAGCTGTTGTAGTAAATCTGAAATTATTGAGAAAGAAAAGTATCAAGAGAAGAGGTTCCTTTTAACTGAGAAGGCAAGTCCCTGAGTCCACAGACCACCAGTCCTTTAGATTCAATAGGTCAGAAAGTTTTCAATGCCCCTTCCTACTGGGTGTGGTGGTCCATATCTATAATCCCAGCACCGGCTTCTTGTCCCAGGAGGCTGAGGCAAAAGGATCACAAGTTTCAGGGCCTGGGCTGCATATTAAGACCCAGTTTCTAAACATACAAAAACAAAAAAAAACAAAAAAAATTTTCAAAAATAAGAAAAATTCTACTACAGGAAGTCACCACCAGTCTGGATTATGATTGACTTGGGAATCTCTGCTGCTTCATTTTTGTTCACTTGACACAAACCTAGACATACATGGGAAAGGAAGCTCAACAGAGGAATTTCCTCTATCAGACTGGCCTGTGGCCATGTCCCTGGGCCTTTTCTTGATTGCTGATTGATGTGGAGGCCAGCCCACTGGGCAGCATATCTGAGTGTGCCTGTGTATAAGAAAGGTAGCTGAGCAAGCAGGGGACATGAGCCAGTACACACCATTCCTCTGTGGTCTCTGCTTCAGTTCCTGCTTTCGGGTACCTGCCTAAGTCCCTGCCCAGATTTCCTTCAGAGATGGATCGTGAGCTGAGAATTGTAAGGTGAAATAAGCCGTTTCCCCCCCATGTTGCTCTTGATCGTGGTGTTTATCATAGCAACAGAGAACTCGAACTAGGTCAGATTCTATGATACGTCCGTCCTATTTATCTGTCTCCAGGCCTCCTCCAAAGGAGGTGATCCTGAGCCTTCTCAGAGTACTACTAATGAGAGAATTCCAGAAGCAATGAAGGATTATTGGTATAATAATAAATTTATTTATGGATTGCTTGCCATGTACCAGCAGTTGAACTTTTATCCATTAGAATTTTTCATTCCCCTTCAAGTTTCCTTGTCATGGAACCACTGGAGCGTAAGCACTACTATCTCACCTGTGATTCTGCTGATGAAGCCCACAGCCATAGGGCTGAAGTAACTCATTCAAGATAAATTGTATAATAATTCAGGTCTTCTGGAAACTAGATACCAAGAGTCGTCTAGATGTATTTATTCATCCATTTTCTCTTGTTATGACAAAAAGTCTGCAGCAAGTTATATTATAGAGAAAATAGATTTATCTAGCTTAAAACTGGAGGTTCAAGCCAGAGGAATTCAAGGGCTTGATTAGAACATCTCACTCTCATAAGAAGCAACTCATTTTGGGATGAGCATTAATCCCATCCATGATTACCTTGCACTAGGCCTTACTGCTTTAAATTCCTCATACCAGTACCCTGGGGAACTAGGAAATGATGGGTTCCTTTCTCTGATAAGTATCTCCTTCCATCCTGTGTTGTCATTCTTCTTAAACAGCACTCTTGTTCCCCTCTGACTTTATTGAGTTTTTGTGCATTTTGGCATAATATATTTTCGTCAAATATACGACCTCCTCTCCTTCCCTGCCCTCCATTACCCCCCACCAGATTTCAGTCATACATGTTAAGTCTCTATCCAGTCTCAGCATTGCATCCAGATGCCTTTGCTGCAAGTTTCATCACCGAGTCTAGTCAGCCTATCTAGAGTCACTTCCCTAAAGAAGATCTACTCTCCCTCACCCCATAGTACTATCATTTCCAATCATTTCCCCTTGGCTAGAGTTGGGACCTGCTGCCCATTTTCCATTCTATGCTGGGGGTATTTTCTGATTGAGTTAGCGTGTGTCTTGTGCATGCTGTCGCCTTTGCTGCAACTTCATGATTAAGTTCCCAGAGGCCTGGAAGCCCCTGCTTCCTTATGTTCATGCACCAAACCTGGCTCTTACTATCTTTCTGCACCTCCCCCCACTTCCCCAGTGGTCCATGAGCCATGGTGTGGGTAAGGTTAGTACGGGAGTCCTGTTCAGGGACATGGACTCTACAGTCTCTTATTCTTTAAACATTTTATTTCTAAGATATATATTGAATATTGCTATGCTACATTCTGGTGGCATACTGTTGTATGGCAGAGATAGGTAGCTGTCACCAAAACCTCACAATCTCCTACAGCATTGAGATGTCCCTAGAAACCGGCTGCTCAGCCAAGAGTTACATGCAACCCACCTTGTAAGTTTGGTGGCGTCATCTGAGTAGTTCTTAGCATCAGAATGCATTTAGAAGTGATTTTCATTACTGCTGGTTCTAGAAACATCAGTGGGTGCCCTCTGTAGTCTTTTTCCTCCCTGTTAGCAGTAGAAGGCTCAGAAGTCACATGGGATACTAGAGCCACAAAACTTAAAGCTTGTGGGCCAGTCAACCATCTGGAGAAAGTCACTCACCAACCAGGTAAACTTGCAGAGGATTAATTGCAAAGATCAGAGAAACCAACAGAATGAAAACCCATCTGGAACAGTCTTAGAAAGTTCACACATAGTTGAGGATCGGGGAGGCCACCATAACTGTGGAGTTTTGCCACAAATTATGAATCTTGAGAATAATCATCAATGCCATCAGAGAAAACAATTAAAATTCTTTAAAATAAAGCAAAAAGTCACCTGTCTCAACTAGGAATTGTTTGCATACCAGTGTTTATTACATTATGTTTTATATCTAGCATGAGTAGAAGAACTTGACATGTTAAGAGGTAAAACTCAAAAGCAAGAACAAAAGTAAATATAGGATATCCTAACTGCTTATAATATCTTATGTTATAATAAAGTTTTAGATGTGTTATATCTCCTTTAATTTAGGATTCTGTGGTTCTCCTGAAAGTGCAGACAAGTGCTTGTGTCTTTATGGATGGGTACTTTTTTTTTTATGGAGTTAGGTTCAGCAGTACAACATTAGTTTCAAAAAGTTTAAAAACTAAATGAATTAGTATCTAGAAACATTTATAAGGGAAGAAGGGGAAAATTGAAAGCATAACAGTAGAATGCCTCCTAAATGATTCAAGAACACTAATAAAGGTTGAATTTTAAGTCGCTGGTAATTAAGCAAGACCAGGTTTTAGGGGAGTCATGCCAGAACTCATCTGATGAACTCAGCATCCTCCTAGTTATTATTTCATTAGTTACAGTCTATATATCCTGAGAGGCCAGATTTTATTTTCCATAACACATTGGAAAAGGGAGAAATGAATTAGAAAAATTAAGTGCTGCATTCAGAATTTGTAGAAGAATCCCAAGGACCTCTTGAGACACTTCCTCCCCCTCTTAATCATTTCATTATTCCCTTAAAATTAAAATGGGTTCCAAGAGAGCTCTTACCCTCAGAATTTAAATCCCTCTGTGTGTCGGGCTCAATGTTTGTAGTGATTAACTTAATAGGAAAATTCCTTCAGATGAGCTACAATCTATAACAATTTGCTCTACCTTAAAAAAAAAAAAGCCAAAAGCACTTTTTTTCATAGCCCCAAAACTGCAGATCTCTTATTCTGAGACATAATCTTTTGGAACTTTCTGAGTTTTATTTTAACCAAATTTCAGGACCACATTTTCCAACTGCATATCTGACACAGAGACAGCAGTTTTCACACATGATTATTTTTAGCACCCATCATCTTCTGTATTTAAACCTTTCTTCTAAAAATTGAGATATTTGCAAGATTTTTCTAAATAAGGGATTCATTTTTCTATTCCACAGAGAAGAATCTGCTACAAAATTTATCAAAAGATTCCAAATACCTAAATAATGACAGCATTTTTGTAAAAATGCCATAAGAACTAGCAAGGAGAAACTTAGTTCTGAGAGTCCTTAAGGAGCCTTAGGCAAGGTAGAGTCTCAAAACAGATTGATCAGGACAGGGAGCTTGGTTAGACAGAACAGAGGGTCCTCAGTAGATCAGACTGAGTCATTTGATGGAGCAAATATATGCGGTATTATACTTACAAATCTATTGATCTATAAACATTAAAATCTGATAGAAAGGCATTGCAATTATAATTTAAATTGTTTCATTAGAAAAACAAAAAAAAAACAGCAACTATGTCAAGATATGAACTAACTAGATACAGTAGTCACAGGTAGAAATGGGTTCTAAAAGATACACTTTCATATTCATATAGAAAGAGGCTGCATCTAAATATTCCAAGATGCTAACTTATTCTAATGTCTGAAAGATGAGTATTATTAGGTGCAATAAAGTAGATAGAGGTAAGAAAAAGCATAATAAAATCCACCACTCCTTTGTACAAAAGCAGTAACTTGTTAGAAAGCAAAATGGGCAACAAAATCTAATCATTATAATAAAACTTAAAACTATTTAATAACCAATATTAAATACTAACACTAAAAAGAAATTGTGAAGACCATAGAGAGAAATCTAATAAACTTGTGGAATACTAAGCTCAATAAAGATGTACACAAAATATTAGATCTTAGTTTTCTTCTTTTAAATTAAAAAAAAATGGGGATGCTAGGGAGATAGTTTAATTGGTTAAGAGAACCTGAGTTCAATTTCTAGCGTCCATACAAAAGCTAGGCATGATGGTCCACACTTGTAAATCCCAGTGTGGGTGGGGGTGGGGGTGGGAGCAGTGGAGGGTGGAGACAATAAGGTCCCTGGAACTCAATGACTGGCCAGCCGGTAGACTAATGGGTGAGCACCGATCTGGGAACAGAGCTTCTTTTTCACTTAGAATAATTTTCTTTAGTTTTTCCCTCATGCAAGTCTCAAAAAAACAAGATATCTTGCTCCTGAGAAAAAACATACCAAGTCTGACATCCGGTATTAGTGCATATACACACACACCACC
Organism: Rhizomys pruinosus; assembly: GCA_009823505.1. NCBI lineage: Eukaryota > Metazoa > Chordata > Mammalia > Rodentia > Spalacidae > Rhizomys > Rhizomys pruinosus. The sequence goes on along the minus strand of VZQC01013319.1, from coordinate 2,448,937 downwards.
AGCACACCAATCAATCAATTAATCTATCAAAATATAAACAATACTTTTGGAGAACATTTCTAATAAAATTTTAGAACAGAATGCTTCCTTTTTATTATTCCCCCCACCCCTTTCACTTTCTAGCAGTACCATGACTACTAATTTGTCTTATATTTTGGCAAATATGCTATGAGCTGAAATGTTTCATTTCCCTAAAAATTTGCAGTTTAAAATCTAAATCTCAATGTTACAGCATCAGGAGGTTGGACCTCTGACAAGTAATTTGGCCATGAGGATGGGTAACTTATTAATGGCATTAGTGTCTGATGAAAAGAGACCAGAAACCTAGTTCCTCATCTTTCAGCCACACAAGGACACCCAGCAGAGGGCCCTCATCCAAACTTCACCCTACTGGCATCTTGACTCTGGGCTTCCAGCCTCCAGAAAGTATGAGAATTGACATTTCTGTTATTTATGCCAGCTTATCTGTAGTACGTTGTTACAACAGCTTGTATTAACTAAGATAAAATATTTGGGATCTCAGTTAATTTACATTATTAAAAACTTTTCAAGAAGTTCATTTATACCTAGTATAATTCCTATTATGTTTAATTTATCAGTTTTTCTTAGACTTACCCAGATATGTTTTTCTCTTTTCTGCTAATTTTTAATTAAAATAATTTTTATCATTCTATTCATTTTCTTATTAATTTTATTTTTACATTATTTTACTGTTTTTTGGAGGTTGTCATAGAGATTTCATCAGGCAACATGTTAATGTATATTCTAAATATGAATTATCTTTTCTCATTTTTGTTACTTTAAACTTACTTTCCTTTCGCCAATTTTTTTTATTTTATGCATATTTAAAACCCAAAAAAACATTATTATAATTGCTTTTCTATTCAATATTTCCTCGCATCTCTTTTACATTGCTCGTCTTTAATTTCTGTATTTCTTTATTTCAAAAAATTAAAATACTATCTTTCAGTAGATAACTTTTCCTCATCCAGCTAATAAGCACAAAGGGTATCTCCAGGGAATGAAGGTGAGGCACTAAAAAACATCCTATTCCCTTGACTGTAGCCAGCAATTTAATGAGCAGCTTGGGTTTGTTTGTTTATTTGTTAGATGTTGGAGGTAGAAGAGAGAGAGGGGAAAGAAAACAGGGGACCACCACATTTATATTATACATACATATATTATTAAGACACCACATTAATATACATGCCGAATGTAAGCCTTCCCCACACTCAATACATGTTAAAATGTTTGGGAATGACTTTAATGGAAAAGACCCTTTGTAACAGCTTTACAAAATGAAGTTTTACATGACCCTGTCACCAAGTTAATCATATGTTTGAGATCATTTAGAACTATGCACTACCTTCTACAAAAAACAGTGTCCTACAATGATTTGGAATCATCTCTAGTAACTAACTCTTACCAGCTAAGCTGAATACATAGCTTTAATCTTATACCATGTTCTCTATTCATGACTCGGTTATGCTCCTGTCTTAGAACAATGTGTGTATGCATTTGACAGTGAAGATGGTGAAAACAACAATGACATTACAAACATCTTCCACACAGATGTTGCAAGCAACATGGGGCCATAGGTCGATGGCATTTTTCTGTGACTTTGTGTGCTGTTTTGAGTTGGTTGGTAGAGCCAGAAAAACAACTTTATTTGTAAAACTATTGATAAAGATAGCTCGTGTCTTTCTGATACCAAGCTTAATATATTCAATGAAGAAGAACCTCTTGGTTAAACGACTTCAAGAGTAAAGTTTCCTATTAATGGGGTACCAGTCCCATTGTGGTGCTTTGTGAGAGGAATCAGGTACCACCATGTTGCATGTCCCATGAGAGGAATAACCTCTTTGCTCTTAACTCATGGATTGATGCCGTAAACGTCCCCGGACCAAAGGAGATTTGAACATCCCAGTGACAAGCTTATCCCAAGCTGATGGCTGGGTAAACGGTTTGTTTTTGACGTGTGTACAAAATGGAATAATTTTCGTAAAGATCGCCATATGTATGCTGGATTTAAGGTGTAGGTGTCTTTTCAGAAATGGAAAAAAAAAAACGAAACAAACTGAAAGCCTCTGCAAGTGATGGAAGTCTGCACAAACTCAGGGCAATAAGAAACAGCAAATAGGTATGAAAAAGACGTTGGAAGAACGTAAGAATGGAAATATTTTAATACAGAAGACTTGCTATATGAAGATTCAAGATGACTGGCTGGTTTCAGTGGAAACGAAATAAGAGGCATATATATACAAGTTGTAAAAGCCCAAATAAGGCACATAAAAGATGATAGTTAGAGATGACATATATGAAAGGTAAAGTTCAGTCATACCTCCACTTAAGACAATGGAGTTTTTGATCTACTCTTGATGACAATTACAAAAAATGGTTTAAAGTCAAAATATAATCTAAAACTTTTATATTTTGTCAACTTTGGGAAAGTCATGCTTCTCATGGAGTTTCCTGTACCCCTGAAGAACAAGCCATAATTGAACAAGTTTTCATTTATTAATTCAACCAATACATAAACAGAAAAAGAGGAATAAGGAGCAACTTATTAAAGCAAATTATACTTTAAAATTTCAGCTTATATTTAAATTTATTAATTTTTGCTCAATTTTTCTCTAACATCATAGAATAAAAACATCATGAAAAATTATCCAAATGCATGATTTTATGTGTAAAAATGTAAAAAAGAGCCCAACCAGTGGTTGGATCCTGTTTCTCTCATTGGTTGGAGACAAGACTACCCCCACCCCTGTGCTTTCTCTATAGGCCCTTTCCAGATCTCAGCAAGACTGACAATAATACCATGTGCTGACAGCAACAGAAAACACCCTGACATCAGAAGAGAGACTCCTGAACTTCAGCCTCAGGAAGGTAACTGCTGCCAGAGAGAAACTGCCAAAGGACACAAGACTATTGTCAGCAACTTCAGCCTCCAACCCACCATCCAGCCTGGAGAGACCTAACCAATGCAGGTGACTGCTGGAGAACAGGGGTGCTGTCCTGTCTGTGACACCTATCCTGAAGAATCACCTCCTTTAACACATAAGGAAGAACTGTGGGAATGACTTCAATGAGAAATAATCCTTGTAACAAGTTTTTACACATTGAAATTTTACATAACCTTGTAAACCAAGTTAATCATTTGTTTTGAGAACATTTAGAACTATGTTCTCCTAAGAAAAACAATGTATTTAATCCTCCAATGGTTTGGAATCAAGAGGTAACTAACCCTTACAAGATAGGCTAAATCAATAGCTTTAATCTTATACCAGGTTCCCTACTTGGGCCTGAGTTATGCCTCACTCAGAACAGTATATATGTGCACTAGAAGTGACAGTAATGGTGTTAAAAACAAGAATGACATTCTCTCCTATCATTCTTGTTTTTAACACCATTGCTGTCACCTCTCATGGAATTATCCTACTACCTATTTTCAGAATTTATAATTATGGTACAAGGGTTGTGACGGGTATGTTCTCATATTTTAGAGCAATCTAAAATTAAAGGGAAAAATGGGATCCTTGACTGAAATATGATTTGGAAAGAACATACAGTTTTAATTTTCAGGTGACATGATTTTAGTACAAGTGTGAATATATAAATGAATATTTTGAAATAATATGGGATTGGTGGGGCACAACAACAATAAAAGAAACTGGGACAGGGCACTGACTGAACGCATTAGAGTGAAGTTCTCCCCCAAAAAATAATCTTCTCCTTTGAAAAAACTTTGAAAATACTCAGAAGGGGAATGGAAAAGGGACATATATGGCAGATGCATGAATTGGGGGGGGGGGCCTTGAGGGGGAAATGAGTCCTGGTTGAAACTGAGAAGTGATTGCTGCAATGCAACAAAACTTCAATAAAAAGATTAAAAAAAATCAAAAACCAACCAAAAATCCAAACTTGGACAGAAAAAAAAAAAAAAAAAAACAAGAATGACATTACAAACATTACAAACAGCATCTCTTCCTAGCAACATGGGGACGTAGGGTACTGATGTTTGTCTGTGGCATTGTGTGCTATTCTGAATCAGTCGGGTCAGAAAGACTTCTTCCTTTATAAAACTTATCAAAGATTGTTCATGTCTTTGATACCATGTTTGGTATATTGTTAGATAAATATGAGAGTGCAGTTCTAGAGAAAAGTTCTGAGAGAAATTGGCCGCCTAAGAACAACTTGGAGCCATTCTTGCTTTAAACTACTGCACAAAGAGTCAAGTTTTTTCTCATTAATATAGAACAACCACAAAAGTGTATGAAAACAAATATCTTAGAATTAAGCAAATACAGACATAAGATGACTAAGCCCTGGTTAATATTTGAGCTGATCATTTGCATGCCCCTAATAAGAAAACTTTAGGGTAACTTTGCAGCCACCTTAGTTTGGCATTTGCTAGAAGAAGGCACCCCTGTGAACTCAGTTGAATCTGTTCATCTAACATATCTTACATGCAAAACAACGGTAGAGTGGGGAGTGAAATGGGGAGTAGGGGTAAAGGGCTAATTTGATCAGAATTTTAAAGTTGGTAAAAGCTTCCCATGCTGATCTTGTCGAGGAACGTTGTGGGAATGGACAGAGGAAATCTAAGGAGTCCATCCCTTAAAAAAGCAGATTTGGCAACCTTCTGACGACCTACCTGCAGGATCTGTCACTATGATATATGTCAGTGTTTCTTTGGTGGTTGTGATAACTAAGAAAAATGAAAAAAACTTCATTCATGTACTTTAACAAAGTGGGGTAGAGTGTATGGGAAAGCAGAGAGAAGTTATTATCCAGTCTGGAAAAGGACTATTGGCAGAGTAGAATTCTAGATGCCAAAGGAACAGAGCAAGGGGGGGGGGGGGACGCAGGAATGGACAGACAGCGTGGAAGGAGCCAAGCTGCTCCCAGGACTCATATATGGAGCCCGGAGTTTCGCTGGGAACTGCATACTGAGGTACCCCACCACACTCAACATGTCTCTACCCTTGCTCTGATCTGAATGCTTGTTCTGGTGTCATGTTCAGATATTTTTGTCTTAATAATTTTTCATCCTTGGAACACGCATTCAAAAATGTATCATACGAGTATTAACAAAAATCAGTTTGATAATACAGAATAAAAAAGAGATCATTTAAACAGCAGAGGTAATTCAGACCTCAATGGGCCCATACTCAGCATGATCAATAGACCCAGCCTGGTCACCTTCACCTAAGGAAATTTCCTGTATACCTCTTCCTGGGTGAGCCTTCCACCAGCATAAATTTGTGGGACTAAAAAATTGTTTGTTTTTTAGACTGTGTGATCCTTATAAGCAATAATTATTTCATCAACTGTCTAACCCAAGAAAAGGAAAGAAAGAAATTAACCTGACCTAGCATAAACCCAGAAGCTGCATCCTGGATTACTGAGAGGCAGCATAAGAAGAGTAACTGGGCAGTTTCCACTGTCTGATTTGAATATAGACCCTACGCCCTGAATCTCCAGGCACCTCACTCTATAGCCTACCTTTTCCCCTAGCTGATGGCCTTTGTCCCTGGAGAACTCACTAGGAAGAGTCCTTTGCTCCCTGCTCAGGTCCTGTCAGTTCCTTCCTGGCACTTAGTTGGCACTTATTAATTATTCATAGATTTTCATTTTTGCCGAAATAAAAGCAGAGAGTCTGAAACCTGATCTTGGATTTTATACTGCTGTAAAAGACATTACTGAGACAATGGGAGAGACCTATTAGATCATAGAAGTGTGTTACTGTTACTGCCCTGATTGAAAACTGCACAAGTCGTTACCTTTAGAAACCACATGCTGAAGTATTTAAGGGTAAAAGAACATGATGCCTACAACTTTCCCTAAAGTAGTCAGAAAATAAGCATGTAAAACATGGGCACACACATGCATATTGCCCTTGGGCATTCTGAATATAAAGACATACAGATATTCTCTGTATCACTCATGCAGCTGTTGTAGTAAATCTGAAATTATTGAGAAAGAAAAGTATCAAGAGAAGAGGTTCCTTTTAACTGAGAAGGCAAGTCCCTGAGTCCACAGACCACCAGTCCTTTAGATTCAATAGGTCAGAAAGTTTTCAATGCCCCTTCCTACTGGGTGTGGTTGCCATATATCTATAATCCCAGCACCGGCTCTTGTCCCAGTAGGCTGAGGCCAAAAGGATCACAAGTTTCAGCCTGGGCTGCATATTAAGACCAGGTTCAAAAATAAAAACAAAAAAAAAAGAAAATTTTCAAATAAGAAAAATTCTACTACAGGAAGTCACCACCAGTCTGGATTATGATTGACTTGGGAATCTCTGCTGCTTCATTTTTGTTCACTTGACACAAACCTAGACATACATGGGAAAAGGAAGCTCACAAGAGGCATTTCCCTCTATCAGACTGGCCTGTGGCCTGTCCCTGGGCCTTTTCTTGATTGCATGATTGCTGTTAGGAGGGCCCAGCCCACTGGGCAGATGAGCATTTGTATAAGAAAGGTAGCCGAGCAAGCAGGGGACATGAGCCAGTACACACCATTCCTCTGTGGTCTCTGCTTCAGTTCCTGCTCGAGTGTCTGCCTAACGTCCCTGCCCAGATTTCCTTCAGAGATGGATCGTGAGCTGAGAATTGTAAGGTGAAATAAGCCGTTTCCTCCCCCATGTTGCTCTTGATCGTGGTGTTTATCATAGCAAAGAAGAACTTCGAACTAGGTCAGATTCTATGATACGTCCGTCCTATTTATCTGTCTCCAGGCCTCCTCCAAAGGAGGTGATCCTGAGCCTTCTCAGAGTACTACTAATGAGAGAATTCCAGAAGCAATGAAGGATATTGGTAATAATAATAAATATTATTTATGGATTGCTTGCCATGTACCAGCAGTTGAACTTTTATCCATTAGAATTTTTCATTCCCCTTCAAGTTTCCTTGTCATGGAACCACTGGAGCGTAAGCACTACTATCTCACCTGTGATTCTGCTGATGAAGCCCACAGCCATAGGGCTGAAGTAACTCATTCAAGATAAATTGTATAATAATTCAGGTCTTCTGGAAACTAGATACCAAGAGTCGTCTAGATGTATTTATTCATCCATTTCTTTTATGACAAAAAGTCTGCAGCAAGTTATATTATAGAGAAAATAGATTTATCTAGCTTAAAACTGGAGGTTCAAGCCAGAGGAATTCAAGGGCTTGATTAGAACATCTCACTCTCATAAGAAGCAACTCATTTTGGGATGAGCATTAATCCCATCCATGATTACCTTGCACTAGGCCTTACTGCTTTAAATTCCTCATACCAGTACCCTGGGGAACTAGGAAATGATGGGTTCCTTTCTCTGATAAGTATCTCCTTCCATCCTGTGTTGTCATTCTTTAAAAAGCACTCTTGTTCCCCTTGACTTTTGAGTTTTTGTGCATTTTGCATAATATATTTTCGTCAAATATAGACCTCCTCTCCTCCTCCCTGCCCTCCATTACCCCCCACCAGATTTCAGTCATTTACATGTTAAGTCTTATCCAGTCCAGCATTTGCATCCAGATGCCTTTGCTGCAAGTTCATCACTGCAGTCTAGTCAGCCTATCTGAGAGTCACCTCCCTAAAGAAGAATCTACTCTCCCTCACCCCATACTAATCAGTCCCCCAATCATTTCCCCTTGGCTAGAGTTGGGACCTGCTGCCCATTTCCTCCATTCTATGCTGGGGGATTTTTCTGATTGAGTTAGCTTGTGTCTTGTGCATTGCTGTCGCCTTTGCTGCAACTTCATGATTAAGTTCCCAGAGGCCTGGAAGCCACTGCTTCCTTATGTTCAATGCACCAAACCTGGCTTCTTACTATCTTCTGCACTCCCCCCACTTCCCCCGTTGGTCCATGACGCATGGGTGGGTAAGGTTTAGTACGGGAGTCCTGTTCAGGGACATGGACTCTACAGTCTCTTATTCTTTAAAGCATTTTATTTAACGCTATAATTGAATATTGCTATGCTACATTCTGGTGGCATACTGTTGTATGGCAGAGATAGGTAGCTGTCACCAAAACCTCACAATCTCCTACAGCATTGAGATGTCCCTAGAAACCGGCTGCTCAGCCAAGAGTTACATGCAACCCACCTTGTAAGTTTGGTGGCGTCATCTGAGTAGTTCTTAGCATCAGAATGCATTTAGAAGTGATTTTCATTACTGCTGGTTCTAGAAACATCAGTGGGTGCCCTCTGTAGTCTTTTTCCTCCCTGTTAGCAGTAGAAGGCTCAGAAGTCACATGGGATACTAGAGCCACAAAACTTAAAGCTTGTGGGCCAGTCAACCATCTGGAGAAAGTCACTCACCAACCAGGTAAACTTGCAGAGGATTAATTGCAAAGATCAGAGAAACCAACAGAATGAAAACCCATCTGGAACAGTCTTAGAAAGTTCACACATAGTTGAGGATCGGGGAGGCCACCATAACTGTGGAGTTTTGCCACAAATTATGAATCTTGAGAATAATCATCAATGCCATCAGAAAACAATAAATTCTTTAAAATAAAGCAAAAAGTCACCTGTCTCAACTAGGAATTGTTTGCATACCAGTGTTTATTACATTATGTTTTATATCTAGCATGAGTAGAAGAACTTGACATGTTAAGAGGTAAAACTCAAAAGCAAGAACAAAAGTAAATATAGGATATCCTAACTGCTTATAATATCTTATGTTATAATAAAGTTTAGATGTGTTATATCTCCTTTAATTTAGGATTCTGTGGTTCTCCTGAAAGTGCAGACAAGTGCTTGTGTCTTTAGGAGCGGTACTTTTTTTTTTCTGGAGTTAGGTTCAGCAGTTACACATTAGTTTCCAAAGTTTAAACACTAAATTGAATTAGTATCTTAGAAACATTTAAAAAAGGGGGGGGGAAAATTGAAGCATAACAGTAGAATGCCTCCTAAATGATTCAAGAACACTAATAAAGGTTGAATTTTAAGTCGCTGGTAATTAAGCAAGACCAGGTTTTAGGGGAGTCATGCCAGAACTCATCTGATGAACTCAGCATCCTCCTAGTTATTATTTCATTAGTACAGTCTATATATCCTGAGAGGCCAGATTTTATTTTCCATAACACATTGGAAAAGGGAGAAATGAATTAGAAAAATTAAGTGCTGCATTCAGAATTTGTAGAAGAATCCCAAGGACCTCTTGAGACACTTCCTCCCCCTCTTAATCATTTCAATTAAATAAAAAAGTGTTCAACATCACTAATAATTAAGAAAATGCAAATCAAAACCACTTTAAGATACCATCTCACTCTAATAATGCTGGCATGGATCAGGAAAACAAATGATACCAAATGCTGGAGAGGTTGTGGGGAAAGTGGAACACTCATCCACTGCTGGTGGGAATGCAAACTTGTACAACCATTATGGAAGGCAATGTGGAGAACCCTTAAAAACTTGGAATGGAGCCACCCCTGACCCAGCCTTCCACTTCTGGGTATATACCCACAAGACTCATCCTACCCTGAAAGATACATGTACCGCCATGTTTATTGCAGCTCTCTTCACTATAGAAAGAGTTGGAACCAACCCAAGTGCCCCTCAAACTGATGAGTGGATAGGAAAATGCGAAAATCTACACAGATGGAGTCTATGCAGTGGTAACAAGAAAGATGATATCATGAAATCGGCAGGTAAATGGATGGAAACTAGAAGATATTAAGCTAAGTGAAGTAACACAGTCCCAGAAAAACAAAAGACAAATGGTATCCCTCATCTGTGGATGCTAGCAACAAGTACCTAGTTGTAAGGCACATTGAACAACATTAATGCTATATTCCTCACGATCTGAACACAACCATGCTCTTATATTATGAATCCCTAGACAGTGCCTAGAACTAACCTATCATCTATATTCAGACTATGGATTTTTGATATATGATGGTGAACATGTATATATATATTTTAGAGTAACATGAAGTTAAAATGGAAAAAAGGTGAATCAAGAAATAGGATATGAAAATAACACACAGTTTTTTCAGAAGATACAATTTTAGTTAGGTGTGATGTATCAGGCTGTGGTGTAACTTAGCCCTTTTCTAAATGCATAATGGCCATACTTAATCCCATACCAATTTGACAGGACCTAAGGGATAACTTTGTTCCTTGCCCTCAGAAGTCAACTAAGTCCCAGGGGGATATGCATGGGGGCATCTCTTGGAATGTCCTGCAATGTGAGTCCCAGTCTTCCTGTGCAGGGAGGTCTTGGAGATCCACCAAGGGACTTCAGCCAGTGTCCAGCCTATAAGGAAGAAAGTCTGCTCATGCTTCCAAAAAGAGAAGCCTGGTCTAGCAAGACCTAACTGTGTCCTTGAGTGAATGGAACTGGTAGTTGAAAAAAAAAAAAAAAGGAGCCAGGGGCTCCCCCACCAAAAAAAAAAAAAACAAACAAACCAGAGTGACCCTTGAGGATCAGATCCTCAACTGACCTTGAGGAAAAAAAAAAACGTGGTTAATCTTGGCTAACTGTGTGGCCTTAAGCATCCAAAAGGAAAGTATAACCAGAAATTAATAATCAATAAGGTCAGAGAAATTGTACTTCAGATATAAAACTTGAGAATCCTTCAAACCTTCAATGCCAGATGGGGACTACTAAGATAACCAGCTTGCAGACTGAGTGGCTACTGGGATTTCGGCCTCTTCAGAGTGTAGACTGCCATGGTTGGACTACCCATGCTGTGTCATGGAGGCCAGTGCAGGAAGATCAAGACAGGACACATGCTTGCTGGACCTTATTTGGGTGACCATGGGGGGGGCCAGTGTGGAGCACGGGGGCAGGATTTATGGTGGTTTGGGTTTGCCAAGGAGGAACCTTCAAGCACTTCCTTGGGGAAAACATGACATCTTTTGGTTAAAAAAATATATATATAATATTTAACAGTTAAAAATATTTTGTAAAATAATATTTCTCTTTATTGATACATGATACAACCATTCATAATTTATCCTTATGTAATCCTATGGTGTGTTCTATCATATAGGAATATTAATATTCATATTCTAAAAAAAGAGAATGTAAAATTATACTTCTTTTTACCTGAATGCAACTTTACTGTTAAAATGTGAATCTCTAAATGTGCTTTGGAATTAACCTATGGTTTATTTTCAGATTCTGTAATTTTGCTTTATGTGTGGAGTATATATATAATAAATATATAATATATATATGCATATTTTGGAATAAGATAAAATCAAAGGGAACAAAAAAAAGAGAGAAAAACCTATTCAAAGAACTGACCAAAACAGTAAATTTTTGCATCAAAAAGGTTATAAAAGACTGAGAAAAAGATGCAAGACTGGACTTAACATGTATGACAGAATCCATGAGCTCTGGCGGGGGGGGGGGCTGGAGGGGTGGGCATGGATGGGGGAACGAGTCTAAATTTGATTAAGAAATGTTGTATGAAATGCACTCAATAAAAAATTTAAAAAGTTTAAAAAAAGAAAAAGAAACCTCTTATTGTCTGTGCTTTGAAGGCTCTAGGAAGACAGCCAATGACAGAGGGAATGGCCACATGGGAATTGTAAGGAGGGGACTCACATTGCATCAGAATGGGCATCAGCTGGGGAAAATGGTCTGGACATGTCTTATACGTGGATAATTCCAGGGCTTGTCACATCCTTGAGGAAAAGATGCTTAAGCCCCAAGAGGCCATTTTAAAGTAGATAACTTTTCCTCATCCAGCTAATAAGCACAAAGGGTATCTCCAGGGAATGAAGGTGAGGCACTAAAAAACATCCTATTCCCTTGACTGTAGCCAGCAATTTAATGAGAGCTTGGGGTTTGTTTGTTTATTTGTTAGATGTTGGAGGTAGAAGAGAGAGAGGGGAAAGAAACAGACACCACATTACTATACATACATATATTATTAAGACACCACATTAATATACATGCCGAATGTAAGCCTTCCCCACACTCAATACATGTTAAAATGTTTGGGAATGACTTTAATGGAAAAGACCCTTTGTAACAAGCTTTACAAATTGAAGTTTTACATGACCTTGTAAACCAAGTTAATCATATGTTTTGAGAACATTTACAACTATGTACTCCTTCTACAAAAAACAGTGTCCTACAATGATTTGGAATCATCTCTAGTAACTAACTCTTACCAGCTAAGCTGAATACATAGCTTTAATCTTATACCATGTTCTCTATTCATGACTCGGTTATGCTCCTGTCTTAGAACAATGTGTGTATGCATTTGACAGTGAAGATGGTGAAAACAACAATGACATTACAAACATCTTCCACACAGATGTTGCAAGCAACATGGGGCCATAGGTCGATGGCATTTTTCTGTGACTTTGTGTGCTGTTTTGAGTTGGTTGGTAGAGCCAGAAAAACAACTTTATTTGTAAAACTATTGATAAAGATAGCTCGTGTCTTTCTGATACCAAGCTTAATATATTCAATGAAGAAGAACCTCTTGGTTAAACGACTTCAAGAGTAAAGTTTCCTATTAATGGGGTACCAGTCCCATTGTGGTGCTTTGTGAGAGGAATCAGGTACCACCATGTTGCATGTCCCATGAGAGGAATAACCTCTTTGCTCTTAACTCATGGATTGATGCCGTAAAAGTCCCCAGGAAAAGGGGAGATTTGAACATCCCAGGTGACAAGCTGATCCAAGCTGATGGCTGGTAACGGTTTGTTTCTTGAAGTGTGTAAAATGGAAATAATTTTAGTAAAGAAGCACATATGTATGATGATTAAGGTGGTAGGGTATTTTCAGAATGGAAAAGAAAAACTGAAAGCCTCTGCAAGTGATGGAAGTCTGCACAAACTCAGGGCAATAAGAAACAGCAAATAGGTATGAAAAAGACGTTGGAAGAACGTAAGAATGGAAATATTTTAATACAGAAGACTTGCTATATGAAGATCAAGATGACTGGATGGTTTCAGATGGAAAAGAAATAAGAGGCCTATACAAGTTGTAAAAGCCCAAATAAGGCACATAAAAGATGATAGTTAGAGATGACATATATGAAAGGTAAAGTTCAGTCATACCTCCACTTAAGACAATGGAGTTTTTGATCTACTCTTGATGACAATTACAAAAAATGGTTTAAAGTCAAAATATAATCTAAAACTTTTATATTTTGTCAACTTTGGGAAAGTCATGCTTCTCATGGAGTTTCCTGTACCCCTGAAGAACAAGCCATAATTGAACAAGCTCATTTATAATTCAATCAAATACATAAACAGAAAAAGAGGAATAAGGAGCAACTTATTAAAGCAAATTATACTTTAAAATTTCAGCTTATATTTTAAATTTATTAATTTTTGATTCAATTTTCTCTCTAACATCATAGAATAAAAACATCATGAAAAATTATCCAAATGCATGATTTTATGTGTAAAAATGTAAAAAAGAGCCCAACCAGTGGTTGGATCCTGTTTCTCTCATTGGTTGGAGACAAGACTACCCCCACCCCTGTGCTTTCTCTATAGGCCCTTTCCAGATCTCAGCAAGACTGACAATAATACCATGTGCTGACAGCAACAGAAAACACCCTGACATCAGAAGAGAGACTCCTGAACTTCAGCCTCAGGAAGGTAACTGCTGCCAGAGAGAAACTGCCAAAGGACACAAGACTATTGTCAGCAACTTCAGCCTCCAACCCACCATCCAGCCTGGAGAGACCTAACCAATGCAGGTGACTGCTGGAGAACAGGGGTGCTGTCCTGTCTGTGACACCTATCCTGAAGAATCACCTCCTTTAACACATAAGGAAGAACTGTGGGAATGACTTCAATGAGAAGACTCTTTGTAACAAGCCTTTGTCATTGAAATTTTATATAACCTTATAAACCAAGTTAATCATATGTTTTGAGAACACTATGTACTCCTAAGAAAAACAATGTATTTAATCCTCCAATGGTTTGGAATCAAGAGGTAACTAACCCTTACAAGATAGGCTAAATCAATAGCTTTAATCTTATACCAGGTTCCCTACTTGGGCCTGAGTTATGCCTCACTCAGAACAGTATATATGTGCACTAGAAGTGACAGTAATGGTGTTAAAAACAAGAATGACATTCTCTCCTATCATTCTTGTTTTTAACACCATTGCTGTCACCTCTCATGGAATTATCCTACTACCTATTTTCAGAATTTATAATTATGGTACAAGGGTGAAGGGTATGTTTTCATATTTTAGAGCAATATAAAATTAAAGGGAAAAATGTGGATCCTGAAATATGATTTGGAAATAACATACAGTTTATTTTCAGGTGACATGATTTTAGTACATGTGTGACATATATAAATGCATATTTTGAAATAATATGGATTGGTGGGAACAACAACAATAAAAGAACTGGGACAGGGAACTGACTGAAGCAGTAGAGTTCCTCCCACCAAAAAATAATATACTGCTTTGAAAAACTTTGAAAATACTCAGAAGGGGAAACAGGACATGTATGGCAGACTGCATGAACTTGGGGGGGGGGGGATGGAGGGGGAAATGAGTCTGGATTGAACTGAGAAGTGATGCATGAAATGCACAAAACTTCAATAAAAGATAAAAAAAATCAAAAACCAAACAAAATCCAAAACTTGAAAGAAAAAAAAAAAAAAAAACAAGAATGACATTACAAACATTACAAACAGCATCTCTTCCTAGCAACATGGGGACGTAGGGTACTGATGTTTGTCTGTGGCATTGTGTGCTATTCTGAATCAGTCGGGTCAGAAAGACTTCTTCCTTTATAAAACTGTTATCAAAGATGGTTTGTGCCTTTCTGATACCATGTTTGGTATATTGTTAGATAAATATGAGAGTGCAGTTCTAGAGAACAGTTCTGAGAGAAATTGGAATGCCTAAGAACAAGATTGGAGCCATTCTTGCTTAAACTACTGCAAGAGTCAAGTTTCTCATTAATATAGAACAACCACAAAAGTGTATGAAAACAAATATCTTAGAATTAAGCAAATACAGACATAAGATGACTAAGCCCTGGTTAATATTTGAGCTGATCATTTGCATGCCCCTAATAAGAAAACTTTAGGGTAACTTTGCAGCCACCTTAGTTTGGCATTTGCTAGAAGAAGGCACCCCTGTGAACTCAGTTGAATCTGTTCATCTAACATATCTTACATGCAAAACAACGGTAGAGTGGGGAGTGAAATGGGGAGTAGGGGTAAAGGGCTAATTTGATCAGAATTTTAAAGTTGGTAAAAGCTTCCCATGCTGATCTTGTCGAGGAACGTTGTGGGAATGGACAGAGGAAATCTAAGGAGTCCATCCCTTAAAAAAGCAGATTTGGCAACCTTCTGACGACCTACCTGCAGGATCTGTCACTATGATATATGTCAGTGTTTCTTTGGTGGTTGTGATAACTAAGAAAAATGAAAAAAACTTCATTCATGTACTTTAACAAAGTGGGGTAGAGTGTATGGGAAAGCAGAGAGAAGTTATTATCCAGTCTGGAAAAGGACTATTGGCAGAGTAGAATTCTAGATGCCAAAGGAACAGAGCAAGGGGGGGGGGGGAAGCAGGAAATGGACAGACAGCGTGGAAGGAGCCAAGCTGCTCCCAGGACTCATATATGGAGCCCGGAGTTTCGCTGGGAACTGCATACTGAGGTACCCCACCACACTCAACATGTCTCTACCCTTGCTCTGATCTGAATGCTTGTTCTGGTGTCATGTTCAGATATTTTTGTCTTAATAATTTTTCATCCTTGGAACACGCATTCAAAAATGTATCATACGAGTATTAACAAAAATCAGTTTGATAATACAGAATAAAAAAGAGATCATTTAAACAGCAGAGGTAATTCAGACCTCAATGGGCCCATACTCAGCATGATCAATAGACCCAGCCTGGTCACCTTCACCTAAGGAAATTTCCTGTATACCTCTTCCTGGGTGAGCCTTCCACCAGCATAAATTTGTGGGACTAAAAAATTGTTTGTTTTTTAGACTGTGTGATCCTTATAAGCAATAATTATTTCATCAACTGTCTAACCAAAGAAATTACCTGACCTAGCATAAACACAGAAGCTGCCTCCTGGATTTACTGAGAGGCAGCATAAGAAGAGTAACTGGGCAGTTTCCACTGTCTGATTTGAATATAGACCCTACGCCCTGAATCTCCAGGCACCTCACTCTATAGCCTACCTTTTCCCCTAGCTGATGGCCTTTGTCCCTGGAGAACTCACTAGGAAGAGTCCTTTGCTCCCTGCTCAGGTCCTGTCAGTTCCTTCCTGGCACTTAGTTGGCACTTATTAATTATTCATAGATTTTCATTTTTGCCGAAATAAAAGCAGAGAGTCTGAAACCTGATCTTGGATTTTATACTGCTGTAAAAGACATTACTGAGACAATGGGAGAGACCTATTAGATCATAGAAGTGTGTTACTGTTACTGCCCTGATTGAAAACTGCACAAGTCGTTACCTTTAGAAACCACATGCTGAAGTATTTAAGGGTAAAAGAACATGATGCCTACAACTTTCCCTAAAGTAGTCAGAAAATAAGCATGTAAACATGGGCACACACATGAATATTAGCCCTTGGGCATTCTGAATATAAAGACATACAGATATTCTCTGTATCACTCATGCAGCTGTTGTAGTAAATCTGAAATTATTGAGAAAGAAAAGTATCAAGAGAAGAGGTTCCTTTTAACTGAGAAGGCAAGTCCCTGAGTCCACAGACCACCAGTCCTTTAGATTCAATAGGTCAGAAAGTTTTCAATGCCCCTTCCTACTGGGTGTGGTGGTCCATATCTATAATCCCAGCACCGGCTCTTGTCCCAGGAGGCTGAGGCAAAAGGATCACAAGTTTCAGCCTGGGCTGCATATTAAGACCCAGTTTCAAAAATAAAAACAAAAAAAAAAGAAAATTTTCAAATAAGAAAAATTCTACTACAGGAAGTCACCACCAGTCTGGATTATGATTGACTTGGGAATCTCTGCTGCTTCATTTTTGTTCACTTGACACAAACCTAGACATACATGGGAAAAGGAAGCTCAACAGAGGAATTTCCTCTATCAGACTGGCCTGTGGCCATGTCCCTGGGCCTTTTCTTGATTGCTGATTGATGTAGGAGGGCCCAGCCCACTGTGGCAGATGAGCCAGTGTA
This sequence comes from Rhizomys pruinosus, assembly GCA_009823505.1. NCBI lineage: Eukaryota > Metazoa > Chordata > Mammalia > Rodentia > Spalacidae > Rhizomys > Rhizomys pruinosus. Next base: position 2,431,834 of record VZQC01013319.1, on the reverse strand, counting down.
TAAGAAAGGTAGCTGAGCAAGCCAGGGGACATGAGCCAGTACACACCATTCCTCTGTGGTCTCTGCTTCAGTTCCTGCTTTCGGGTACCTGCCTAAGTCCCTGCCCAGATTTCCTTCAGAGATGGATCGTGAGCTGAGAATTGTAAGGTGAAATAAGCCGTTTCCTCCCCCATGTTGCTCTTGATCGTGGTGTTTATCATAGCAACAGAGAACTCGAACTAGGTCAGATTCTATGATACGTCCGTCCTATTTATCTGTCTCCAGGCCTCCTCCAAAGGAGGTGATCCTGAGCCTTCTCAGAGTACTACTAATGAGAGAATTCCAGAAGCAATGAAGGATATTGGTAATAATAATAAATATTATTTATGGATTGCTTGCCATGTACCAGCAGTTGAACTTTTATCCATTAGAATTTTTCATTCCCCTTCAAGTTTCCTTGTCATGGAACCACTGGAGCGTAAGCACTACTATCTCACCTGTGATTCTGCTGATGAAGCCCACAGCCATAGGGCTGAAGTAACTCATTCAAGATAAATTGTATAATAATTCAGGTCTTCTGGAAACTAGATACCAAGAGTCGTCTAGATGTATTTATTCATCCATTTTCTCTTGTTATGACAAAAAGTCTGCAGCAAGTTATATTATAGAGAAAATAGATTTATCTAGCTTAAAACTGGAGGTTCAAGCCAGAGGAATTCAAGGGCTTGATTAGAACATCTCACTCTCATAAGAAGCAACTCATTTTGGGATGAGCATTAATCCCATCCATGATTACCTTGCACTAGGCCTTACTGCTTTAAATTCCTCATACCAGTACCCTGGGGAACTAGGAAATGATGGGTTCCTTTCTCTGATAAGTATCTCCTTCCATCCTGTGTTGTCATTCTTATAAACAGCACTCTTGTTCCCCTCTGACTTTTATTGAGTTTTTGTGCATTTTGCATAATATATTTTCGTCAAATATAGACCTCCTCTCCTCTCCCTGCCCTCCATTACCCCCCACCAGATTTCAGTCATACATGTTAAGTCCTATCCAGTCCAGCATTTGCATCCAGATGCCTTTGCTGCAAGTTCATCCACCAGAGTCTAGTCAGCCTATCTAGAGTCACTTCCCTAAAGAAGATCTACTCTCCCTCACCCCATAGTAATCATTTCCCAATCATTTCCCCTTGGCTAGAGTTGGGACCTGCTGCCCATTTCCTCCATTCTATGCTGGGGGATTTTCTGATTGAGTTAGCGTGTGTCTTGTGCATGCTGTCGCCTTTGCTGCAACTTCATGATTAAGTTCCCAGAGGCCTGGAAGCCCCTGCTTCCTTATGTTCATGCACCAACCCTGGCTCTTACTATCTTTCTGCACCTCCCCCCACTTCCCCAGTGGTCCATGAGCCATGGGTGGGTAAGGTTTAGTACGGGAGTCCTGTTCAGGGACATGGACTCTACAGTCTCTTATTCTTTAAAGCATTTTATTCTAAAGATATATATTGAATATTGCTATGCTACATTCTGGTGGCATACTGTTGTATGGCAGAGATAGGTAGCTGTCACCAAAACCTCACAATCTCCTACAGCATTGAGATGTCCCTAGAAACCGGCTGCTCAGCCAAGAGTTACATGCAACCCACCTTGTAAGTTTGGTGGCGTCATCTGAGTAGTTCTTAGCATCAGAATGCATTTAGAAGTGATTTTCATTACTGCTGGTTCTAGAAACATCAGTGGGTGCCCTCTGTAGTCTTTTTCCTCCCTGTTAGCAGTAGAAGGCTCAGAAGTCACATGGGATACTAGAGCCACAAAACTTAAAGCTTGTGGGCCAGTCAACCATCTGGAGAAAGTCACTCACCAACCAGGTAAACTTGCAGAGGATTAATTGCAAAGATCAGAGAAACCAACAGAATGAAAACCCATCTGGAACAGTCTTAGAAAGTTCACACATAGTTGAGGATCGGGGAGGCCACCATAACTGTGGAGTTTTGCCACAAATTATGAATCTTGAGAATAATCATCAATGCCATCAGAAAACAATAAATTCTTTAAAATAAAGCAAAAAGTCACCTGTCTCAACTAGGAATTGTTTGCATACCAGTGTTTATTACATTATGTTTTATATCTAGCATGAGTAGAAGAACTTGACATGTTAAGAGGTAAAACTCAAAAGCAAGAACAAAAGTAAATATAGGATATCCTAACTGCTTATAATATCTTATGTTATAATAAAGTTTAGATGTGTTATATCTCCTTTAATTTAGGATTCTGTGGTTCTCCTGAAAGTGCAGACAAGTGCTTGTGTCTTTATGGATGGGTACTTTTTTTTTTATGGAGTTAGGTTCAGCAGTACACATTAGTTTCAAAAAGGTTAAAAACTAAATGAATTAGTATCTAGAAACATTTAAAAGGGGAAAATTGAAAGCATAACAGTAGAATGCCTCCTAAATGATTCAAGAACACTAATAAAGGTTGAATTTTAAGTCGCTGGTAATTAAGCAAGACCAGGTTTTAGGGGAGTCATGCCAGAACTCATCTGATGAACTCAGCATCCTCCTAGTTATTATTTCATTAGTACAGTCTATATATCCTGAGAGGCCAGATTTTATTTTCCATAACACATTGGAAAAGGGAGAAATGAATTAGAAAAATTAAGTGCTGCATTCAGAATTTGTAGAAGAATCCCAAGGACCTCTTGAGACACTTCCTCCCCCTCTTAATCATTTCATTATTCCCTTAAAATTAAAATGGGTTCCAAGAGAGCTCTTACCCTCAGAATTTAAATCCCTCTGTGTGTCGGGCTCAATGTTTGTAGTGATTAACTTAATAGGAAAATTCCTTCAGATGAGCTACAATCTATAAAATTTGCTCTACCTTAAAAAAAAAAAAAAGCCAACACTTTTTTTCATAGCCCCAAAACTGCAGATCTCTTATTCTGAGACATAATCTTTTGGAACTTTCTGAGTTTTATTTTAACCAAATTTCAGGACCACATTTTCCAACTGCATATCTGACACAGAGACAGCAGTTTTCACACATGATTATTTTTAGCACCCATCATCTTCTGTATTTAAACCTTTCTTCTAAAAATTGAGATATTTGCAAGATTTTTCTAAATAAGGGATTCATTTTTCTATTCCACAGAGAAGAATCTGCTACAAAATTTATCAAAAGATTCCAAATACCTAAATAATGACAGCATTTTTGTAAAAATGCCATAAGAACTAGCAAGGAGAAACTTAGTTCTGAGAGTCCTTAAGGAGCCTTAGGCAAGGTAGAGTCTCAAAACAGATTGATCAGGACAGGGAGCTTGGTTAGACAGAACAGAGGGTCCTCAGTAGATCAGACTGAGTCATTTGATGGAGCAAATATATGCGGTATTTTACTTAACTTACTAATAAATTATCTGATTATAATACCTTTAAAAAATCTGTGTGAGATAGAAAAGAACAAGGACATTGCAATTAAAACACACCATTCCAGAAAAAAACAGCAACTATGTCAAGATATGAACTAACTAGATACAGTAGTCACAGGTAGAAATGGGTTCTAAAAGATACACTTTCATATTCATATAGAAAGAGGCTGCATCTAAATATTCCAAGATGCTAACTTATTCTAATGTCTGAAAGATGAGTATTATTAGGTGCAATAAAGTAGATAGAGGTAAGAAAAAGCATAATAAAATCCACCACTCCTTTGTACAAAAGCAGTAACTTGTTAGAAAGCAAAATGGGCAACAAAATCTAATCATTATAATAAATTTTAAAACTATTTCATAACCAATGTTAAATATAACACTAAAAAGAAATTGTGAAGACCATAGAGAGAAATCTAATAAACTTGTGGAATACTAAGCTCAATAAAGATGTACACAAAATATTAGATCTTAGTTTTCTTCTTTTAAATTAAAAAAAATGGATGCTAGGGAGATAGTTTAATTGGTAAGAGAACCTGAGTTCAATTTCTAGAGTCCATACACAAAGCTAGGCATGATGGTCCACACTTGTAATCCCAGTGTGGGTTGGGGGTGGGGGTGGGAGCAGTGGAGGGTGGAGACAATAAGGTCCCTGGAACTCAATGACTGGCCAGCCTAGACTAATGGGTGAGCACCAGATCTGGTAACAGAGCTTCTTTCACTTAGAATAATTTTCTTTAGTATTTTCCCTCATGCAAGTCTCAAAAAACAAGATATCTTGCTCCTGAGAAAAAACATACCAAGTCTGACATCCGGTATTAGTGCATATACACACACACACCACATGCACACAATCAATCAATTAATCTATCAAAATATAAACATACTTTTGGAGAACATTTCTAATAAAATTTTAGAACAGAATGCTTCCTTTTTATTATTCCCCCCACCCCTTTCACTTTCTAGCAGTACCATGACTACTAATTTGTCTTATATTTTGGCAAATATGCTATGAGCTGAATGTTTCATTTCCCTAAAATTTGCATGTTAAAATCTAAATCTCAATGTTACAGCATCAGGAGGTTGGACCTCTGACAAGTAATTTGGCCATGAGGATGGGTAACTTATTAATGGCATTAGTGTCTGATGAAAAGAGACCAGAAACCTAGTTCCTCATCTTTCAGCCACACAAGGACACCCAGCAGAGGGCCCTCATCCAAACTTCACCCTACTGGCATCTTGACTCTGGGCTTCCAGCCTCCAGAAGTATGAGAATTGAATTTCTGTTATTTATATGCCAGCTTATCTGTAGTACGTTGTTACAACAGCTTGTATTAACTAAGATAAAATATTTGGGATCTCAGTTAATTTACATTATTAAAAACTTTTCAAGAAGTTCATTTATACCTAGTATAATTCCTATTATGTTTAATTTATCAGTTTTTCTTAGACTTACCCAGATATGTTTTTCTCTTTTCTGCTAATTTTTAATTAAAATAATTTTATCATTCTATTCATTTCTCTATTAATTTTTATTTTTACATTATTTTACTGTTTTTTGGAGGTTGTCATAGAGATTTCATCAGGCAACATTGATTAATTATATTCTAATATGAATTATCTTTTACCATATTTTTGTTACTTTAAACTTACTTGTCCTTTCGCCAAATTTTAAGCTTTATTTTCATGCATATTTAAACCCAAAAAACATTATTATAATTGCTTTTCTATTCAATATTTCCTCGCATCTCTTTTACATTGCTCGTCTTTAATTTCTGTATTTCTTTATTTCAAACTAAAATACTATTCTTTCTCTTAGAATAATTTTCTTTGTATTTTAACTCATGCCTGATAAAAATTCTGTCCTTTTTTTTTTGGAAACATCTTTATTTCACCTTCAATTTTGAAGAATAAATTTACTCTATATAGTGTTGTAAATTGAAAGTTATATTCTGCCATTGTTTTTTGAAATTTAATGTTTTATTGATTTTTTTTGCAGTTTCATACAATATAGTATGATGGTATTTAGATCCCCTCCCTATCCACGCCTCCTCCCACTGCCCCCTACCAAATTTAAGTGCTTTCATATATACATATATGTATATAATTCAGCCTATATCATCTAATTTGTGCCCCCAGATGTCCTTCAGTGTGGATCACCCAGAGTCCCATCCCTGTAAGATACTGTCTCTCCGTCCCAACAGCCATCAGTTGCCCAAAGTTCCTTAGGTTGGATTGGGATTTCTTTTTTTATTTTATTTTATTTTATTTATTTTTGTATGTGTATGAATGTACTGTCTGCATGTAGGTTTGTGCACCCGTGTCATGCAATGCTGAGGAGGTCAGAAGAGGGTGTCGAATTCCCCTGGAACTGGAGTTAAAGACGGTTCTCAGCCACCATGTAGGTGCTGGGGATCGAACCCGGGTCCTCTGCAAGAGCAGTCAGTGCTCTTAACCATTAGGCCATCTCTCCAGGCCCTGGGATTTCTTACCCATTTCCCCATGTCTAATTTGAGCTTGTACAGGAGCATGTTATCACCATTGCTGTGAGTTACTGATCACCTGTCTAGAAGACTCGGTTTCCTCATGATTTTCTGTCCTTTTTCACAGTGATCCCTGAGCCTTGGAAGCCAAAGTTACAAACTATGTATCCCATTCAGGGTTAAGCACTCTGTGGCTTCTTGCTCTCTGCATATTGGCCAATTGTGGGTTTCTGTGTTAGTCACAACCTGCTGTATAAGGAAACTTCTCTGGTGAGATTTGAGAGATACATATTTCCATCCTACGTGTAAAGGTCACATTGAAGATGTGTCACTTGGAGCTAACTGTCTCACAGAGCATTATTCTCAGTGTTTGACCAGTTCTGGAACTCTGTAAAAGTATTTATTTGTTGCAAAAATAAGTTTCTTTGATGAGGGGTGAAAGGTACACTCGTTTCTTTATATCAAGATGCATCTTTAGAATAAGTATAAAATTGCTTTGGTCTAGGGATATGGAAAAAGCAGGTTTTTCTCTAGGATCTATGACCTCTCCAGTCATGTGTATTTGGTTATGTTGACAGTACCACACATGAGTTCCCTCCCATTGAGCAGTCCTTGATTCCATTTAGACAATTGTTGAATACCTGCAAGATAAAAGGCCACTACTGTACTAATAGCAATAGTTTGTTGGGCCAGTCATTACTGTTTTTAGGCTTTACAGCTGAGTAGGACCATTGATTGACTTTCTCTCTTAGCAGCTTGTAGTATCCTCTGATCCCATGAAAGCAGTCTTCAGGGAGGAGGCTTCCAGGTCATTCCAGCTTGATTCCTGTGACTGATGTGTGGCTTGTCTTCAGCAATAAGGTGGTGATAACTTGTGGTATTTCAGGAGTCTCTTGGACTACCCTGACCAAAAACTTGAAAGGCGGTTTCTCCTGCCTGGCACTGTGTTTTTTGTTATATGGCCTTCAGCCACATACGCCCACTCATGTGTTTGTTATACATGGATTTTTTTCAGTAGGACTTTGAACTAATACATTTCCCTATTTTATTCACACCATCTAAGTATTATTTATATCTCCTCTAACTCTGCCTGCATAGCCCTCCCTAGCTAATCCCCCCCCTTTCCTCATTTTCCCTTCTCTTACTATCCTCCTCTCTTGAGCTCCTTCTTCCCATTTATTCCCATGGTTTCTTTCCATTGTCCTAGCTCTTGGAGTTACATCAGGATGTATGCTCACATCCAGGGGATTGGAGCTAAGATCCACAATTGAAAAAGAATATATGTCACTTGTTTTTCTGAGTCTGTGTTACTTCACTTAGTAGAACAGTTTCTAATTCCATCCATTTACCTGTAAATTTCATGGTTTCATTTTTCTTTACCACTGAGCAGAACTCCATTGTGCAAATGTACCACATTTTCTTTATCCATCCTTAAATGGAGGGACATTTTGATTGTTTCTGTTTCTTAGCTATTGTGAAAAGAACAACAACAAACATGGATGTGCAAGTATCTCTGCAGTAGGATGGGACTGATAGGTATATGGTGGTTTGAATGAGAATGTCCCCAATGGCTCCAAGTATTTGGAACTTCTGTTCCCAGTTGGTGACACTGCTTTAGGAGGTCTTAGAAGGTGTGGCCATGGTGGAGGAAGCACATCACTGCGGGAGGGGGGGGGGGTAGAGAGTTTAAAAGCCTTTGCCAATATCCAGTCTCACTCTGCTTCCTGTGCCTGCTTGAAGATGTGAAGCTCTGATTTCTGCTCCTGCTCCAATACCTCCTGCCACCAGGCCTCCCCACTAGGACAGACTCCAATTCCCCTGGAACCATCAACCGTAAGCTCATATAAACTCTTCCTTTTATAAGTTCCCTTGGTCATGGCGGTTCTATCACAGACTAATACAGGGTTATATGCCAAGGCGTGGTGTAACTGGATCATATGGTAGATTTATTTTCAATTTTTAAGAGTTCTTCACACTGATTTTCACAGTGGTTACCCCAGTTTACAATCCCACCCACAAAGAGTGAGCATTCTCTTTCCCCCCATCCTTGCAAGAATTTGGTGTCATTTGTTCTCTTGAACTTAGCTATGCTGAATGGGTGTGCTGGATAGCTTTAGAGTTGTCAGTTTGACACGCCTGGGTTTAGGGAGCCTCAATTAGGGAATTGCCTCCATTGGACTGGTCTGTGGCCACACCTCTGGAGTGTTTAATTGATTGTTGAGTAATGTGTGGTACCATCCCTGGGCAGGTTGTTCTGTACTGTCTAAGAAAGCAGGCTGACCACAGACCAGGAGAGCAAGCCAGTAAGCAGCATTCCTCCATGGTCTGTGCTTCAGCTCCTGCCTCCAGGTTCCTGCCCTGAACTCCTACTTTGGTTTCCCTCAGTAGTGAACTGTGACCCAGTAAATGTAAGCCAAATAAACCCCCTCCCCCCCCCAAGTTGGTATTGGTCAAATGTTTGTCATAGCAATTGAAAAGCAAACGAGAACAGAAATTAGTACCAGGATCGTGGGGTATTGCTGTGAGAGACCTGACCTTGGTGTTTTGGGGAGGATTGTGGAATTATTTGGAACTTTGGGCTAGAAAAGCCACTGGGTGCTTAGTTTGTTGCTGTGGAGCTTGGAACAGTTTTCCTGGAAGACTTGTAGATGATGGAGTCCTGGCTTGTGAAGCTTCAAAGAGAAGCAGAGACTATAACAGCTGTTTTGGTAATGTTTTGAATTGAGAATCTGTGGGTTCTGGTTCGCTGAAGCTGAAGAATCAGCTGTGATTAAGAAGACACCAGAACCTGAAGTGAAACCATTCTTTTACTGGAAAAATTGATGCTGGTTAGCTGGGGCTGAAAAATCAGCTGTAAGTAGCTGGAGACCAGCATCACTGTGGTGAAATCTTCTGGGAAGCATTTCCTCAGGTCAACACGCAGAAGGTATGGGGCAGATGGGCCCAAGCATCCATCTCAAGCTAGAAGCAGGACTTGGTAATGTGCAAGAGTCTCCTATATGGTTCTGGTGTTGAAAGTGTGAAGGGGTCACAGACATCAGCTGAGGCTTGGCACTGTGAGAGGTCAGGAAAGGCCATTGGTGAAAGTGCAGCCTCAGTTACAATGAGGACCCCAGGATTGCAGGGGTCATGGAGAGAGTATGAGGCTTTGTACCACAAGAAATCAGAAAAGCCCATTGGTAAATGTACAGCCTCAGTTTCTGTGGAGACTCCAGCTTTTTGGAGATTCCAGAACTATGGGACCACCACAAATGGCAGCAGCAGGTGTGGAAAAGAGCCAGTGAGATGAGCTGAGTGTGCTGTGGATGGCAGAGTCAAAGCGGAGCTGCCCAAAGTCTTTGGAGCCAGAAAATGGTGAGTGAATCTCAGATGTCCAGTCATGAGCTACTTTGGGGACTTAGGTTTTGCTTAGCTGTGCCTGATCTTCCCTTTGAAATAAGACAGTATTTGTTTTGCATTTTACAGATGCTCACAATTAATAGACTTTTAAAAGAAACTGTGAACTTTTAAGTGCTTGGATTTTTTAAGGACTGTGGAGCTTTTAAGGTTGTACTACTGTCTTATGTTGCAATTAATGTTATCTAGAGGACAAGAAGTAGAAATGTTGTGGCTTAATATTGACACGTTTTATGTGTTAAGTTGACAAAGGGTCAATTCTGCTGGACAGCTTTAGTTGTCAACTTGACATTCCTAGGTTGAGGGAGCATCAGTTGGGTAATTGCCTCCATTGTACTGGCCTGTAGCCACATCTGTGGGGTATTTTCTTGATTGCTGAGTGATGTGTGAGAGCCCAGCCTACTGTGGGCAGTACCACCTGTGGGCAGTCTGTTGTGTATTGTATAAGAAAGTAGGCTAAGCACAGGGCAAGGAGCAAGCCAGTAAGCAGCATTCCTCCATGGCCTGTGCTTCACCTCCTGCTTCCAGGTTCCTGCCCTGAGTTCCTACCCTGGGCTCCCTAAGAGATGAACTATGACCAGGAAGATGTAAGATGAATATTCCCTTTCCTCCTCAAGTTCATATTGATCAAGTGTTTGTGACAGCAATTGAAAAGCAAAACAGAACAATGGGGTGAGATGAATTCTTAAAGTGGTTTTGATTTGCATTTCCCTAATTGCTAAGTATATTGAACACTTTTATGGTGTTTCTTGGACAGTTTTATTTCCTCTTTTGAGAGTTCTCTGTTCAGATCCATAACACAGCTTTTAATTGGGTTGGGTTTTTTTAAATTCCTTGTTTTTTAAGTTCTTTGTATATTCTGGATATTAATCCAGAATAGCTGGTGGCAATTTTCTCCCACTCTGTGGGATTCCTCATCACTCAATGTGTCATTTCCTTTGCTGTATAGAAGGCTTTTTGTTTAAAGAGGTTCCACTTTTCAAATATTGACCTTAATTACTGAGTAACAGAAATGTCCAATATGGAAACTACGGTCCTGCACCTATGTTTTTTAGGGTACTGCCTTTGTTTTCTTCTAATGGTTTCAGAGTTTCAGGTTTCACATTGAGGTCTTTGATCCCTGACTTTTGTGCAGGGTGATAGATAGTGGTCTAATTCATTCTTCTACAGGCGGAGATCCAGTTTTGCCAGCACTATTTTTAAAGATGCTGTCTTTCCTTCAACATCTGTTCTTGGCACCTTTGGCAATTTTTAGGTAGATAAAATTGCAAAGACTCATGTTCTGATCTATTTTGTTTCATTGATCTACCTGTCTGTTATGCCAATACCATGCTGTTTTTATGACTATAGCTCTATAATACTCTTGAGATCTGGTATGGTAATCTCCCCAGAATTGCTCTTTGTGCTTAGGGTTGCTTTGGCTCACCAGGATCTTTTGTGATTCCATGTGAATTTTAGGATAGTTTTTTGTCATTCTGTGAAGAATATTGAGGAACTCAAGACGCAGTGGTTGTGGTCTTTAGTGGGAAGAGCAGGAAGGGCCCTAGGCCCACGGCTGGAATGGGAACAGTGTGGGGAGAGAGAATGTAGCTAGTCAGGGTGCAGAGGACTCAAGATGCAGTGGATGGAGTCTGATTTACCAGGGTAGTGGGATGTCTCAGGCAGGTGATCAAGAAGGGGGTCTTAGGATCAAGGCACAGATGGGGTCACCACAGGGAGGGTCTAACTACCTAGGCAGAATAAGTGTGAGCCTAGGAACAGGAGAATGTCACTGTCATTTTTGTTAACATGTCATCTCACTATATTCTGGTTTCCAGAAGTTTTGGAGAAATTACTGTATATTTGAATGTTGTCAGTTGTAATATTTTTTAAGAAAATATACTTTTTCTCTCAGATGCTCAACATACTAGTTATTTTTCCTATGTTTTTGGAAATTCTTTGCCATTATTTCCTCATATTCCATCTTTTTTGTTAATTAATTTTATACTAGACTTTAAAATATGTATCTTTTAGACTTCTGAATTTCCTTCTAGATATTTTCCATCTACCCATTTTCTATCTCACCAATGCTTTCTGATGCTGTCCCTAATCTGTTAAACTCATGTACTGAATTCATTTCAAGTGCTGTCCTTTTAGCCTTAGAATTTCCATTTGACCCTTTTTATAGGTAAATAAATACATACAATTCAATTGGCAGATTCATTGGCACTGTGAACACAATGGAGGAATGAGAACAAGTTTAAAACAGGAAGAAAGGGGCTTGAAAGGGAAGATATGAAAAAGTAAGGTGGAGTTTGAGCCAGTCTAATTCAAGAGTGGGTACTGGCAACAGGAGCTATCCAGAAGTTGAAGGTGCTGAACTCTCAGTGGATTTCACCCTCAGGGATTTCCTCCTGCTCTGCACTGGTAGTTTATTTTGCTGACACTGCAGCCGTTGATTATATATATATATATCTATATATATATATATATATATATATATATATGACAAGCCCAACTCTTCTAGCTCTGACCTATCCAGTTCTGGGATGGACATTCTACAGAAAAGAAAGAAGCTGTACTGGCTACCACAGGGTCCCTTATGACTCCCTGTTATCAAAGAATGACTAGTGTATTCTAAAGACAGAGCTGATTCCCCAGTACCTCTGAAGTCGGCTCTGGACTGGAGAAAAAAGAAGTTGACAGAGGCCTGTCCACTTTGTCTCTCATGCCTTCCCCCGCTCCTCCCTTTCCAAGATCTTGATCCTCACTGCAGTCCCCGTGTTCACATGTGCTATCACCCTCCCTCATGAATTTGTTGGAACTTAATCACCAAAGTGGTGGCATTTGTAGTTGGGACCCTAGAAAGGTGACTATGTTAGGAGATCAGATCCCTTATGGGTGAGATTAGTGTCCTTCTGAAAAGACCATGAAGAGCTCACTGGCTTTTCTCATCTTGTGAGGACACAGGGAGAATGTGCCACTTCCATGAATCAGGAAACGGAGCCTCACCAGCTACAGTGCCTTGACCTTGGGGTTTCAACCTGAAGAAGAGCTGAGAGAGGAATTCCTGTTATTTATCAGCTACTCCACAGCCCATTGTTTCATTGCTGCAACCCCAAAACTAAGACAAGTCTCTGTTTGCTTTGAAGCCCTTTAATGGCTTTGAATGTGTATGCTGTTTGCTGGGTTTTTTCTGTTTATTTGGCTTTTCTAATCGTTTTTTGACAGGAATATAAGTGTACTGTACCATAAGTCATTCCTCTTACCCATTGATATTTTATTGTCCAAATTGAGCCATCTCATAATAGGGAAGGTAATTTTGAAATTCTTTGAGTGACAATATGCCAAACTAAAAATCCATGATTCTTTTCTTAGGAAATTGTCAATGAAAAATTGATGCTGGAGCAAGCAATTCTCGTTGTGCTCCAAAGATGATGTTAAAACCAGTTTTAACACCAGTTCCTGGGTAGGAAGGGGGTGGTCTTCCCATTTCTACAAGGACAGAGCTGCCAGAATGCACTTCTGCCTTGGATCAACCCAGAAAATACCCATCACTTGATTACCTTTAGATTTTCTAATCATCCAGCTCCCTGTGTGTAGATCCACGCTCACCAAACCTTGACATAATAATTTCATACCTTAGAAACGTGGGGGAGGATGCTAATCAGCAGGTGTGACTTTATCAGTTTATCTGCACTTACATTGATCAAGGTAAATAGTTAATACTAGTGCCATAACCTTCATACTCCAGCAGTCAGGATTCTTTGCTCCAGGGACCTAAATAACATTAACATTCCTCTGTGAAATAGTCTACAAGCTATTTATTGGTATGCTGTGAAAATAATCTTCAACCAGGTACATTAAAAATTGTAAGTTCTTTTGTAGGAAGGGCCTTCAGAACAAAAGATAAAGTGATATAATAAATGTCTATGTACACATGTACATCACAACTCTGTAGCAAGGAACACCCAATTAGCATGTATGTTATCATATAGAGAAGAAAGGGGACTAAAATATAAAGGAAAAGTGACATAAGTATAAAAGACACCACCTTGCTGCACTCAGGGCTCAGCCTTTGAATGTGAATCTGTTGAGCTAGTTCCAGCACCGATAAACGTCACCATCTGACTGAAAGCCTTGGTGTCCTGTCTCTCTATTCAAGCATCCCACTGACACTTTAATTTTTTAAAAGACTTTCTTCTCATTCTGTTATATTTCAAAACACCTAAACTGATCCGAAGACACAGGCAAATTCAACTGGATTTGGTATTTGTTTATTTCTTTTTTTAACTTTTTTTAATTTTATTTATTTTTGTATGTGTATGAATGTACTGTCTGCATGTAGGTTTGTGCACCTGTGTCATGCAATGCCACAGAGGTCAGAAGAGGGTCTCGGATTCCCCTGGAACTGGAGTTCTCCTGGAATTGGAGTTACAGATGGTTCTTAGCCACCATGTGGGTGCTAGGGATCAAACCCGAGTCCTCTGCAAGATCAGTTGGTGCTCTTAACCACTAGGCTATCTCTCCAGCCCCCAGTATTTGTTTATTTCTAAACAGTTTGATGATCCTTTTGATACAGGAAAGTACACCAAAGGGAAAATCATTCTATCAATCACACTGTCTCTCAGATAACTTTGCAGATAGTTTTTAAACATGTAATTACTTCGAGTTTAAAAATTGTCATAATTAGCAAGCTATGATCTAGGGTTGAATAGATAAGTCAGTTAGTAAAGTTCTTGCCATGTACGTATGAGGACCTGTGTTAGATCCCCAGAACCCACATGAAAAACATTTTCACATGAAAAATGACTGAGGAGGCTGTCACAGGCTGGGACTTGCTGGTCAGCCTGATTGAAGTTGACCCCCAGCCTACACACATGTACATGCATCCACGCAAACACATATGTATGTGCAAGCACACAGACACAGACACACACACATATGTGTGTACATATAGAGAGAGAGACAGACACAGAGACAGAGAGAGATAACTAAAGAACAAAACAAAGAAGAATTACATTAATTTTAATTTATTTATTAATATGTAACCAGAAATCATGACTTAGACTTCCAACTCTGTTGGAAAACATATCTCCAGTAAGATCACTTACCGTGATCTAGACAGAAAAGCCTTCTTAAACAGTCTTGAAAGGTTCATTCACACTCGTTAAAAACTTGTTCTTTAAGCTTGCTAGTCTTTGTTCTGAGGCCAAAGAGTTCAGCAGCCAAATATTCAATGCAAATTCTATCCATTTCTTTCATGGAACATAAAGTGAATTCTAGTTTGATTACACACCTGAATTTTATTTTTGTCACTTTTATTCTGACCTGAGAATTGAAGACAGGGCTTTGTGCTTGCCAGGCAAGTGCACTACCCCTGAGCTAAATCTCCAACCTCTCGCCTGCATTTAAATTTACCAGGGATGAGAGAGAATGCCATAATAGATTCAAGTAATCTGTGTCTTCTGGTAGTGCTGAATTATTATGGAGGTTTTATTTCAGGCACCTTCCATCTCCACCTATATATTTTTTGAGACAGTGTCTCCCTTTAGTCCCAGCTGGCCTGGAGCTTGCTATGTAGACCAGGCTGGCCTTGAACTCACAGATATCTGCCTGCCTCTGCCTCCCAAGTGCTGGGATTAAAGGCATGTGCCACCACACCTGGCACCATCTATATTTAACTGCAATAAACAGCAGCTATTTCTGAGGAGACTGAAACCAGATCTGGAAAGAACTCGGTCACCTGGTCAAACTCCTCCTCATTAGGAGTCCTTGGGAACAGAAGGCAAATTTTGAATCTTGGTTGTCCTCACAATACCTTGGTTTAGAACTTGCTCTATAAATGTTCTCTGAGTTGATTGACAGCCACTGCTAGCGTAAAGATTTTTCACACAAATCAACATATTCTTTCTTCATCACAGATTCTTTCTTCATCACAATGCAGAGCCCTGAAGCTACTAGTCAAAATAAATGAAGAGTCAAGTCACATGGGAGAACTGGTATAAAGTAGCCTTTACACAAAGGAATTCAAAATACTCTTCAGTCTCACACGTCTGGTTTAAAACAGATTCTACTCAGAGGCTGTAAAAGTACAGAAAGCGGAGGAAATCTCTGAAGTTTGAAATTACAATTACCATTTAAAAGACTTTCATAACCATTTTTATTCAAATATATCATCTTTGTAGCCATAGTAACTCTTTTATATTTAGATTTGATGGCAGCTACAAGTTTACTTGAGCCATTCATTTCACCCTGCCTCCTACAGTATCTGGTTTTTTTCCCCTTTGTTCTTTCCAACAGAATCCATTTTCTACTACTGTATCAGTTCTCCCTGAAGGATATGATAAAACTCAAATAAACTAGCACATTGAGTAACCAAACTAAAAAAAAAAAAAAATCCTATACTAACAAGAAAGATTAGTTATCTTCACATATGTAGCAGAAGCAAAATTCTTACATAAATTTTCAAACAGTGCTTTCCTTCAATTCTTTGTTTCTGTTTTGAGCTACCACTTGTAACTGAAGTCTTTGAATTGTAAGTCATCACTTTGTGTCTCAGTAAATATTCTGTTCTTGGGAAAGCAGCATGCTTGGCTCAGACATGTGCTTTGGTGGCCATTTTTTCACTCCACCTCCTTTCCCTCCCTGCTTCAGATTCAGAGGGACAGGGGACAGAATCTAATTAGGGATTATTAGTGAATTTAACTGGTTGTTCCTACAGAGCAATTGCAGGGGACTTCACTTACATCCCACCCCACCCCCAGCGTTCCTGTTATGACTCTCCTGGACCAGACCTCCGCCATGGCATAGGCAGGTTTGAACTGTGAGAGCACTGCTGTTTGAACCTTTAGGGCCTTCCCCTATGGGGGGGGTGCTGGAGGGGGGCTGGATCCATAGCTCCAACTCTACAGGTGGCAGTGCATCTGATGTTCAGGAAAAGTACATTTCAAAAAAAAGATTTAAATTATCCCACACTTGGACTATAAAATTAGAAGGTTAGGCCAACAAGATTGTTTCCTCCAAAAGAACATAATCCAAATCCTTCAGAGATTTTTAAGTCTATTTCTTTTTATTTGTAAAAGAAAATCTCACATTCATTTTGTGGACTGAGCAACTACTGGGGTTTCAGCCTCTTCAGAGTATAGACTGCCATTGTTGGACTACCCAGGCTGTATCACAGAGACCAGTACAGGAAGATCAAGACAGGACACAGTGCTTACTGAACCTCATTTGGTGACCATGGGAAGGGAAGACCCCAGCATGGAGCACAAGGGCAGGACTGATGGTTGTTTGGGCTTGACAAGGAGGAGCCTCCAAACAGTTCCTTAAAGAAAACATGACATCTTTTAGCCTAATAAAGAAAAATAATAATAATAAAAGAAATAATAAGCTGAAGATGCTAAAAACCTATGATGTCATAATCTTTGATATGTGTGGCATGCTTATATGCATATTTTGGACTGATTCAAATTGGAAGCAACAACAACAAAGACTGGATCAAGACCTGACTGAACCAGTGAACTTCTGCATTGAAAATTTTAAAAGAGACTGAGAAAAAGATGAAAAACATGTTTGGCAGAATGCATGAGCTCTGGGGGGGTGGGGGAGGTAAAAAAGGGGGAATGGGTCTAGACTTGATTGGGAAATGTATGAAATGCACAAAGCTTCAATAAAAAATGGCTTTGGAAAAAATCTCAGGAGCTGGAGAGATGGCTCAGTGGCTGCTGTTGCAGAGGACCTGGGTTTGATTCCCAGCACCCACATGGCAGCTAATAACCATCCATAACTCCAGTTTCAGGGGATCTGACATCCTCTTCTGACTTCATGGACATTGCATGACACTTACATATATGCACTTACATATATGCAGGCAATATACTCATACACATAAAAATAATGAAACATTTTTAAAATAAAATCTCAAATGAGATATAAGACATAATGTAAAATCTGCATTCCCTTCCATTTTCTCTTTTTGTGTCTGCTTCAACATCTGATTCTGTGACTGAACATGCATTTGTTTTTTATCATTCTATTTAGAAATTCAGAGCAAAAGGGATCTCAGACTTTTATCTAATCCAAGACATTTTTGCAGGTGGGAAAACTGAAACAGCAAATAAATGTGAGGTCAGTGAACGTCACACTTCCGGCCAAGGACTACCTGTTTGGAAGGCCTCACTCCTGAGGCTCTACTTGGCCTCTCTGTGCTGCTCACCTTCCTCCCAGACAGGAAGCAGGCCTGTAAGATGATGGTCTTCAAGTGAGAAGAAGGGAGAGAGTGGTCTTTCTCACTTTCAGGAATTGCTTTAAGGAAGGAAGAGGAGAAGTAGAAAAGAGAGCAGGAGGAATTTGAAGACCTTGCATCTGAGGCTTTCCAAATCCATCTAGTTCGTGGTTCTCACCATGCCAAGGTTCCTCGAGGTATGTGTTCTGAGATACACACCACTATCTTTATAAACTGAAATTTCAGGATTTTCATTTTCATTATGGGTTTTCTATATAGTTATGTTTCTAAAACTTAAATGGTATTCTTTTGTCTGAATTAATCTAATACTTGAGTAGTAGTAAGCCTGTTGTGATAATTCACCTGGCTTAAAATCTAAACTCAAGCCAGGTGTGGTGGTGCATACCTTTATTTCCAGTACTTGGAAGGCCGAGGCAAGTGTATCTCTGTGAGTTCAAGGCCAGCCTGGTCTACATAGTGAGCTCTAGGCCAGCTGGGACTAAAGGGAGACCCTATCTCAAAAAAAAAAAGCCAAAAAAATAAACCCACTAAACTCAAAATAAAGTGAGGCAACAAAATTTTATTTTGTTTTAATTTTAGAAGAAAAGGGTTTGAAAATACCATATTGACAGAGTTCAATCAGAGCATAGTCCTAAGAATTAGCCATATATGTCTTCATTCTTGGGAAGTCTCCTAAATGTAGTTTTGAATAATATTGCTCTTTTGATAGTGTTGCAGGGTGGATTTATCATTAGATGGATAACCAGATATTCAAATGTCAGTGATTGGTGGATTCATAGCAGGACAAAAGGTGTCCTAACAATCTAAACATAAAATACAAGTGTATTTTACATTTAGCCAGTCCTCCACTATTAGATATAATATTGCTTACAGGATTGTCACAAATGGCTTTTTTGTCAAACATACAGACAAAAGAGGACAAATAAAAATGATGAATGAGAATCAATACATGTCAATATTTTCTGTGAAAAATAGGAGGGCTTTAATGTAAGAATATTCCATCATTGATACCATTCAGAAAGATATCATGTTAGGTAGACAGATGTCAAGAGTAGACTGGTGTTAAAAGAGTAGCATGTTAGTGTCATTTCTTCAATCACTATGTCAAATTAATATGTCAACTTTAATCACTGACATATTTCTCACAAAGTTAAAGAAAGTACTGACATCTCTGATAAAATATCTACTAAAATGAAATCTCCAATCTGAAAGACAATTTACTTAATATAATATAGCAATCTATATTTACTTAATATAATATAACAGAGTGAATGAAAAAAAGAAGTACAGGGTCATTTAGTAGATACAGAAACAGTATTTGATAAAAACCAAATATGATTTTATAATAAAACATTCAATAACCTAAGATTAGGAGGGAAGGTCCTCAACTTGATAAAAGCCATTTGTGAAAATCCTATAAGCAACATTATATCTGATAGTGGAGGACTGACTTTCCACCCTGAAATCATAAAGCAGACAATTCTTGCTACCATTCAACATTGCAGGGTGGTTTTATTTTTTTTTTCAATATCTTCTTTTTTTTCTCTTTTTCCTTTATTTGTTTATTTTTTAAGGGATTCTACAATATAAGAGCACAGTTGTTTTCAGATAACATTGACATTGCTCAGTTTGCCATACAATTAGGTAATTGGTGCATATTTTTTTGAAGTGAGCCAAATTATTAAGCATAAGCAATGAATGTAAGTAACATTCATGTAAAACCAATTTGCAAGTATCTATGTCCAAATGTTGAACAACCCAAGGTTCCCATATTCCAGTTGGAGAAGCTTGTATGCACAAGCATGTTGATCAAATAAGAGTCCAGTCTATATTACTGTAGTCTCACAATTCACCCCAATCTCTCTGCAGCCCTTACATTCTCCTCTTCCACAAGTTGTTCCCTAGGAACTGGGAAAGGGGCACCAGTGAGTGAGAAGCAAAGCAGTCTATTTTTTCTGAAGATGTCATTTTGGACTCTAGTCTGTTCAGGTTGTTCCCCCTCATGAGTTGACATCTTATCCAGGGGTACCTTTTTAATCCTACTAACAAATCACAAGCAATTAGATGTACAGGCATTTAAAGAGTACTAATTATTATGGCAAGCTAAACTGTGAGCATAGACACAGATGCTTGGATGGTATGCTAATCCACAAACTGTGGTTTCTCTATAAAGGGTGACAAGTTCTTATTGTGGCTTATAACATCTCCTAACCACTAGAGGATATAAGCTTGTGGCATCAGCTGTGAATTATTCCTCCAAGGAGAGAGCTAATAGCCAATTAGATTTGGGATATATATAGACACATGGCTGCCAAAGTTGCACAGTATCTCCAAGCAGTTGAGGTGTAGCTGATACTGACGGAGGAGTCTTGCTTGACTCAAGGAGACCAATATTTTGCTTTATTGCTTTAGTGGCCTTTGTTAATGTTCTCTGGCATTTCAGAGGCCAATTGCACATTAGCAAGTAACATCTCAAAACAGTTTTTCATGCTTACACCAGGTCTTCGACAACAGGGACTTACCATCTTTATCCTTGCATATATCCCACTTATAGGCAAAAGGCCTTTATAAATTTGGGGGCTTGGATCCCCTAGCCAACACTCCTGGGCAGAATAATCCATTGCTGATATCAGAGCTCTCCTGTATTAATATATTTTGCTTAATTACACAGCTTATAAAGACTTTATTATTGTATTTGGCTCTAAATAGAGAATTATCCTTTCACAGTTCCTATGTCTATCAGTCAATTACAAAAGGTAATTATACCTGTTTTATAAGAAATTACCACTATAACAGTTGGCTCTAATTTACAGTTAGGAAATGACTTCATTACCATCACGTTTTTCTTTTTCCTATAAAGGGGAGAGGTAGGAAGGTTTCTCAGCATCTGGAAGGTAAACTTCATTAGGGCCCATTATAAACAGTTAGCCCAAATAGATAGATTTCAGAGAGATGCTCAGTGTCTGTGACTCAGGCAGTCTGAGGTTCCTCTTTCTTTAATGTTCAGATGGGTCAGCCTCTCTGCTGGCATTTCCCAGTCCATCCTGCACAGCAAAAAGTTGTACGTTTTCAGGCATTTAGATTGGTGTTTTTACCTGTGCAAACATACAAATCTCCTCCCATTGTTAGTTTCAAGATCTCAAAATTGAAAATGTATCAAAAGGTTTGGAACACAGAGTTTTCCATTTGTATCCCAGAAGGAATACTACACTACCTCCCACCTCCCTCTTTTTGTTTTTTAAATTTTTATGTTTTGACCTATAGATGCCTAAGTTGTATTACACATACCCATAAACAGGAACCAAGGCATAAGTCTTCATTAAATTTATCCAAACAGTTTATCATTGACTGTATGCTACCTATTTGGAAAGTAAACTTAAACTTAATTCCTTTAAATTATCCTACAAGTAAAAGAAAGTGTTACAAGGTGATATTGTATAACACAGAAAAATATAGAGATCATTTGTGTACCTTAATCCCAAAGTTATTGTTGGAAATTCAATACAAATTATAAATAAAGCAATTAACATTTTGTATTCCCAATAAGTCCACATGTATTACCATTTTCACCAAAACCTTCAACCAAATTTAACTAATCTAAACATTTTATTAAGTCTTAAAATATCCTATAATATGTGGACAAAGCTTGGGCAGAATTGAATACCTTGCCAAATAAATTTTACCCAATATACACTTTGCTCTTTAAAACTATATGACTAGACTATGACTTCAGAGAAATCAAGTCCATTAACTTATATGATTTATTTTGTATTTCTGTATAAATCTCTACTGAAATACCTCTCTATATAAATATGTTACTTTTAAGTATACCATTTTAAACTGCAAACCTTACAGAGTGGATTTTATTAATTTTTATTTATTTTTGTATGTGTATGAATGTACTGTCTGCATGTAGGTTGGTGCACCTGTGTTGTACAATGCTGTGGAGATCAGAAGAGAGTGTTGGATTCCCCTGGAACTGGAGTTAAAGATGGTTCTTAGACACCATGTGGGTGCTGAGAATCAAACCCGGGTCCTCTACAAGAGCAGTCGGTGCTCTTAAACACTGAACCATCTCTCCAGCCCCCCAGAGTAGATTTTAATAACTATCTTCCTCCAAGCTCTTGGCCTTCTTCAGGCCTGGCATGAAAACCTGCTTTAAAGTCTTTTCAATATCTAGCTCTTTTTTTTTATGAGTACAAGCATCCTTCATGTAAAACCAATTTGCAAGCAGTTATACCCAACCCCACACAGCCCAAGGCTCCCACCACCCAGCTGGAGGGGCTTGTATGTACAATCATGTTGATCAAATAAATGTCCAGTCTATAGTGCTGTAGTTTCACCATTCACCTCAGTCGCAGCCCTTACATTCTACCATGCCCCCTCTTCCGCAGATTGTTCCCTAGGTTTAGAAAAGGGGCACAGGTGGACGAGAAGCCAAGCAGTCCACTTTCTCTGGAGATGTCGTTTTGGACTCTGATCAGTTCTGGCTGTTTCTTTTCATGGGCTGACAGTTTGTCCAGGAATAACCTTTCAATCCTACTAATGAAGCACAAGCAATTAGATATATAGGTATTTTAAACAGTACTATTTATTATGGTAGGTTACTTTGGTATAGACACAGATGTTTGGATGGTATGCTAATCCATGCATTACATTTTTTTCTGTAAAAGATGACAAGGTCTTACTGTGACTTATAACATCTCCCAACCACTAGAGGATGTAAGCTTGTGACATCAGACATGAATTATTCCTCCAAGGAGACAGCTAATAGCCAATTAGATTTGGGATATACAGGCATATGGCTGCCACTGCTGCACAATATTTCCACGCAGGTGAGGTGTAGCTGGTGCTGACAGAGGAGACTTGCTTGACTCAAGGAGACCAATAGTTGCATTATTGGTTTAGTGGCCTTTGATAACACTCTCTGGTATTCCAGAGACCAACTGTACACTTGCAAGTGCGGTCTCAATACATCTTTCCCATGCTTACATCAGGTCTTCAACAGCAGGGCCTTACCACCTCTCTTCTTGCAGGTATCCCAGTTCTGTAGGCAAGAAGCCTTTACCTTTTGCAGGGGCTTGGATCCCCTGGCCAACATCTCCTTGGTAGCATAATCCATTGCTGATATCAGAGCTCTCCTGTATTGATATATTTTGCTTAAATGCACAGCTTAAAGAGACTTTAGTATTGCAGGGCAGTTTTAATAACACCTAATTAACAACTTTGCCAAGGGAACACAGAATGTCCTGGATCCATATCAGGCCACTCCTGCATATCCACTTGAAGAATACAATGACATCTCCCCATTTAAATAATAAAAACAAAGGGGGAACTGTGGAACCTGATATTCCATGACTGCTGAGCAGTAAGTGAGCTGGCTTTGCCCCAATAACGTACAAAGGCCGGAAGGAACTGGCCAGCCCCCACTCACCTGGTGGACGTTCAAGCACCTGCAGCTCATCCTCCAGGGAGCATAACATAGGGTGTAACCTTCCTGAACCTATCACCTCCGAAGCGCACCTTGGTGTCAGGAACCAAATGGTGCCTCTACCAGATAAAAGCCTAATCCCACGGAAACAAATTGTATTGTAAAAAGTGCAGGGCTGGAGAGATGGCCTAGCGGTTGGGAGCGCCGACCGCTCTTGCAGAGGACCCGGGTTCGATCCCCAGCACCCACGTGGCGGCTGAGAACCGTCTGAAACTCCAACTCCAGGAGAACTCCAGCTCCAGGGGAATCCGACACCCACTTCTGACCTCCGCGGCATTGCACGACACGGGTGCACAAACTTGCATGCAGACAATACATTCGTACACATACAGAAATAAATAAAAATTAATAAAAAAAATAAAAAAATAAAAAAAATAAAAAAAAAAAAGTGCAGCAGATTTCCTTTGCACCCCCACCCTTGCTATGAGCCCACCAAATCTACTATAAAAGACCCTAGACTCCTACAATAAATGAGTTATTTGGCCCCTTGAAGCCTAACTCCCAGAATTCTGCCCCCTCTCCCTCCCTGCACTGAGAGGCTGGTGACTAGTGTGCAGACATGGAGAGCCCCACTTTTATAGTTAAAGTCCAAGAGGGAATTGGACTCGTGGGAACATCCCTCAACATAATTAAAACTATATAAAACAATGGAGCTGGAGAGATGGCCCAGCAGTTAAGAGTGCCGACTGCTCTTACAGAGGACCCGGGTTCGATCCCCAGCACCCACATGGCGGCCGAGAACCGTCTGAAACTCCAATTCCAGGAGAACTCCAGTTCCAGGGGAATCCAAGACCCTCTTCTGACCTCCGCGGCATTGCACAACACGGGTGTACAAACTTGCATGCAGACAGTACATTCATACACATACAGAAATAAATAAAATAATTAAAAAAAAAAACTATATACAACAAATCCACAGCCAACATCCTAAATGGAGAAAAATTAGAAGTATTCCCCTTAAAGTCAGAAACCCAACAAGGTTGCACTCTATTTCCACTCTTTTTCAATATAGTGTTTGAAACTCTTGCTAGAGCAATAAGACAAGAGAAGGAAATTGAAGGAGTGCTAATTGGGAAAGAGGAGGTCAAACTATCCCTTTTTGCAGATGACATGATATTATACCTAAGGGATACCAAAAATCCCACCAGAAAACTCCTAGAACTGACTAACAGTTTCAGTAAAGTGGCAGACTATAAAATTAATCTACAAAAATCAGTAGACTTTCTATATGCCAATAACAAGAAGTTGGAGGAGTACATGAGAACTGTTCTATTTACAGTAGCTTAAAAATAGTATCTTGGAATAAGCCTGACCAAAGACATTAAAAATCTCTACAATGAAAATTTAAATCTTTGAAGAATGAGATTGAGGAGGACACCAGGAAATGGAAGGACCTCCCATACTCATGGATTGGGAGAATTAATATAGTAAAAATGACCATCCTACCCAAATAAATACATAGATTCAATGCAATTCCAATCAAAATCCCCATGACTTTTTTCACAGAATTAGAAAAAAATCCTAAAATTTATATGGAAAAACAAAATACCCCTGATAGCCAAAGCAACGCTGAGCAAAAAGAGTAATGCAGGGGGAATTACTATACCAGATTTCAATCTCTACTACAGAGCTATCATCATAAAAACAGCATGGTACAGGCACAAAAATAGACCTGTAAAACAATGGAATAAAATCAAAGACCCAAACTTGAGTACATAAAATTTCAGCCACCTGATATTTGACAAAGGAGCCAAAAGCACTCAATGGAGGAAAGGCAGTATCTTCAGCAAATGGTTCTGGCAAAACTTGATCACCTCCTGTACAAGAATGAAATTAAATCCCTACCTTTCACCTTTTACAAAAGTCAACTCTAAATAGATCAAAGTCCTCAATGCGAAACCTGAAACTCTGAAAATGTTAGAAGAAAACACTAGCAGTAACCTACAAGATATAGGTGTAGGAAAAGACTTTTGTTACACCAACTCCAGTGTCGCTTGCGTATGAGCTGTGATGAAAGTCATATTTGAGGCAAGCGGGGGAGCAAAGTCCTTTGGGGCCTGACCCCCTAGAGGTCCCTGACAGAGTGCTCGGCCTTGACCATTTCCCAATATGCTCCTAAGATGTCACGCTTCCTTGGTGCTGGGCTTGGCATGCTGTCTTTCTTAGTTATAATATACTTTCTGAATACAACAAAGTCCTCTCTCAAGTTTAATTAAATGTTCCTTATAGACAAAGGACAGAGTTACCTAGATGTTCCGGGAGTTGGCAATAATAGCCAAATACCTCCCCCAGTTTTAGGCCATTCTTGCAGCAGGAACTTTCTGTAAATCTTAGTCAAATTAAATATAAAAATATTTTTGAGTATGACCCTCATTTCTTAAAAGCTCTTACAAAAATTCATTGGAAAAACAACATTACATTGGGTGATATCATAGACCAATTACAAAATAACAAATTATTTGAAGAAAGTTCAAAATAGAATAATCAGGTAAAAATGATGTTTTATATCATGACTGTTACTGAGTAAAATGGGAATTCCAGTGGCAGTCGTGTATGACGGGAGGCATTATTTAATTAAAGACAGATGGTGGGCTCCTCCTTTAAGAAAAAATAACATACAAAGGGTTCCTGATTCTCCCCCTCTGTTCACAGGAACATATAATGAATGGAAAGATAGATGGATTAATATAGATGGGTAGTGGGTCTTTTACTATACTTTAAACTTCATGCAAAAATTGCTAAGAGCTAGGCCTCCTTGGTGCTTGTTAACCCCACAGCAAAAACAAACTATTATTAATCAAATATACAATAGTAAATGGTGGCATTGCACACACTGTACCAAAGCAAGACATGTTGAAAAATTGGCTCCGGGTGCATTACAATTGGCCTGAGCCATTTCCCTGGGAGACAGAAAAAGAAAACTTTAAGATCATAAAGTAAAGGTTATTTTAGTTATAAAGTAATAATAAAAAAAAAAGCCACAATCTCTCAGTTCAAAAAGTTTTGTTCCAGACTTGTGCCTGCGGTTTTGTGACCATTGTCTAAACTCAAAGATTTATTATGCTGTAATCTGCCAACCATGACCCATGACTATGTACTTTGGTTAATGTATAAAAATTGAATTGTTAGTAACCTGTCCAGTAGTTCTGGAAAGTTTGCCAACTCTCCTTGCTGTTTCTTCTTGAATTTACTATAAAATCACTGCCTTCAGCTCAATAAAATCGCTACAGATCCAGAAAAGCATTTCTTGGTTTTTCTTCTGTACGCCATTCACTGAACCTGTGTTTTCCTTCCAAGAGGACTCTGTTGACCCACGATTAAGACCCTGACCCCCGGTGAGCTAGTCAGTGGCAGGTGGTGCTTCAAACAGGGACCCTTGGACAGGTAATCTTTTTTTTCTCTTTCCTTTTTTTTCTTCCAAAACACAGGAAGGTTCTTGCCAGGGAGCCCGGGTCTCGCCGATAAAGGATCATTGGTTAAGTGCGAGTAATCATTGAAGTCATGGGGCATGGTAAGTCAAAGCAAGAAAATATGTTTCTTTCTGTATTTAAATGTATGATGGCAGAGAGAGGATTAAAGGTTTCAGAAAAGGCTTTAAAGGATTTCTTAGATTTTATTAAGAATGTCAGTCCTTGGTTTCCGGTGGAGGACACTCTGACTCTATCATTATATCTATACCTATCAGGAATAAAGCAAGGAAATAAAGAAGCTTATCAGGAGTTTGTTTCTAGGCTTGAGGAAGCTATTCACAGAATGTTGCCACAATCAGAGGGAACAGAAATCTTGCTTAAACAGTTAGCATGGGAGAATGCTAATGCTCTCTGTCAGGACCTCATAAGGCCCATTAAAAAGACAGGGACTATACAGGACTTTATAAAAGCCTGTGTTGATGCCTCACCAGCAGTGGTCCAAGGTATGGCCTTTGCTGCAGCAATGAAGGGACAGACTTATAGCGCCTATGTAAAAAAGACTTATGGAGGAGGACAAGGATCCTCAGATCCCACATGTTTTAAATGTGGAGAGACAGGACATATGCAAAGGGCCTGCCCTAATGGGGGAAAAAAAGAATAAAAATCCTAAAAAATGACCCCCTCCTGGGTTGTGCCCTAGATGCCAAAAAGGCAAACATTGAAAGAGTGAATGTAAATCAAAATTCCATAAAGATGGGACCCCTCTTTCAAAAGTGAAAGTGGTGAAAAAGGAAAAGGATACAAAAAACTAGATTTGGGGCAGCCTCTCAGCCCCTCTTTAGAAAGAGAGGAGAATGAAGGAGCCAATCAAAGATTAAATTCTAAGGCTCCTGAATTTACTATCAGAAATTATTAGGCAATATCAATTGGATTAGGCCTTATTTAAAAATCACTACGGGAAAACTTAGCCCTCTTTTTCAGATATTGCATGGGGACTCAGATCCGAGGTCTCCCAGGAATATGACACCAGAAGCCTTAAAAGCAGGCGGAGGCCAAGCTGCAGAAGCTGGATCTGACTCCGAAAAAGATGCCGACCTGGACTCAACTGAGACACCTGACAAAGAAAGTGAAGGAGCTCGAGACCTCTCAGCAGAAACTGCTGACGCCTGAGTTTATTTTTCTTGCTATTTTGTCTTTAATTACAGCTCAGTCTACTGTCACATATGGGAAAAGTTATTGGGCATATATACCAAAACCCCCTCTAATTCATCCTGTGGGCTGGCTTGACCCAGATCATATAAAGGTATTAACTAATGATACAGATTTACTTGGAAAAATGCAGGACTATGATGAGAGACCAAATAGTTCTGCTCTGTTAAATTTTGAAGGGAGATCAGACTCCTCTCCTATTTGCTTAGCTTTATATGGCTACCCTCCTTTAGGGTGCCTGCCTGTAAATTATCGGATCTTTCTTACTGATTCACCTGATCCATCACCATCCGATAAGAAATTTGAACCAAGGTCCATTTGGGAATTATAAATAATGACTTTGGGATATCGTATTAATAATGAGACTTTTCAAAATGCTCCATTCATGCCGCTCCCCATGTGTACTGAAAAATATAGAGACATAAATCAATTTTAAAATGGTAATTCTAACACTCATCCCCGATGGCTCTCTTGTGGATTTAAATATATACCTGCTTCAAAGCATACTGCAGAAGGAACTAATTTGGAAATTTGGGATTTCTCTATCTCATCAGGAGGTTATGATTATTCTCAATATTTTAAAAGACTAAGTGACATGGGTCTCATAAAATATAAAAATTATACAAATAAAGATAACACACAAAAATTACAGAGATGGTTTTCTCCAGGATATGTAGAACCAATTTGGGTTGCCAGGGATCCAATTAAAAATCTCACTGCCACTCATTATGATCTTTTTAGACTTACAACAAGTGCCAACATAATATTACAGAAAAAACCCACTGATAAAGCTCTCATTCCCTTGGTTACCCATGCTTGTGTATCTTATCCTTTTGCTATATTATGAGGATCCAGACTTCAAGTAAATATTGCTCATGTTGGTAATTCATATCTTATTAATTGTACTGCCTGTAAACTTACTAATTGTATTAATTCTGGTATGGATAAACAGTATCCTGTAATGATTTTAGTAAAGAGACCACCATATGTAATGCTTCCTGTTGACCTGCAACAGGATCCTTGGTATGAAAATACTGCTTTGCACACTTTAGAAATACTTAATGCTCTCTTAAGACCTAAAAGATGTATAGCTACTCTTATTTTGGGTATTACTGCTCTTATTGCAATTTTAACTTCCTTTACACTTTCAACTACAGGTTTGGTGAAGGAAATACATACAGCTCACTTTGTAAATAAAATGAACAAAAACATTTCAGTTGCACTTACAGAACAATCCATTATAGATAAAAAGCTAGAGTCAAAAATAAATGCTTTAGAAGAAGTGGTTTTGGCCCTTGGACAGGATATAGCAAATATAAAAACCAGGATGGAGACCCGATGTCATGCTGCCTTTCAATATATTTGCGTCACGCCTTTACCTTATAATGCCTCAGAACAATGGGAAAAAGTTAAAAATCACCTTCAAGGTGTTTAAAAAGATACTGATATTACCCATAATTTGGATGATCTACAGAAAGGCATCGCTGCTCTGAGTAAGGCTCATTTGGATAATGATAAATTAAAAGCTCTGGCATCTGGCCTTGAGAGTGGAATTAAAGCCCTTAATCCATTAGATTGGACACAATATTTTATATTCATTGGAGTTGTATTACTTCTCTTTGTTATGGCTGTACTCCTTTTCCCTTGCCTTTTCAGACTCATGCTAAGATCCATCCACTCAGTTAAGCTTGATCTGATGGAGCTGCGTCTTAAAAACAAAAAACCGAGAACTGTTACACCAACTCCAGTGTTGCTTGCGTATGAGCTGTGATGAAAGTCATATTCGAGGCAAGCGGGGGAGCAAAGTCCTTCGGGGCCTGACCCCCTGGAGGTCCCTGACAGAGTGCTCGGCCTTGACCATTTCCCGATATGCTCCTAAGATGTCACGCTTCCTTGGTGCTGGGCTTGGCATGCTGTCTTTCTTAGTTATAATATACTTTCTGAATACAACAAAGTCCTCTCTCAAGTTTAATTAAATGTTCCTTATAGACAAAGGACAGAGTTACCTAGATGTTCCGGGAGTTGGCAATAATAGCCAAATACCTCCCCCAGTTTTAGGCCATTCTTGGAGCAGGAACTTTCTGTAAATCTTAGTCAAATTAAATATAAAAATATTTTTGAGTACGACCCTCCTTTCTTAAAAGCTCTTGCAAAAATTCATTGGAAAAACAACATTACATTGGGTGATATCATAGACCAATTACAAAATAATAAATTGTTTGAAGAAAGTTCAAAATAGGATAATCAGGTAAAAATGATGTTTTATATCATGACTGTTACTGAGTAAAATGGGAATTCCAGTGGCAGTCGTGTATGACGGGAGGCATTATTTAATTAAAGGCAGATGGTGGGCTCCTCCTTTAAGAAAAAATAACATACAAAGGGTCCCTGATTCTCCCCCTCCTTTCACAGGAACATATAATGAATGGAAAGATAGATGGGTTAATATAGATGGGTAGTGGGTCTTTTACTATACTTTAAACTTCATGCAAAAATTGCTAAGAGCTAGGCCTCCTTGGTGCTTGTTAACCCCACAGCAAAAACAAACTATTATTAATCAAATATACAATAGTAAATGGTGGCATTGCACACACTGTACCAAAGCAAGACATGTTGAAAAATTGGCTCCGGGTGCATTACAATTGGCCTGAGCCATTTCCCTGGGAGACAGAAAAAGAAAACTTTAAGATCACAAAGTAAAGATTATTTTAGTTATAAAGTAATAATAAAAAAAAAAGCCACAATCTCTCAGTTCAAAAACGGTTTTGTTCCAGACTTGTACCTGCGGTTTTGTGACCATTGTCTAAACTTAAAGATGTATTATGCTGTAATCTACCAACCATGACCCATGACTATGTACTTTGGTTAATGTCTAAAAATTAAATTGTTAGTAACCTGTCCAGTAGTTCTGGAAAGTTTACCAACTCTCCTTGCTGTTTCTTCTTGAATTTACTATAAAATCACTGCCTTGAGCTCAATAAAATCGCTACAGATCCAGAAAAGCCTCTCTTGGTTTTTCTTCTGTACGCCATTCACCGAACCTGTGTTTTCCTTCCAAGAGGACTCTGTTGACCCACAATTAAGACCCCGAACCCCAGTGGGCTAGTCAGTGGCAGACTTTAACAGGAATTAAGGAGAACAATCAATAAGTGGGACATCATTAAACTAAAAAGCTTCTGTACAATGAAAGAAACAAAGAAGTGAAGAGAAAACCCACAGAGTGGGAGGAAATCATCATCAGGGACATATCTGCCAGAGGTTTAACATCCAGAGTATATAAATTACTCAAACAAAGGACCAAGAAAACAAATGACCCAATGAAAAAATGGGCTAAAGATCTGAACAGAGTTTTCAAAAGAAGATGGCTAAGAAACATCTTTAAAAGTATTCAACATCATGAGTAATTAAGGAAATTCAAATTAAAACCACTTTAAGATTTCATTTTAGACTGGTAAGATTGGCTATGATCAAGAAAACAAAGACACCAAATGCTAGACAGAGTATGGAAATAGGTGAAGACTCGTTCACTTCTGGTGGGATTGCAAACTCATGCAACCCCTGCAGAAAGCACTGTGGAAAACTCTTAAGAGACTAAAAATGGACCTTGCCTGTGCTGGCAGAGCCAAGCCCATCTCCACACACCAAACATCCAGACTCCCGCCTCACACCTTTGGAGCAGACATGGGCAGAGCCATGGTGGCCAGGCTGGGACTGGGGTTGCTGCTAGCCCTGTTCCTACCCACGCAGATTTATTCCAACCAAACCTCTGTTGCACCACCTACAAGTAACTCATCCCAGAGTACCTCATCTGTCCCAAGTCCAACCAATGCCACCAGGGGAGGTACCAATGCTCTGTAGTCAACAGCTGGTCTCATAGTGTCACTTTCTCTTCTACATCTCTACTGTTAGAGACTCAGGCCAAGGAATGTTTCTACTTTCCTATCTTCTAAACTTACCCCAAATGGAAACTACAAGCCCAAAGTGGCAAGGTAGAACAAGTCTGCATCAAACTATGACCACACTGTATTGTATTTAAAAAGGAAATGCCAAGAACTGCAAAGTCAATTGGTTTGAAGGACATGTGAAGGGTTTAACAGATGATGAATGCCAGTGTTAAATCTGAAGGAGTTTTATATGCAAGATGAAGATAGATTTCCTTGAATGTGGCTTAAGAAATATGGACATTTAAAACTCTATCTTGAAATCAGGCATAGGCTTTATCTAGAGATAAGGGTGAGATATGGAATGGAGATTCCATTTTCATTTGGTTTATTCAATCTAAAAGACCATAAAACAGGTAATATTCTAAAAACTTCCATGATCCTATTTGTGTACACATTTTAAGGAGCTACAGATGATACTATAAATACTCCATGTATTGTTTCTGCATTACTAATTAAACATGAAAAACTCACACTGTTAAGCTGTCTCTGTTCTGTTTGGAATTGAACTTTTTACACCTCCCCACTCTGCTTCTTTAGGTTGACATTATATTTGACCTTTATGTAGTAATTGACATGTGACAGGCACTGATGGATTGGAACCCACCCCCAAATCCAGCCATCATATAACTCTTACTTCAACAAAGTCAAATGACGGCCATTTTCCATCACCTGATTTCAGTCAATGAGAGTGCCAGATTCATTTAGCTACGGTGCTCCACAGAGTAGATCTCTATTGACTAAAGTGCTGCTCCCCCAGACACATATGTTGAGTACTTTTATAATTTAAAACATGGTCTGTTATGAAGGTAAAATTACAAATCTTGAAATTAGAAAGGCAAATACAGGAAGGAGCCAAAACTAAACAAGCCTTTTAGGATGTGAAAGTTGAAGACTAACTTGTATTAAATTCACACAATCTTTTATACTTTCCGTAAATATTTTTTAAAAAAGAGAAAAACAAAACAGATCAGAATAGCAGCATTTGGAGAACTTTTGATTATTGGTTCTTATTTTTAGATAGGTTGACTTTGGTCCTAAGCTTGAGAGTGGTCTTCATACTACATAATTTTTTTCAACTGCTTTAGTACACAGAAACCTTTGCAAACATAGATGTTCCCTGAAAAAAAGAATTTGTTACCATGGTCACACACTAATGCTTATATATTCTGGGATCTAATATGGCCACAGTAGTGTTGATTAACCAGTAATTTTTTCCATCTTTAGAAACCTACAGGAGAACAGCAGGTCCAAAGCTACTGTGGGTGTGATGAATGTTCCCTCCCGCTTCATCCCGAATGCTGTACATCTAGTTAATTGTATATTGTGTTTGTATATTTATGCTTTGATTCATAGTACCTTCTCATGTTGTGAAATTGATTTGTATTGAACACAAACTGTGAATAAAAGAATAAATGGCTGAAAGAGCAAAAAAAAGGCTAAAAAGGTCAAATACCATTTGACCCAATTATACCCAAAGGATTCATCCTATAAGAGAGATACACACACACACGTTCAACACGTACAACCATATTTATTGCTGCTCTTTTCACAATAGCAAAGAGCTGGAAGCAGCCCAAATGTCCCTCAACTGACGAGTGGATAATGAAGACGTGGTATATTTATACAATGGAGTTCTATGCAGTGGTGAAGAGGGATGACATGAAATTTGTGGGAAAATGGATGGAAGTGGGAGCTGTTATGCTATGTGAAGTGACACAGTCTTGGAAAAACAAATAAAGTATACTATCCCTCATTTGTGGTTCCTAACACCAAATCCTTATATGTACGTCAAAGTGCATAATTGGTTAATAAAGATAACACATTGACCATTATTGCTATAGATATATCTCTATTTTCCTCAGTTCTAAGATTTATGAGAAAGAACAAATCTTTTTTTAAAGTACATTAAAATATATATCAACTTGCTGTGTAATTTAGGAATGTAAAGTTATATTTTTTACCAGTATATAAGCTTATGGTTAATCTGTAAATCCCTAAATGCTTTGCAATTAATCTATAGTTTAATTTCAGACTTTGTAAATTTGCTGTATGTAAGGAGTGTAAAAACAAAAAAAGCTAGGAGTAGAATCATGAATATCAAAGGCTGGGATAGATTATACCAAAGCACAGAGCTGAAGTGTTGCTTAGAGTACTGGAAGTGCAAGAAGACTGTGACATGCTTCAAGTAGAAAACACATTCTTTTATAAGCTTCATTCAAAGCATAAACTACAGCTCTTATCTGTGAATTTGATGCTAATGAAGTAACAATGTACTTAATAAGGATATGGTGTTTTTATAACAAAGCATTCATAAAGCAAGGCTATATGGGGATGGCTTTATACAGTAGAAACCGGAAATGAGAAATTATTGATAAAAGCTACAAAATTTTATCTACACAAAATGAGCAAACCCTGAGAACCTAATGTACAACATAGTAGCCATAATGAACAATTTTGTAGTGTATGCTTGAATCATTCTAAGAGGGTTGATTTTAAACGTTTTCATCAAAAAGAAAGAAAATGGTAACAAAGTTACAGATTGGTTGATTGGTTGATTGATTGACTGATTGATTGATTGACTGATTGATTGATTAAGATTTTGTGACCAGAGCTTACCTCTGTAATTCTTTAAGGAACAACAATCTGATATTTGTTAATATGATGTTTAAGGAAACTTTAAAAGTCATAATTAGTATAAATGACGACTATGTTTATATAGTTTTAATGTCATTCTTTTATTTAAAACACATTCAATAAAAAACTTGTTTTAAAAAAAATAAAATACTTAGGATTAAATTTCACTAAAGAGACCGAAAACATATACGCTGAAAATCTGTAAGACGTTGAAAGAATTTGGGGGGGGGGTCTTTTTTGAGATGGGGTCTCCCTGTAGCTCCAGCTATCCTCAAACTCACTCTGTAAACCAGGCTGGCCTTGAACTCACAGAGATCCTCCTGCCTCTGCTTC
This sequence comes from Rhizomys pruinosus, assembly GCA_009823505.1. Taxonomy (NCBI): domain Eukaryota; kingdom Metazoa; phylum Chordata; class Mammalia; order Rodentia; family Spalacidae; genus Rhizomys; species Rhizomys pruinosus. Next base: position 2,397,310 of record VZQC01013319.1, on the reverse strand, counting down.
CCAAGTGCTAGGAGTAAAGGCATGTGCCACCACACCCAGCTGAAAGAAATTTTAAAAAATACTAAATAAATTGAATTCCCTTGTCTCTTTGTCTGATTGGCTTCTACATTGCTCTGACAAAACACTCTGACCAATACCAACTTGGGGAGGAAAGGGCTTATTTGGCTCTTATCTCCTGGGTCACAGTCCATCATTTAGGGAGCTCAAGGTAGAAACCCAGGGCAGGAACTTGGAGACAGGAGTTGAAGCACAGACCATGGAGGAATGGTTCTCACTGGCTTGCTCTCTTGGATTATGCTCAACTTGCTTTCTTATACAACATACAACAACCTGCCCAGGGGTGGCACCACCCATAGTGGGCTAGGCCCTCCCACATCACTCAACAATCAAGACAACACTCCACAGACGTGGCCAAAGGCCAGTCCAATGGAGGCAATTCTCCAATTGAGGCTTCCTCAACTCAAGTTGACACTCAAGCTATCCAGCACAATTGACCCCTTGTCAACTTGACACACAATATTCGTCACTATTAAACCACCACCTTTTCATTTCTTATCTCCGAGATATAATGTTAACATTAATATCACAACATAAGAAAGTACAACCTTAAAAGCTCCATAGTCCTTAAAAATCCAAACACTTAAAAGTTCACAGTCCTTTTCAAAAGTCCCTTAACTGTGGGCTCCTCTAAAATCCAAAACAAGAACTGTCATATTTCAAAGAGAAGAATAAGATGCACCTAAGGAAAACCTAAGTCCATCAAAGCAGCTGGACATCTGGGATTCATTCATGATCTTCTGGTCTCCCAAGGGTTTCAGCAGCTACACTTCTCTGAGACTGCAGTCCACAGAACACACAGCTCATCTGGCAGGCGTGGGGCCAGCTCCATTCCATACCTGCTGCTGCTCATATCCTCCCATAGTTCTGGCATCTCCCAAAATGCTGGGGTCGCCCCTGAAAATGAGGCTGCACCTTCACCAATGAGGTGCACTTTCACCAATGGCTTTTCCTGGTCTCTCATTATCCCAAGCCTCAGCTGCTCTCTGTGACCCCTTCACATTTCAACACCAGAGCCATATACAAGACTTTTACACATTACCAAGTAGCACTTCTGGCTTGAGATGGAGGAGGCTCAGGCCCCCTCTGGACCACAGCTTCTGTGTGCACACCCTGAAGAAATTCTTCCCAGAAGATTTCACCATAGTGATGCTGGTCTCTTGTTACTTACAGTGGATTCTTCAGCCCTGGCTGACCTTAACCCATAGATTCTCAATTCAAAAATCTCATACAAGCAGTCCTCATGGCCTCTGCTTCCCTTTGAAGCTTAACAAGCCAGCCTTCCATCAACTACAACTCTTTTGAATGACTGTTCCAAGTTCCATAGCAACAAAGTCTAAGCATTCAATAGCTTTTCCAGCCCAAAGTTCCAAGCACTTCCATAATACTCCCCAAAACAGCAAGCTCAGGTCTGTCACAGCAATAGCCCACTAGTTGGTACTAATTTCTCTTCTAGTTTCTCTTTCAATTGCTGTGACAAAACAATATGACCAATACCAACTTAGGGGGGAAAGGGTTGATTTGGCTCACATCTCCAGGGTCACAGTTCATCATTTAGGGAGCTCAAGGTAGGAACTCAGGGCAGGAACTTGGAGACAGGAGTTGAAGCACAGACCATGGAGGAATGGTTCTTACTGGCTTGCTCTCTTGGCTTATGCTCAACTTGCTTTCTTATACAACATACAACAACCTGCCCAGAGGTGGCACCACCCATAGTGGGCTGGGCCCTCTTTCATCACTCAACAATCAAGACAATACTCCACAGACGTGGCCACAGACCAGTCCAATGGAGGCAATTCTCCAATTGAGGCTCCATCAACCCAGGTGTGTCAAGTTGACACTAAAGCCATCCAGCACATCTGTGAACTGATAGATTTACATTGTTAAGACAACAATTAACCCCAAATTAATCTACTAATTCATTAAAATCCCTATGAACCTGGAGAAGTTGACAAGCTGGTTTTACAATTCATATGGAAATATAAGAGAAACAAGGTGGACAAAATAACATTGATCAAACACCTCATTGGAGGAGTCACTCACCCATCTTCATCTTTCACATCAGATGTTCCAGACCACAGTTTATTGTCAATGCTATTTCTTCTTCGCTAAATTTAATTTCTTCTGCATTAAAACAACTGAATTATACATGTTGAAAGATTTTGTGAATATAAATATCTCAATATAAAATAAATTTTAGTGATAAAATAACTTATTTCATTGTCTGAACACTTTTCCATTTTCACATACATGACTACTCTTTTTGGGGGGCAGAGTGTTGATACAGGGTCTCGCAGGTCCAGATGGCCTGAAACTCACTTTGTAGAGCAGATTGGCCTTGCACTCACAAAGATCCGCCTGCCTCTGCCTCCTGAGTGCTGGGATTAAAGGCGTGCACCACCACACCCAGCGTCACCACCACGCCTAGCGTCATAACTATCTTCTTTTATGAGTTCTAATAATGGCATAACTTCCTACTGCTTTTGAGCTCTAACACTGTAAGCTGTTAAGGTGTATATACAAAAGTTCTCTAATTTTAAATTCCATTTCTCATATCTTCAGAAACATTGGCTAACTCTCTCATGCTTATTTGAAGAATAGCAGTAAACAATGAATGTTCTCTCTCATTTGTGGATCCTAGCTGCAAATGCTTGCATGTAAGTATGCATTCTAAAGTAAACATAGGAACCAGGAAGATGCTTGTTTTTGCAACAGATGAGACTAATACAAAATTTTACAACTGGTCAAATGCAGAGAATAAGTGAATGTGAGGTGCCCAGCTCTAAATGACACATCTACAATGCACCCTCTACAACTAAGGCTCAGGAATCATCATAGAAGAAGTGGCAGAAAGAATGTAAGAGCCGGGGGGACAAGACACCTGCTGCTAATTTATGCATTCTAGACATGATATGGGAGCTATGCCATTAAAATCTCCAGAGTATGGTAGTCTAATGAGATCTTCATAATGTCAGAAACAATTGACATTTCAAGGTGGATAAAGAAATCTCATAGTGTCCCACTGCAAGATAAAGAGCTACAGGCAATCAATGGATGCTGAGGGAAGAAGAATCAGTTTTCTCCAGGGACTAGCTCCCTAAGAGATTATCTAATCCCAAATGGGCAGCCCTCAATGCAGATGTGTGTGTGTGTGTGTTCGCACACACATGCATGCACAAATGTGAATGTGTGTGTGCATTTATAAATGTATGGCTATACATGTGCCTATTTACAAAAATATGTATATATAACAATTATGATCAAAGAAGAGGAAAAGAAATTGAGAAGGAGTGGGAAGATAGATGCAAGAGTAAATGAAGGGGAACTGGGAGGGACTGAAACAATGGAATAACACTCACAAATGGAATTCTCAAAAAGAAAACAACTCTATTTGACTTATTTGTTGCACAACCCAGAAGTGACTTAATGTGATGATTTACATAAATTAAATTATCTAGAATTTTTATTTTTATTATTTTATCTTTTTTATGTGTATGGGTGTATTGCTTACATGCATATAAGTACATCCATGTTGTACAGTGGCTTTGGAGGTCAGAAAAGGTCAAAGGTCATTGAATACCCTGGAACTGGAGCTATATATGGCTATTAGCCTCCATGTGGGTGCTAGGAACTGAACCCTGTTCCTCCACAAGAACAGCCAGGGCTTTTACCCACTGAGCCATCTCTCCAGCCTCCCAAATGTCTAGAATTTTTAAAAACTGTAGTTAAAACCAGATATTCTTCTTAGTGGTACATTATCATATGTATGAAGTTTTTTTCTGTCACAATATTTCACAAAAACCAACAAAGACAGGCTGGAGAGATGGCCTAGCAGTTAAGGGCGCCGACCGCTCTTGCAGAGGACCCGGGTTCGATCCCCAGCACCCACATGGCGGCCGAGAGCCGTCTGAAACTCCAGTTCCAGGAGAACTCCAGTTCCAGGGGAATCCGAGACCCTCTTCTGACCTCCGCGGCATTGCACGACACGGGTGCACAGACCTGCATGCAGGCAGTACATTCATACACATACAGAGATAAATAAAATAAAAAAAAAAGAATTAAAAAAA
>VZQC01013319.1:2279038-2392736 GCA_009823505.1 Rhizomys pruinosus | reverse complement strand
AGATAACATTGATGTTACTCAGTATGTCATACAATTAGGTAATTGGTGCATTTTGCAAGTATCTATGTCCAAATTTTGAACAACCCAAGGTTCCCATAGTCCAGTTGGAGAAGCTTGTATGCACAGGCATGTTGATCAATCAGGAGTCCAGACTATATTCCTCATGATTCACCCCTATCTCTCCGCAGCTCTTACAATCTACCACGCCTCCTCTTCCGCAGTTTGTTCCCTGGGCTTTGGGAAAGGGGCACAAGTGGGTGAGAAGAAAACAGTCTAATTTCTTTGGAGTTAATAAAAGAAATAAAGAGCTTTTGTGTGTTTCATACAACAGTTCTTAATCAAATTTAGAGTACCCCATCCATGCCCCCCAACCTCCCCACCAGCCCTCGTGCATTCTGCCATACATCTTAAGTCCTATCCAGTCAAACATTTGTACCCAGATACCCTTCAGTGCAAATTCATCCACTGGAGTCTAGTTAACCTATCTAGAGGTCCTAAGTGAGACATATTCTCCCTCACCCAGTAGTAATTGATCTCCAATAGTCATCAGTCTAGGGCTGGCCCACCATCCATTTCTCTTGCTTTACTCTGGGCCCTTGTCTGATTGAATTGGTGTGGTTTCTGTGCTCAATGATACCATTACCACACGTTCACGTGTGGCAGCTTCCAGAATCCCTAAAGTCTCTGCTTCCCTGTGTTCATGAACCAGCCCTGGCTCTCACGTTCTTTCTGCCCCTCTTCTGCAACAGTCCCTGAGCCATGGGCAGATGGGTTTTAATATAGGACTACTATGCAGAGACACACATACTGCAGTTTCATATTCTTTAAAACTTGACCAGTTACAGCCTTCTGTGTCCATTGCACTCTGTTGTATAAGGAAACTTCACTGGTAAGAGTTGAGGGATGCATTACCCTTTTCTGCTGTGTTCTATGAGCTTTAGGTGTAGAGGTTCAACTGTAGATGTGTCACCTAGGACTGGGGACCTCTCAGATCTTTACTCTCTGTGTCTGACCTGTTGTGGGATTCTGTAGTAGTCTCCATATGTTGCAAGGAGTAGCTTATTTGATGAGTGGTGTATGGTATTCTTGTCTGTATGTATAAAGATCCACATTTAGCATATGGTAAGAGATTTCATTTGTCTAAATATATGAAAAAGGTAGGGGGTTTTTTTCTAGTTTTTTCTCTCCAGCCATGTATATTTCGCTGAGTTTACAGTGCCACCCATGAGTTCACTCCCATTGAGAGGGACTTTAAGTTCAGTTAGATAGCTCTTGATTATCTGGCAATTTCCTGTGCTGGTCTGTATGGTTATTAGGCTTTAGGGCTGGGCTGGACCTTTGATTTTCTCCATTAGCATTTCCATATTATCGACAAGTATTATGAGAGCTAAACTTCAGGTAGAAGGCTTTCAGGTCAGTTCCAGCGCTATTGCTCCAAGTCCTGAGGTCTCTTCTGTCTGGCACTGTGTTCCTTGCCATACAGCCCCGATATACATATCCACTAATGCTCAGGCACTGTGTGCGCATTTCTCAGGGGTTTCATGGGTGTCACATTTCCCTCTGGGTTCCTTAGCCTCCCTAGCTAGACTTTTTGAACATTTTAAATATTTCTCTTCTCTCTCTCTCTCTCTCTCTCTCTCTCTCTCTCTCTCTCTCTGTGTGTGTGTGTGTATGTGTTTGTGTGTGTGCATGTGTGTATGTGTGAGAGAAAGAGAGAGAGTTGTATACATCTGTAGGTACATGTGTAGGTAGATTCACTCACTGGACATGTATGGTCAACACCAGGTTGCTTCTTCAATTGCTCCCCACCTTATTTTTTGAGACAAATTCTCTCACCACACCTGGAGGTTGCCATTTTGGCTAGACTGGCTTATCAGTAAATTTTCTAGATCTTCCTGTCTCAGTGTCCCAGAGCTGGGGTTACATATCTATGCTGCAGTATGTTGTTTTTAAGAAAGCCAAGCTCAGTTCATAAATCCATCTCCCTAGTCCTATTTCACTCATTCCTAATGTTCTTTTTTTAATATTTTCCTTCACTAATGACTTCTAAGTTCCCTTGCTTAAGCCATGAAATTTTGCGATTCCTTCTTTGATGTATTAGTATTCAATGGCCTGTTGCAAATCTTTATATTTTGAAATATTAAAATGTACCCTTCTGCAAGAATTGCAACATAGCAATTTTAAATCTTGTGACAAATAAGATTCAAGCCATTTATATACACTGGCGACTACAATTCAAGGATGAAGATAGTGATTCTCCCCAATGACAGAGAGTTCATAAAAATTTACCACATGTTTACACTGCTTCCTGGACCTCAGCCAATTGTCCATGAGCTACAATTCTTTCTTAGGTGTTGTAGGACAGGAGGCTCATTTATCAGGGCCTGTTAAAACATCCTCCAACATTTCACTTGAACCAGTGAGCTTATAGTATTTACAAACTAATCTTGATTCTTTTTCTCTATTGTTACACTAAATTTCCAGGTAGCAGAGAAGTATTTTAATATTTGAATAATAAACATGAGCATGAATGGTCAACCTTAAGTTAACATGAGTGTCTCACATAGGATATGCAAATCATCATTAATAAAAAATAACCATTGTACTCTGACACAAGCTTGTTCTATGGACAACTAACAATACAGGAAATATTGAAAGAAAAACAGTGACTCTTCCTCTGCAATTTCGCTAAAGGCTTTGACCAAGATAAAGCTGGAAACCCTCTGACTCACCCCATGGATTAACAATAAGGGAGGCTCACTTGTCATTATTGACAGAAATAGATCAATCTGTGAAAGTGTACTAGCAATGAAGGCTCATCCTGCCCACCCACTTGTGAGAGAGAGAAACACGCATGCACGAATTCCCAGATAGCTCCCAGGAGCAAGAAATGTGCCTCAAAATAGACCAAGAGAATCTTCTTCCCACAGTTATATATATGGTGATATCCATGGAAGTGATTTTTATTAAGAAAATATAACAGCAATAAAAAACTTGTTAATGAATTATGACCCACACATATGAAGAGATAAAACAGCCAAAAAGAAAAGCAAAAATCTCCCACTCCCTAATGATCAGGCCCTGACTGCTTGGAGCCTGGCATGGTGACTTGTGACACCTTATACAAACATTTATGGCCCAACCTTTGCTGATCTCACTGCCTCATCCCGAATGGTTAACTGCAAGAGACACAATTAGAGATATAAAGTTTACTAACCGAGAGAGCAAGCAGTCAGGCTGTATCCTCATGTACCGACCCCACAGAAATGGCTCACAGGACTGGACCAAACAACCACTCCCTCAACTACCATGAAAGACCTTCACCTCCTCAGCTATGGGATGCTGTCCCTTCTCCAGTAACGCTCCTGAGATGCAATGCTGTACAACCTTTTTTAGGTAGTCTTTCAGCGAAGGTATAAATGTTTTCTTCATTGAAATGTTTCCAATCAATACTATGAGAAAATCATATTGTGAATATAATTCCTTAGCAAATTAACTCAAAAATTGCTCCTTCACAAACTAAAAATGATCATGGTTCTTGCAAAATAATAGTGAAATTTGGACAAACTAAACGAAAATACAAGAAATAAGTAATAGATGATAATCTACAGCTCAATGACATTTTATCAAAGTAAGTGATAATGTATGGGAACTTGACTGCCTTGTTTGAACCAGTAACTGAAAAAGACAGTAAGTTGGGGACTCGGAGGAGGAGGACAGACCTTGGGACCCTGTTTCTTGCACAGTGGCAGGGCTAGAATGACCAGGATGTGTGTAACCTTAACTTTTTTCAGTCCTAGCCTGAAATTCCACATGCAATGAATTGAATAACACCCTTCCTCTTCAATCTATGCCCTCTAACACCTCAGAAAAGATCCTTTTTAAAAAATTTGTTTTGTTTCTTTTTATAGTTCAAATACTCCACAATAATATAGTTAGAAGTGTCATACACAGGAAGGACATTCCTACATTTTTGGAAAACCATTCACGTCAAAGTAAATTTCTTTTTTTTTTCTTTGTAATGAACATTGTTTATATACATAGATTAAATAGGAGCCTGAATAAGTCATTAAAAATTTGGGGGCCTCACTATACCTTTATAAGAAATCTACATCAAACTAAATGTTTCTAATGATATATGTGTGAATATATACATATAAATATATATGTGTGTGTGTGTTTGTGTGTGCTGTTCTGCCTTAGAAAAATTAAGTGATGGAAATGTCTTTTGTATATTGAATTTTTGTAAAAATTTAAAACTGTAATTATTATAAATAATTTGTTTTCTATTGATCACAGAGTTATAGTTCAATGAATAATAAAATACAGAAGATATAAAAAATTGTTTTGGCAGGGCTGGAGAGATTGCACAAAGGTTAAGAGCACTGGCTGCTCTTGCAGAGAGCTTGGGTTTGATTCCCAACACCCACATGGCAGCTAACAACCAACTGTTGGTAACTCCAGTTCTAGGGGAACACAACACCCTCTTCTAACCTCTGTGAGCATTGCACAAATGCACTCATACACATAAAATTAAAATAAAATAACAAATAAAATATTTTTTAAATTTAACTAAAAATAAAAATGTTTTTGCAAATGAACTTAGTTAAGGATCATTCCATGTTTACAATGGACTCTAAATTCAGTTTTGATGCATCTTAGAGGAAAGGACAATATAGAGACACACAGAGAAAAAGTTGAATAAAAGGAGGCTGGAGCTGGCAATAGTAAGCTGCAAAGAACGTCAAAGATTGATGCAAGCTGCCAGCAGCTAGGGTAAGGTAATAAAAAATCTTACCCTAGAACCACAATCATGGTTCTTGGTAAAACCTTGATTTCAGACTTCTCACCTCCATGACTGTGGGAGAATGCGTTCCTGCTGTTTTAAGCCACTAAGTTTGTGGTGATTTGTTTTAGCACTCCCAGGAAACCCAAACAGCACATTAGAAAGAAAACCAGAGTGAGGTAAAGACAGAGGGGGAAAGAATTAAGCAGATTAGAATTCACACAGAGTGGACAACAGAAATAAACACCAAATTATTAAAAGAACCTGTGATCTCTTAGACACCATGGTGAGGTAGGCAGTGAGGGGACTGTGCTCAGCTCACTGGACCAGCTTCCCACTGTCACCAATGGGACAGTTGGGCTAGGACCCAAGCTGAGGAGAGGCTCATGCACAGCCTTTATTGGCTGATTGGAAGCGTTCACGTACATATCTCAGATGGCTCTTCCTCCCTGCTCGCCTGTCTCTCCTCTCCATACTTTGCATGAACCAAGTTCAGCCTGGTAGAAAATTTACTACAGTGAAAAATGAATAATAATTTAAAAACACGACATGGATTCCACCAAGCAGATGTGCATCTATGATACCTATGAGAGAGAGGAAAAGAAATGTCCCCTGCAAAGGACACATGAAAAGTATATAAAGAGGAAATTACTTTGGAATGACAAAACTCCATTTTGTTCTAGCTGAGATTTGTTTTACCCAGCCATTCCCAATGTATCCTGCCAGACAGCACATCTCATACAGGTAGTCTCCAGGAGTACGTTGTTTCTACAGTAGTGGGAAACTTACAAGGAGCCGGGTAGCATGTCCAGATGGCAGGCCCTCCCTCCCAGATACACCTGCATCTCCATGGACTTTCTGTTGGCCGAAAACCTCTTTGTTAACTGACCCTGGTTTGGTGTAACTATGGTGATCTGATGTAACTGTGGTTACTGGCTTTGCCTCTGGGATGATTTGTGGTTTTAAGCTTTATAACCCCTGCCCTGCTTCTTCTCTGGGTGGAGAGTTCTTTGGGGCATCAGCCTCCTCTCTGGCTATTAATAAAGGACTCCTAATTCAACCATCACCATGTGGCATTTCCCTGTGCACCTCACTCAGCATTACAGCTTTTAAAATCTCAGAAGATATATCAGGCAAGTATCTACCGTAGTATCAAAGAAATAAAATTACACTGTTTTTTTTTTCCTATGTGTGAAAAAATAAAGCTAAAAGAGAGTGAAGTGCACAGATGATAACAGGAGATAAAAGGCAGAAGAATTGAGAGAAGGAATCAAATACAATAAAAACCATCTGTATGTGACTGGCTTGTTTGCTAAGGCACATGTAATAAAACTGTTAAAAATATTTTAACCCTACCTCTCCAAACATGCTTGCAGAAGAAATTTCCTTTCTGTGGTCTTAGGGCACTAAGTATCTGTGTTAATAATCATGTAGGCCAGATACCCCTCAATAATGTGGGGGACCTATAGATGTTGTAAGGAAGACTCAACTCGAGCTTCCAGTTCTTTGGGAAGAAATGTCACTCAGGTTGGTTAAAGTGAATAAACTTTCTAATTTCTCCACGTGAAAAAAAAATACAATAAAAACAACAGAAAGAAAAGCCATATTGAAAACAACAAGAAGGTAAAATTACCAAAACTATTAAAAGATTCAGCAATGTAGTGTAGAGTCTTGGGCTGTGGTATTGTATGGCTAGCTACAGAAAGCTACAGAAAGCTAAAGAAAGCAGTTTTGTTTGGGCTCCCAGTTCCAGTTCAAGGTTGAGGCACTAACTCTGACAATAGCTTGCTTGTTGTTAGGTCCCCAGATGTCATCATATGGTAAGAGCAAGGAAGGTACAAAAGACCCGGCCCAAGTGGCTTTTACAGTGCACCCATTCTTGACACAACCCATTAGTCTGAGAGTCCATTGGAGAAAGCAGAACTACAAGACATTTAAAGGCCCATCTGGTCCCATCTCTTCATGTCTCATAATGGGGATTAAGTTTCAGTATGAGTTTCAGAGAGGACAAATCTGTTTCAAACCAATGCAGGTTTCCTTGATAAATTCCATGCAAAAAAATGAAATAAATGGAAGGAAATGAGACAAAGAAAAATAAAGCAAGAGAGGGGACAATAGACACACAGTCGACAATGCAGTGAAAATGCTTACATGATAGCAACTGCTCCCGAGGATGGAAAAACCAGAAGTATGAAAAAGATGTTTTTAGCCAGAAGTGAAGATTCAGACATGGTGTCCTTTGTTCTAGGAAAAGGTAGCAAGGGAGTTATAGATAGCAGCAGTTACATGCCTTCTTTGGGACTTGGTGATAAAAAGTAAAGAAATATGTTTCTTTACAGCAGCAACATGGATGACAGAAAGAGGCGGTGGCAATACCACAGCTACGTGTACTGTGCGTGTTGTGAATGAGTTGACCCAACTTACTGCCCATTTATAATGGAAGCAAAAAGATTTGTCAAGATAAAAGTTCTCAGCTAGGCATGGTGACATTTGAGAAGCTGCAGTAGAAGGATTATAAATTCAAGGCCTGCTTGAACAACTTAGCGAAACCCTAGTTTAAAAAGGAAAATGAAACAAACAGAAAATGATTTCACCCATAGGCCCTCCTTGCAAAAACAATGTGCTAATTAAATCCAGATATTTTTATAATCTTTATTTATTTATTGTCTATGAGTGTACTGTCTGCAGGCAGGTTGGTGCACCCGTGTCATGCAATACCGCAGAGGTCAGAAGAGGGTGTTGGATTCTCCTGGAACTGGAGTTAAAGACAGTTTTTAGCCGCCATGTGGGTGCTGGGAATCGAACCCAGGTCCTCTGCAAGAGCAGTCAGAGCTCTTAACTGCTGAGCCATCTCTTCAGTCCCAAATTCAGATATTTTTTAAAAATCCTAGGAGGGTCTGGGGGTGCATTTCAGTGGTAGAGTGCTTGCCTACAATGTCCAAGGCCCTGGGTTCAATCCCTAGCACAAGACGACAAACAAAATTTCTGCTTGGCATGGTGATACACACATTTAATCCCAGCACTCGGGAGGCAGATGTAGGCAGATCTTTGTCAGATGGAGGTCAGCCTATCTACATAGTAAACCTCTGCCCAGTTGAGGCTACAGGGAGACCATGTCTCAAAACAAAGAAACAAATAAAAATCCTTCATAGGAATAAGAAAGTCACACTTGAAAGAGATTAAATAGAGCATGCAACTTAGTATAGAACAAAGGGTCAATGTGGCTGTGGGGTTATTTCTATGCAGTGGGGAAAGGTATATGGAAGTTTTTGTTTTATTTTATTATGTGTTTTAGAGTCTACATGTAAGTAGTGCACTCATGTCATGCAATACCCACTGAGGTCAGAAGAGGGCACCAGAGCCCTTGTAACTACAGTTACAGTGTTGTTAGCTGCCATGTGGGTTCTGGGAATCAAACATGGGTCTTCTGCAAGAGCAGCAGTGCTTTTAACTGTTAATCTCTCCATCCCCACGCAGTGAAGAAAGGTATGTGGAAATTTAAATTCACAAATGCACAAGTGTTTTCAGCACCTACCCTCCAGAAATTCAAGATTGTATGGGCTTGTTTCCAGGGTAGACAATGATGACCAGAGAAAGGCTCACTCCAAGAAATAGGATCTGGAAATTTTAGAACACCTTGAGTATAAAAATTTTAATCCTAGCACTCAGGAGGCAGAGGCAGGTATATCTCTATGACATAGAGTCCACCCTGGTCTACATTGTGAGTTCCAGGCCAACCAAGACTACAAGGATACAAGGAGACAAAAAAAAAAAATCACCAGGAATCAAAATGACACCAGTTTTCTCTATAGCAACAATGAAACCTCAAACACAGTAAAAGAACACATTTATTTTGATATTTATTTATTTTTTATTTATTTATTTTTGATCTTTTGAGACAGGGTTTTCCTGAGGCCCAAGCTGGCCTAGAATTACAGAGATCTACCTGCCACTTAAGGTGTGGCCTGCCACCCACAATAAAAGAATACTTTTAATCCAGGCATGGTGGTGCACACACACCTTTAATCCTAGCACCCGGGGGAGCCAGGATGAGTTCAAGGCCAGCCTGGTCTACCAAGCGAGTTCCAGGACAGCTGGGGCTACAGGGAGACCCTGTCTCAAAAAGACCAAAAAAAAAAAAAAAAAAAAAAAAAAAGGAATGCTTTTAAAAAGCTGATGGGTGCTCACTCAGATAGCACATCCACTAACATGGTGGTACAGGCCCTGTAATCCCAATACACAAAATTCAGACAGATACAGCACATGTTCACCGCCATCCTGGGCTACATTACTGGACCTTGTTTCCAAAAGAAAGAAAAAACTTGTATTTCCTAAAGAGGATCATTTGAAGCCAAAATTTTACATATAGCTATACTTTGGATGAAGGATAAAGGCATGTAAGACTCATGGGAACTTAAAAGCCGTCTTCCTATAACCGTTAGGCAGTTGTCCTGGGCTGCTCTCCAGTAGACAGTCATGCAGTGAAGATGAAAGTGGATTCAGGAAGCAGGAGCCATGGGGGAAAAGACCTTCAGGTTTTCAGCGTAATCGTTGTGTTCACAGCTGGAGGACTGGAGGGACTCACTGAATGTCACCTTTCTTCTCATCCTGGTCCCCAGTCAAAAGAGGAAGCAGCAGGAAGGTGGAAACAGGTAGATGAGACACTGCCAGTCACTTCCAAGGAAGTAATTTGGGGAAAAGAGGAGCAAAACCAACCACAGCCTCCTTGCATGAACCAAGTCGAGGCAGAGGCCTGCTAGCACCGAGCCGTGTGCAACACCCTGCTCCCACCACACACGGACATGCAATTTGGAGCCTGGTATGGTGCTCCATCTATACAACTCGGTAATCCCATGCTGGGAGAGTAATTGGAAATAGTCATTTCAATGTTAGGAACTGAATACAAGTCTTTTCTTTCAGCAAAGACACAGTGGCACACTCTTGCTGGCTTGCCCTATGTTTGCGGCTAAGGCAGTCTTGTGAATTCTCATTTTACATTCAGATTCTGAAATGGAGTTAGGCAAAGAAAGAATGCAGCCTGGGAATGAAGGAGGCTGAGTATGTGGGCTATTCCAACTCCAGCCACTCTTCTGCAGTCTCCCTTTACCAGCATTATTTGTCTTTAGTTCTCTGAAGACGTGGCTCTGAGAGCCAAAGGACACCCTTGGAGGTCACTCTGAAAGTCCCTTCTGGAGCCAGAAGACAGCCAATATTTTAGACTCCAAGTTGCTGCTGAAATCTGAGGTCCTGACTCTGCCTCCTCCTCTGAATTTGCACCTCAGCACTCTGCTGCAGCTGATGCTCAGGAACATGAGGCTAAAAAAAAAAAAAAAAAAGAAGGAGAATCTTGTTTTCTGGGCATTTAAATTCTGAAGAATTTCTGTTCCTCTTATAAAAATAATAGACATTCATCATTGCTCATTCTCTAAATAGCTAAGTAGAAGAAGAAAGCAATCATTGGGATGTGGGGCCTAAATGTCCCTCTATGGAAGGAAGAGAATCCTGTACTTGCATCTCCTAGCAACCACAGATGCTTCTGTTTTGTGTTCTCATTGAACTGGAAGGGAAAGGCCAGGGAGAAAGCAAACAACAAAAACACGAGCCATGAACTGAATAAAAAGGAAAGCAAAGTCAGCTCAGGTTGGAGACCTGGGGAGACCGCCTTTATAGAATGCAGGATTCTATCTTAATATTTATACTGGTGGTTTTTAAATAGCTAAAACAGGTCCTCTGAAGAAGTAGATGGCTGTCTAATGGGCTACCCATACATATCATCTCAACAGGAAAAATGAATGCAATTGTGAATTAGATGGAGAGTAAGGTCATGTCACACCCTGAGTGGAGTAACCTCAATGACATGGCTTTGGAAACAAGGCTTGGTTCAAGTGGGAATTGTTTGATGTTGGGCAAATATCTTTATTCTTTTTTATTTATTTATTTATTTGGTATTTTTGAGGCAGGGTCTCCCTTTTAGTACCGGCTGTCCTGGAGCTCGCTCTGTAGACCAGGCTGGCCTTGAACTCACAGAGCTCCGCCTACCTCTACCTCCCGAGTGCTGGGATCAAAGGTGTGCGCCACCACGCCCAGCAACAAATCACTTTATTCTACAGAGCCTCAGATTCTTCTTCTGCAAAATAGGAATTGTAATAACTGATAAAATTTCATGAATAAATGAAAAAAGGTAAGTGAAGACTGGTTTCCAGCAAAAGATTGAGTTGGTGCTTAAGAAATCTGTTTCTCACAACTGTTGCTGTGAACTAAAGCAGATGAACTTCAAGTGGACCCATCTTTAAGCATGCGATTATCTTCAGCCAATGACAGCTGAGCGGCAGAGACAATTACTTCAAAGGGAAGCTTTTGAAAGCAAGTCCAGGTAGTCCCCTTGAATAAACTGGACATGTGGTCCCCTCTTGTGAACGAAGGTTGTGCCTCCAGTGAGCCATATTTGTGGTCCCCTCTCATGAACCTGGAGTCCTGCATGATCCCCTCCTGAACCCAGAGCTGAGATCTCCCTGCTGTGAGCTAGAGCTGTGGTCTCCTCCCCTAAGCTAGAGCTGTGGTATCCTCCCATTTACCGACCTGAGGTCCTCTTCTGTGAAGCTCCAGCAAGGTCTCTTCCTCTGAGGTAGAGTTGGGGTCCATTCCTGTGAGCCCTTCCATAAGCTGGAGTTGTAGGGTTTTTATAATTAAATGTGTTGTAATTGTTTATGATAGTTCACCTTCTCTGGTAGTTCTCCTCTATCTATCTCTCATCTCACGCGCTATATATCTTTTGTTTTTTGTTATTTTTTATAGGTCTTTTTTGAGACAGGGTCTCCCTGTAGCCCCAGCTGGCCTGGAACTCACTATGTAGACCAGGCTGGCCTTAAACTCACAGAGATCCGTCTGCCTCTGCCTCCCAAGTGCTGGGATTAAAGGCATATCCCACCACGCCCAGCTATTTTTTTTCTTAATGATAAAATATCTTACTTAGTTTTAATGAACTTATAAATGAGGATATTATTTCCTTTCACTAATTGTGTTTTTTTCATTGTGATTGTTTGTTTACCCCAAAACTCTACCTTATTTGAACTAATTGTCATGTTTAAAGGATTTGGGTATTTTCACTCTTTGTATAAAACATTTTTTTTCAGGGGGCTGGAGAGATGGCCTAGCGGTTAAGAGCGCTGACTGCTCTTGCAGAGGACCCAGGTTCGATCCCCAGCACCCACATGGCGGCTGAGAGCCGTCTTTAACTCCAGTTCCAGGGGAATCTGACACCCTCTTCTGACCTCCACGACACTCCAGGACACGGGTGCACAAACTTACATGCAGACAGTATACTCATACACATATGAAAATAAATAAAATTTTAAAAATTATAAAAAAACATTTTTCTCATTATTCAGTATAATCTTAAAATAATTCTAATTTTTAAAATTGACAAAAATATTAACTGAGTCCAATAAATTAAATTATTATAAAGATACAACAAAATAAACTCTTTAAAAGGCACTATAACATGCTTAGATGTGTAACAAAGTAACTTGAACTCCATTTATTCTAGCTAGAGATACTCAAAGATTTGGGTTAACTTTTCTTATCCAAATTATACAAAAGACATCAATTTCTAATACCAACATTCATGATGTTTCATACCTTAAGCACTGATTTCTCCTGATTAAATAAGTATTTAAGACAATTAGTTGGGATTTTAAAAATTAAGTAGATAATATTTGCATTTTACTAATAAAAAGGAAATGGATAGTACTACAGTGACTCTAGAGTTCCATTTGATTTGTAACCAAAAATAAATAAGATTTGTTATGCTTACGGGGCCTATAAAATTTTCATTTCTAACAACACTAATCTCTTGTTTTTCTCACTGCTTTTAATATAGTGATATTTGTGATATAGTGATTTTTAATATAGTGACTGAAAAAGGAAAATCTTGTTAAAAGAAAATTTAAAGAATATTATATTGTTATCTAATTTCTTCTATAATGTGGCTTTCCACCTACTTTTCCAAACTAAATCTAATATATTAATATAATAAAACTGATCTAGTTGGTATCCTAAGATAGCTATGATAATTTAGATACTGAAGATCATCTTTTCCTAGAGTTACAGCCAGCCACTCCACATGAGGTTATAGCTATGGAATTAAACTGGCCAAAAGAAAAGCATAATTTGGAGTAATACAAAGGGAAGGGAACAACAACAACATAAGGAGTGGGACAAAGAATTGATTGATACAGTTAAATTCTGCCCAAAACAACAAGGCTCTGCAGAAAAATTCCTTGGAAAGACTGAAAGAAAAATGCAGGACATGTATGGCAGAATGCATAAACTGGGGTGGGGGAGGGGCAGGAAGAGGGTAATGCATCCAAATTGAACTGAAAAATGATGTATGAAATATACAAAATGTCAATTAAAAAAAGAACATTAAAAAAACTGATCTAGTTGATATCCAAAGATAAGGACTATGATAATTTAGATACTGAAGTTCAATGTTTCCTAGAGTTAGAGCCAGCCACTCTACATGAGATTACAGCTATGGAATTAAGCTGGCCAAAAGAAAGGCTAGAATTAAAAAGATAATTGATTTATTTACTCCAAATATAAAAAGGCATCTTTTCATAGACTACAAATAGTTATACAGGGGAAACATACAGTCAATCTAGTTTCTATTTAATGCCTGTTTCCTCCCTGTGTTACCTTTACTACATGAGCCAAGACAGTATTTTTAACTATTTTAATTTTTGTATATTACCCTTAATATGTCACACATTATCTCAAATACAGAGGACTTAAAAAAAATCAGATTGGGTCATAATGGGTAGTAGATTTTAATACTATGATCCAAGAGAGTCTTTCCTTAATAGTTTTACCAACTGTTCCTCTCTAAGACTGCTCTCTTGCCTACTACTAAGCCTCATCTACATCCAATCCCAGGAAGTGCTTCCTAGAAACATGAGGCATTCCTATTTAATACATAATATGTGGCCCCTACATGCACAAAATATGATGGTTGGTCAGCAAGAGAAACAGTTCAAAAGTTCCCAGAAAGAGGCTGAACCTTCAAACTCATCTTCTACAGGGCTGATTAACTGATTAAAACTTCAATGTTTATGTAGAGTTTGAAATGATCCAAGTCAAAAGCCTAATTACAAATTGGCTTGGGCCATCTTTAGCCCTTCCCCCAATCATTTATTGTCCTCCTACCTCCATAGTCTAACATCCTTTGTTGACATTAGTAAATCACTTGGAATACATAAATAGAACACTAGTTTTCCTTTGGAATGTTTTAACTTAGCAGACCACTAGCTTCCACCAACCCAAAAGCTATGAGTGTCATCATTGCCCATTGTGGTAGTCACCAGTGCTGGGCACCAAATCTTTCTATTCTTCCAAGTACAGTTTGGTTGCTCCCTTGCTCCCTTGAGCATAGATATGAACACATGATTTTTCTCCAGCCAATGACAGCTCAGCAGCAGGGAGCATTGCTTCCAAGCTGAAGCTTTGAAAGCAGGTCCAAGTTTCCCATGAGAGCAAGTGGCAGTGTTCCCACTAGGGAACTGACTCAAGGCCCAGAGTGAGAGTGACATAGCACAATTCACCAATGCCAAGCAATAAGAAAAGCAGACCCCTTTGGTGTGTTAGGCCACTGTGATCACTCAGCCTCCTGTTACCAGAGCATGGCCTACACAGTCCTGATTGCCAGCTCCTGATGGATTCATCTCACAGATTTGCACTGAACAAAGGCCAATCACTCAACTGTTGCTGAAAAGACACAGACCAATTCTTGACCTCAATAGTTTCTAAGGGGAAAAGGTCAGGGCTGTGGTCAGAACTCTGAGAACTCTCTGCAGTGATTTCTCACAGTCTGAAGACAGGGTGGGAACTAATACTCTTGTGCAATCTTCATCCTTTACATGTGACCTTATGGCCTACAACTTTAGATAACATGAATGCTAGACACTGTAAGAAAAGTCGAACACAAAGGTGGTATATGAGGGGAGAGTGAAGAAAGGCAGGTGAAACAACTCAGCTCACATTCATCTTCCCTTCATGATATTTACTATAATTTGGTTTGATTTGCTTTTTTTCCTGTTTCTTTTAGACTATTAAGTCAAAAGCAATTTCAAAGTTTGCTAATCATTTGTATGACTCTTGAGCTAATTGCTTTTATTTATTTCCTTTTTTGAAAAAGACCGCTCTTACAGAGGACCCGGGTTCGATCCCCAGCACCCACATGGCGGCTGAGAACTGTCTGAAACTCCAATTCTAGGAGAACTCCAGTTCCAGGGGAATCTGACACCCTCTTCTGACCTCCGAGGCATTGCACGACATGGGTACACAAACTTGCATGCAGACAGTACATTCATAGACATACAGAAATAAATAAAATTAGCCTGGCGTGGTGGCACACCTTTCATCCTAGCACTTGGGAGTCAGAGGCAGGCGGATCTTTGTGAGTTCAAGGCCAGCCTGGTCTACAGAGCGAATTCCAGGACAGCTGGGGCTACAGGGAGACCTTGTCTCGAAAAGACCAAAATAAATAAATAAATAAATAAATAAATAAATAAATAAATAAATATAAAAATAAAAAGACAGTGTCTCCCTGTAGCCCCAGATGGTCCAGAATTCACTATATAGATGCAGCTGCCCTGAATCTCAGACATTTCCCTGACTCTGTCTCCCAGAGTGCTGGTATTAAAGGTATGACCACAACTCCTGGCTGAGATCGTTATTATTAGAAATAAAACTATACTCTCTGTATTTGGACCTTAACATGCATCCATGTGGTGTGATTTCCTGCACATGTTTTCTACGTGGATCATCCTGGGAATAAATGGGACACCCCACAAATGGTGCCCAGACGTGGGGCTGGAGGAAACCTTGACAAATTAGGTATGCAAACCTCTAAATCTTGCCTTTTTCTTCTCTTTCTTCTCTCTCTCCTGATATCTATCTTTTGCCTTGGAGCCTTCTCTCCTGCTGGTTTCAGTGGATGGGAGGGTGACCTGGGAACATGTGGCTTTGTATGTCTGGAGGAAAACTGCCAGGTTCTGGTTTGGCTCAGAGAGAGTATCCCATTTTCTCCAGGCATGTGCCTCCTGGCTTGGTCATTCCTGCAGGCTATAAAAGCCAGTGACTTCAAGGCTGAGTTTAATATCAAGGCTTAGTAGCCATGCTTGGCCTTGGAATCCTTTTTTATAATTTTACGGGCCTAAAATAAAGCTTTGTGTTTTAATTTCCAAAGAAAAAAAAAAAACTAGGCTTCATCCCCTACTGTGAGGAACCATATCCTCAGGTTCAGATCCAGGTTTAACTTGTTCATATGTAAATTTTCTCCAGGTAGCTCTAAGGCTCAGCCAAGGCTGGAGCCCACTTCTTTCTGATGCAAATTAAGGCCTTTCATGGGAACCACCCTACCAAGAGCAGTTTTTTTTTTCCAGATAATTTTAAGCCATGGCCACTTAATACCTTTCTCTTAAATTTTGTATACAAAATCTGTTTTTAGATAAAAGTGTATTGCTCTCTTGTCTTCTTGTGGATTTTTTTTAATTTTATTTATTTATGTATGTGTATGAATGTACTGTCTGCATGCAAGTTTGTGCACCCGTGTCATAGAATGCCACGGAGGTCAGAAGAGGGTGTCGGATTCCCCTGGAACTGGAGTTCTCCTGGAACTGGAGTTTCAGATGGTTCTCAGCCGCCATGTGGGTGCTGGGGATCGAACCCCGGTCCTCTGCAAGAGCGGTCAGTGCTCTTAACCACTGGGCTATCTCTCCAGCCCTCTTGTGGATTTTTTTGTTAACTATTTCTAAATCTAACTCTTCCTACCTAAACCTGCCAGCTATTTGTGGATCCAAAATTGGGGTTCAGCTAGCTGTATCACTTAAGTAATTCAATCTATTTCAACATGCTTAACTTAAATGTAATATTTTTACTTAACCCCCAGGTACCCTAGATATCTTTTGAGTAAAAATATGTGCACAATTAAAATTAATTGGTTGATTCAATTTTATCTTGATATTTTTAAATGTGTTTCACCTTAAAGATTTTTTTCCCACAGAATTCCTGATTACACTTGCTTTGTGCTTTGGCACCACCAGCTGGTATGCTGTGCACATACCAGCTGCCAGACTGAGCACATGGTGTCTGAACAATTTATCTAAATCATGCCCTTTAAATTTTGACTTACAGTAACAGTCTTTTAATTTCATCATTTTGGAGACAAAATACATGGATTTCTAGGAGAGTTTACAGGCCCTGGAGTTCTAACAAAAGAAACCTGCTCTGATGAATTGTTTTGTTTTGTTTTGTTTTTAAGAACTATTAGTAAAAGCCTCTTTAACAATATTAATTAATATTTTGGTTCAATTTAAATGAAAAAATTTTTTTAATTTTCATTTTTTATTGATGCTTTGTGTATTTCATACATCATTTTCCAATTCAGTTCAGGCATATTTCCCTTTCCCTTCCCCCCTACCCCCACCCCATCTCAGATCATGCATTTTGCCATAACTGTCCTGCATCTTTCTCTCAGGTTTTATTTTCATTTTTNTTGGCATGGTGATACACACATTTAATCCCAGCACTCGGGAGGCAGATGTAGGCAGATCTTTGTCAGATGGAGGCCAGCCTGGTCTGGTCTATGTAGTGAGTTCGAAGGCTGCCGAGGCTACAGGGAGACCATGCTTCCAAAACAAAGAAACAAATAAAAATCCTTCATAGGAATAAGAAAGTCACACTTGAAAGAGATTAAATAGAGCATGCAACTTAGTATAGAACAAAGGGTCAATGTGGCTGTGGGGTTATTTCTATGCAGTGGGGAAAAGGTATATGGAATTTTTGTTTTTATTTTATTATGAGCATGCATGTTTTGCTTGCATGAATGTTAGTGCACCCATGTCATGCAATACCACTGAGGTCAGAAGAGGGCACCAGACCCTTGGAACTACAGTTACAGTGTTGTTAGCTGACATGTGGGTTCTGGAATTCAAACATTGGGTCTTCTGCAAGGAGCAAGCAGTGGCTTTTTAAACTGTTAATCTCCTCCATCCACCACGCAGTGAAGAAAGGTATGTGGAAATTTAAATTCACAAATGCACAAGTGTTTTCAGCACCTACCCTCCAGAAATTCAAGATTGTATGGGCTTGTTTCCAGGGTAGACAATGATGACCAGAGAAAGGCTCACTCCAAGAAATAGGATCTGGAAATTTTAGAACACCTTGAGTATAAAAATTTTAATCCCAGCACCAGGATGCAGAGGCAGGTATATCTCTATGACATAGAGTCCACCCTGGTCTTTTTTTTAAACATTGTGAGTTCCAGGCCAACCAAGACTACAAGGATACCAAGGAACAAAAAAAAAAAAATCACCAGGAATCAAAATGACACCAGTTTTCTCTATAGCAACAATGAAACCTCAAACACAGTAAAAGAACACATTTATTTGATATTTATTTATTTTTATTTATTTATTTTTTGATCTTTTGAGAACAGGGTTTTCCTGAGGCCCAAGCGAAATGGCCTTGAATACAGAGATCTACCTGCCACTTAAGGTGTGGCCTGCCACCCACAATAAAAGAATACTTTTAATACCAGGCATGGTGGTGCACACACACCTTTAATTCCTAGCACCCGGGGGAGCCAGGATGAGTTCAAGGCCAGCCTGCATCCAATATGCCGTATCCAGGACAGCTGGGGCTACAGGGAGACTCCTGTCTTCAAAAAGACCAAAAAAAAAAAAAAAAATAAAAAAGGAATGCTTAAAGCTGATGGGTGTCTTCTATCCATTTAGCACATTCCACAACATGGTGGTACAGGCCTGTAATTCCAATACACAAAATTCAGACAGATACAGCACATGTTCTCGCACCGGGGCTACATACTGGACCTTGTTCCAAAAGAAAAAAAACTTATAGAGGATCATTTGAAGCCAAAATTTTACATATAGCTATACTTTGGATGAAGGATAAAGGCATGTAAGACTCATGGGAACTTAAAAGCCGTCTTCCTATAACCGTTAGGCAGTTGTCCTGGGCTGCTCTCCAGTAGACAGTCATGCAGTGAAGATGAAAGTGGATTCAGGAAGCAGGAGCCATGGGGGAAAAGACCTTCAGGTTTTCAGCGTAATCGTTGTGTTCACAGCTGGAGGACTGGAGGGACTCACTGAATGTCACCTTTCTTCTCATCCTGGTCCCCAGTCAAAAGAGGAAGCAGCAGGAAGGTGGAAACAGGTAGATGAGACACTGCCAGTCACTTCCAAGGAAGTAATTTGGGGAAAAGAGGAGCAAAACCAACCACAGCCTCCTTGCATGAACCAAGTCGAGGCAGAGGCCTGCTAGCACCGAGCCGTGTGCAACACCCTGCTCCCACCACACACGGACATGCAATTTGGAGCCTGGTATGGTGCTCCATCTATACAACTCGGTAATCCCATGCTGGGAGAGTAATTGGAAATAGTCATTTCAATGTTAGGAACTGAATACAAGTCTTTTCTTTCAGCAAAGACACAGTGGCACACTCTTGCTGGCTTGCCCTATGTTTGCGGCTAAGGCAGTCTTGTGAATTCTCATTTTACATTCAGATTCTGAAATGGAGTTAGGCAAAGAAAGAATGCAGCCTGGGAATGAAGGAGGCTGAGTATGTGGGCTATTCCAACTCCAGCCACTCTTCTGCAGTCTCCCTTTACCAGCATTATTTGTCTTTAGTTCTCTGAAGACGTGGCTCTGAGAGCCAAAGGACACCCTTGGAGGTCACTCTGAAAGTCCCTTCTGGAGCCAGAAGACAGCCAATATTTTAGACTCCAAGTTGCTGCTGAAATCTGAGGTCCTGACTCTGCCTCCTCCTCTGAATTTGCACCTCAGCACTCTGCTGCAGCTGATGCTCAGGAACATGAGGCTAAGCTGGGCTCATTAAAAAGAGAGAATTAAAAAAAAAAAAAAAAAAAAGAAGGAGAATCTTGTTTTCTGGGCATTTAAATTCTGAAGAATTTCTGTTCCTCTTATAAAAATAATAGACATTCATCATTGCTCATTCTCTAAATAGCTAAGTAGAAGAAGAAAGCAATCATTGGGATGTGGGGCCTAAATGTCCCTCTATGGAAGGAAGAGAATCCTGTACTTGCATCTCCTAGCAACCACAGATGCTTCTGTTTTGTGTTCTCATTGAACTGGAAGGGAAAGGCCAGGGAGAAAGCAAACAACAAAAACACGAGCCATGAACTGAATAAAAAGGAAAGCAAAGTCAGCTCAGGTTGGAGACCTGGGGAGACCGCCTTTATAGAATGCAGGATTCTATCTTAATATTTATACTGGTGGTTTTTAAATAGCTAAAACAGGTCCTCTGAAGAAGTAGATGGCTGTCTAATGGGCTACCCATACATATCATCTCAACAGGAAAAATGAATGCAATTGTGAATTAGATGGAGAGTAAGGTCATGTCACACCCTGAGTGGAGTAACCTCAATGACATGGCTTTGGAAACAAGGCTTGGTTCAAGTGGGAATTGTTTGATGTTGGGCAAATATCTTTATTCTTTTTTATTTTATGTTATTTATTTGGTTATTTTGAGGCAGGTCTCCCTTTTAGTTACCGGCTGTCTGGAGCTCGCTCTTGTAGACCAGGCTGGCCTTGAACTCACAGAGCTCCGCCTACCTCTACCTCCCGATGCTGGGATCAAAGGTGTGCGCCACCAACGCCCAGCAAAATCACTTTATTCTACAGAGCCTCAGATTCTTCTTCTGCAAAATAGGAATTGTAATAACTGATAAAATTTCATGAATAAATGAAAAAAGGTAAGTGAAGACTGGTTTCCAGCAAAAGATTGAGTTGGTGCTTAAGAAATCTGTTTCTCACAACTGTTGCTGTGAACTAAAGCAGATGAACTTCAAGTGGACCCATCTTTAAGCATGCGATTATCTTCAGCCAATGACAGCTGAGCGGCAGAGACAATTACTTCAAAGGGAAGCTTTTGAAAGCAAGTCCAGGTAGTCCCCTTTGAATAAATGGACATTGTGTCCCCTCTTGTTTAACGAAGGTTGTGCCTCCAGTGAGCCATATTTGTGGTCCCCTCTCATGAACCTGGAGTCCTGCATGATCCCCTCCTGAACCCAGAGCTGAGATCTCCCTGCTGTGAGCTAGAGCTGTGGTACCCTCCCCTGAAGCTAGAAGCTGTGGTATCCTCCCATTTACCGACCTGAGGTCCTCTTCTGTGAAGCTCCAGCAAGGTCTCTTCCTCTGAGGTAGAGTTGGGGTCCATTCCTGTGAGCCCTTCCATAAGCTGGAGTTGTAGGGTTTTTATAATTAAATGTGTTGTAATGTATTATGATAGTTAACATCTCTGGTATATATATATATTATATATATATATAATATAATATATTTTATTTTTTTTTTTTTTTTTGGTCTTTTTTGAGACAGGGTCCCCTGTAGCCCCAGCTGGCTGGAACTCACTATGTAGACCAGGCTGGCCTAAACCACAGAGATCCGTCTGCCTCTGCCTCCCAAGTCTGGATTAAAGGCATATCCCACCACGCCCAAGCTATTTTTTTTTCTTTAAATGATAAAATATCTTACTAGTTTTAATGAACTTATAAATGAGGATATTATTTCCTTTCACTAATTGTGTTTTTTTCATTGTGATTTTTGTTACCCCAAAACTCTTACCTTATTTGAACTAATGTCATTTAATGGATGTTGGGATAATTCACTCTTTAAAAACATTTTTTTCAGGGGCTGGAGTGGCTCAGTGGTTAAGGCGCTGACTGCTCTTGCAGGGCACCCAGGTTCCGCCCCAGCTCCCACTTGGTGGCTGAGAGCCGTCTTAACTCCAGTTCCAGGGGAATCTGACACCCTCTTCTGAACCTCCACGACACTCCAGGACACGGGTGCACAAACTTACATGCAGACAGTATACTCATACAACAATGAAAATAAATTAAAATTTTAAAAATATAATAAAAAAAAAAAAAAAAAAAAAAAAAAAAAAAAAAAAAATTCTTAATTTTTTAAAATTGACAAAAATATTAACTGAGTCCAATAAATTAAATTATTATAAAGATACAACAAAATAAACTCTTTAAAAGGCACTATAACATGCTTAGATGTGTAACAAAGTAACTTGAACTCCATTTATTCTAGCTAGAGATACTCAAAGATTTGGGTTAACTGTTCTTATCTAAATTATACAAAAGACATCAATTTCTAATACCAACATTCATGATGTTTCATACCTTAAGCACTGATTTCTCCTGATTAAATAAGTATTTAAGACAATTAGTTGGGATTTTAAAAATTAAGTAGATAATATTTGCATTTTACTATAAAAAGGGAAATGGATAGTACTACAGTGACTCTAGAGTTCCATTTGATTTGTAACCAAAAATAAATAAGATTTGTTATGCTTACGGGGCCTATAAAATTTTCATTTCTAACAACACTAATCTCTTGTTTTTCTCACTGCTTTTAATATAGTGATATTTGTGATATAGTGATTTTTAATATAGTGACTGAAAAAGGAAAATCTTGTTAAAAGAAAATTTAAAGAATATTATATTGTTATCTAATTTCTTCTATAATGTGGCTTTCCACCTACTTTTCCAAACTAAATCTGAATATATTAATATAATAAAACTGATCTAGTTGGTATCCTAAGATAGCTATGATAATTTAGATACTGAAGATCAATCTTTTCTAGAGTTACAGCCAAGCCACTCCACATGAGGTTATAGCTATGGAATTAAACTGGCCAAAAGAAAAGCATAATTTGGAGTTAATACAAATGGGAAGGGACAACAACAACATAAGGAGTGGGACAAAGAATTGATTGATACAGTTAAAATCTGCCCAAAACAACAAGGCTCTGCAGAAAAATTCCTTTGGAAAGACTGAAAGAAAAATGCAGACAATGTATGGCAGAATGCAAAAACTGGGATGGGGAGGGGCAGGAAGAGGGTAATGCATCCAAATTGAACTGAAAAATGATGTTATGAAATATTACAAAATGTCAATTAAAAAAAGAACATAAAAAATGGTCTAGTTGATATCCAAAGATAAGGACTATGATAATTTAGATACTGAAGTTCAATGTTTCCTAGAGTTAGAGCCAGCCACTCTACATGAGATTACAGCTATGGAATTAAGCTGGCCAAAAGAAAGGCTAGAATTAAAAAGATAATTGATTTATTTACTCCAAATATAAAAAGGCATCTTTTCATAGACTACAAATAGTTATACAGGGGAAACATACAGTCAATCTAGTTTCTATTTAATGCCTGTTTCCTCCCTGTGTTACCTTTACTACATGACCAAGACATATTTTACTATTTTAATTTGTATATTTACCCTTAATTATGTCCACACATTATCTCAAATACAAGGACTTAAAAAAAAAATCAGATTGGGTCATAATGGGTAGTAGATTTTAATACTATGATCCAAGAGAGTCTTTCCTTAATAGTTTTACCAACTGTTCCTCTCTAAGACTGCTCTCTTGCCTACTACTAAGCCTCATCTACATCCAATCCCAGGAAGTGCTTCCTAGAAACATGAGGCATTCCTATTTAATACATAATATGTGGCCCCTTACATGCACAAAATATGATGGTTGGTCAGCAAGAGAAACAGTTCAAAAGTTCCCAGAAAGAGGCTGAACCTTCAAACTCATCTTCTACAGGGCTGATTAACTGATTAAAAACTTCAATGTTTATTGTAGAGTTTGAAATATCCAAGTCAAAAGGCCTAATTACAATTTTTCTTGGGCCATCTTTAGCCCTTCCCCCAATCATTTATTGTCCTCCTACCTCCATAGTCTAACATCCTTTGTTGACATTAGTAAATCACTTGGAATACATAAATAGAACACTAGTTTTCCTTTGGAATGTTTTAACTTAGCAGAACCACTCAGCTTCCACCAACCAAAACTATGATGTTCAATCATTGGCCCATTGTGGTATCACCAGTGCTGGCCCCAAATCTTTCTATCTTTCCAGTACAGTTTTGTTGGTTGCTCCCTTGCTCCCTTGAGCATAGATATGAACACATGATTTTTCTCCAGCCAATGACAGCTCAGCAGCAGGGAGCATTGCTTCCAAGCTGAAGCTTTGAAAGCAGGTCCAAGTTTCCCATGAGAGCAAGTGGCAGTGTTCCCACTAGGGAACTGACTCAAGGCCCAGAGTGAGAGTGACATAGCACAATTCACCAATGCCAAGCAATAAGAAAAGCAGACCCCTTTGGTGTGTTAGGCCACTGTGATCACTCAGCCTCCTGTTACCAGAGCATGGCCTACACAGTCCTGATTGCCAGCTCCTGATGGATTCATCTCACAGATTTGCACTGAACAAAGGCCAATCACTCAACTGTTGCTGAAAAGACACAGACCAATTCTTGACCTCAATAGTTTCTAAGGGGAAAAGGTCAGGGCTGTGGTCAGAACTCTGAGAACTCTCTGCAGTGATTTCTCACAGTCTGAAGACAGGGTGGGAACTAATACTCTTGTGCAATCTTCATCCTTTACATGTGACCTTATGGCCTACAACTTTAGATAACATGAATGCTAGACACTGTAAGAAAAGTCGAACACAAAGGTGGTATATGAGGGGAGAGTGAAGAAAGGCAGGTGAAACAACTCAGCTCACATTCATCTTCCCTTCATGATATTTACTATAATTGTTGATTTTGCTTTTTTTCCTGTTCTTTTAGAAACTATTAAGTCAAAAGCAATTTCAAAGTTTGCTAATCATTTGTATGACTCTTGAGCTAATTGCTTTATGTTATTTCCTTTTTTGAAAAGACCGCTCTTACAGAGGACCCGGGGTTCGATCCCAGCAACCCACATGGCGGGGCTGAGAACTGTCTGAAACTCCAATTCTAGGAGAAACTCCAGTTCCAGCGGAATCTGACACCCTTCTTCTGACCTCCGGAGGCATTGCACGACATGGGTCACAAACTTGATGCTAACAGTACATTCATAGACATACAGAAAATAAATAAAAATTAAGCCTGGCGTGGTGGCACACCTTCATCCTAGCCACTTGGGAGTCAGAGGCAAGGCGGAATTGTGAGCTTTCAAGGGCCAGCCTGGTCTACAGAGCGAATTCCAGACCTGGGGCTACAGGGGAGACCTATGGCTCGAAAAGACCAAAAATAAAATAAAGAAAATAAATAAATTAAATAAATAAAATAAATAAATAAATATAAAAATAAAAAGACAGTGTCTCCCTGTAGCCCAGATGTCCAGAATTCACTATATAGATGCAGCTGCCCTGAATCTCAGACATTTCCCTGACTCTGTCTCCCAGATTGCTGGTATTAAAGGTATGACCACAACTCCTGGCTGAGATCGTTATTATTAGAAATAAAACTATACTCTCTGTATTGACCTTAACATAGCATCCAGTGTGGTGTGATTTCCGCACATGTTTTCTAACCGTGGATCATCCATGCTGGAATAAATATGGACAACCCCACAAATGGTGCCCAGACGTGGGGCTGGAGGAAACCTTAAAATAGGTATGGCAAACCTCTAAATCTTGCCTTTTCTTCTCTATTCTCTCTCTCTCCTAATAATCTATCTTTTGGGCCTTGGAGCCTTCTCTCCCTGCTGGTTCAGTGGATGGGAGGGTGACCTGGAACATGTGGCTTTGCATCAATGGAGGAAAACTGCAGGTTCTGTTGGCTCAGAGAGAGTATCCCATTTCTCTCCAGGCAATGTGCCTCCTGAACTTGAGTCATTCCTGCAGGCTATAAAAGCCAGTGACTTCAGGGCTGATGTTTAATATCAAGGCTTAGTAGCCATGCTTGGCCTTGGAAATCTTTTTATAATTCTTACGGTCTAAAAATAAAGCTTTGTGTTTTAATTTCCAAAGAAAAAAAAAAAACTAGGGCTTCATCCCCTACGTGAGGAACCATAATCCTCAGGGTTCAGATCCAGGTTTACACTTGTTCATATGTTAAGTTTTCTCCAGGTAGCTCTAGGCTCAGCCAAGGGGAGCCCACATTCTTTCTGATGCAAATTAAAACTTTCACAGAACCACCCTACCAAGAGCAGTTTTTTTTTTTTTTTTTCAGATAATTTTAAGCCATGGCCACTTAATATCTTTCTCTTAAATTTTGTATACAAAATCTGTTTTTAGATAAAAAGTGTATTGCTCTCTTGTCTTTCTTGTTGGATTTTTTTTTAATTTTATTTATTTATGTATGTGTATGAATTACTTCTGCATGCAAGTTTGTGCACCCGTGTCATAGAATGCCACGGAGGTCAGAAAGAGGGTGTCGGATTCCCCTGGAACTGGAGTTCTCCTGGAACTGGAGTTTTCAGATGGTTCCAGCCGCCATTGGGTGCTGGGGACGAACCCGGTCCTCTGCAAAGAGCGGTCAGTGCTCTTAACCACTGGGCTATCTCTCCAGCCCTCTTGTGGATTTTTTTGTTAACTATTTCTAAATCTAACTCTTCCTACCTAACCTGCCAGCTATTTGTGGATCCAAAATTGGGGTTCAGCTAGCTGTATCACTTAAGTAATTCAATCTATTTCAACATGCTTAACTTAAATGTAATATTTTTACTTAAACCCAGTACCCTAGATATCTTTTGAGTAAAATATGTGCACAATTAAAATAATTGGTTGATTCAATTTTATCTTGATATTTTTAAATGTGTTTTCACCTTAAAGATTTTTTCCACAGAATTCCTGATACACTTGGTTTGTGCTTTGGCACCACCAGCTGGTATGCTGTGCACATACCAGCTGCCAGACGAGCACATGGTGTCTGAACAATTTATCTAAATCATGCCCTTTAAATTTTGACTTACAGTAACAGTCTTTTAATTTCATCATTTTGGAGACAAAATACATGGATTTCTAGGAGAGTTTACAGGCCCTGGAGTTCTAACAAAAGAAACCTGCTCTGATGAATTGTTTTTGTTTTGTTTTGTTTTTAAGAACTATTTAGTAAAAGCCTCTTTAACAATATTAATTTAATATTTTGGTTCAATTTAAATGAAAAAATTTTTTAATTTCATTTTTTAATGATGCTTTGTGTATTTCATACATCATTTTCCAATTCATTCAGCATATTTCCCTTTCCCTTCCCCCCCACCCCATCCCACCCCAGATAATGCATTCTGCCATAACTGTCCTGCATCTTTCTCTCAGGTTTTATTTTCATTTTTCAACATTAAGTAATAATTTTGAGTACAAGCATCCTTCATGTAAAAAACCAATTTGCAGGCAGTTGTGCCCAAACCCA
The DNA here is from genome assembly GCA_009823505.1 of Rhizomys pruinosus. NCBI lineage: Eukaryota > Metazoa > Chordata > Mammalia > Rodentia > Spalacidae > Rhizomys > Rhizomys pruinosus. The sequence continues at coordinate 2,365,708 of VZQC01013319.1, read as the reverse complement.
TACAGCCCATGGGTACCACCATCCAGCAGGGGGGTTTGTATGTTCAATCAAGTTGATCAAATGAGTGTCCAGTCTATATTGTTGTAGTTTCACTATTCACCCCAATTGCAGCCCTTACATTCTACCACACCCCCTCTTCCGCAGATTGTTCCCTAGGCTTAGAAAAGGGGCACAGGTGGATGAGAAGCAAAACAGTCTACTTTCTCTGGAGATGATGTCTTGGTTTCTGGTCAATTCTGGCTGTTTCCTTTCATGGGCTGACAGTTTGTCCAGGAATAACTTCTCAGTCCTACTAATGAAGCACAAGCAATTAGATATATAGGTATCTAAACAGTACTAATTCTTATGGTATGTTACTTTGGTATAGACACAGATGTTTGGATGGTATGTTAAGCCATGAATTACATTTTTTTCTGTTAAATATGACAGGGTCTTACTGTGTCTTATAACATCTCCTAACTGTTAGAGGATGTAAGCTTGTGGCATCAGCTGTGGGTTATTCCTCCAAAGAGAAGAGCTAATAGCCAATTAGATTTGGATATACAGACAAGGCTGCCACTGCTGCACCATATTTCTCAGGCAGGTGAGGTGTGGCTGTGCTGACAGAGGAGTCTTGCTTGACTCAAGAGACCTATATTTGCTTTATTGGTTTAGTGGCCTTTGTAACACTCTGGTATTCCAGAGACCATCTGTACACTTGCAAGTGTGGTCTCAATACATCTTTCCCATGTTTAAATCAGGTCTTGACAGCAGGGCCTTTATTGCCTCTCTTCTTGCAGGTATCCCAGTTTAGAGGCAAGGAGCCCTTTACTTTTTTGGGGGCTTGGATCCCCTGGCCACATCTCCTTGGTAGATAATCCATTGCTGATGTCAGAGCTCCTGTATTAATATATTTTGCTTAACGGCTGAGAAAGAAAAGATACAGCTTTGCATTGTGTAGGATGTACCAGAAGTGCCAGCAGAAAGGTTGCCCATCTGAACATTGAAAGGAAGAAACCTTGGATTGCTGCAAACATCAAACCCTCTGTGGATCCTACTTGTAACAACAAACTATATTATTAATGAGTCCTAACTGAAACTACCTTCTAGGTGCTGCAAAGAGTTTTAACACAAGAGATTTCTTACCTCCCCCAACAAAAAAAAACAAAGGAGAAATATTGATGATGATGAGGTCGTTCACCCAACTGTAAATAAATGTTGGGTCCAACTTTTATAGAGATGAGGTAATCTCTTATAAAACCAGTAAATAATAACTGTCCTCTTAATTAAGGACTAATAGACATAGGAACTTGTTGAAAAAGATTATTCCTCTATATCCAGAAACCAAATATAATACTAAAAGTCTCCCTTAAGTAGATGCGAAAAAATTATTTTAAATAAGGAACTAAGTTTTTACGTTTCTTTAAGCCCATCTTCAAAACTGGTGTGTATGTTTGTGAGTAAATGCAAGTTACCTGTTTCATTCATTTACAATTCCTACAGGTTTAAATTCAATTAGGTGACCAAACTGTAAACAAAGATACATTCAACTGATAAAGACTGTTTTATAACCTTCTTAGTGTTAACAATTTTTAATTGGGTTTATAGGAATGCATAATATTCAGTTTAGTGATAAATTGTTGTTGATTATTGTTGGTAATTGTTATTAATAGTTATAATTATTGTTATTGAATATAATTACTAATAAAAATTCATAATAATTCAGTCTAATAATAAATTGCTCATTGTTGTTGGCTATTATTGACAATTATTCATAATAATTATTAATGATGATTGTGACTAATAATGGTTAATAATTATTGATAATTGATAATAATTAATAATGGTTTATAATTTATTGTGATTTTTGTTGTGATTATAGATAATTATTATTCTCCAAAGTTCTTATAATAAACAAGATAAATCAGTTTCCAAGACTACAAACAACTTTGAACTGTCTACTTTTGGGCACCCTCCTCTAACTTTGGCTTATAAATAGGACAGGGACAGTTAGACATGGCCGATAGGGAACAGCCTAGAGATAGTTAAACCATAGGGACAGGATAGGGAAGAATAGAGTGACTTTAGGGATAGTTCATTGAAGGCAAGTGGTTGGGAATGGACCTAAGAAGTGGCATATGGATCTCAGCTATTCTGTGTTACTAGACCATTATTCTAATTATGTAAAAATAACCCTATGACGGGCTGGAGAGATAGCCTAGCGGCTTAAGAGTACCGACGCTCTTGGCAGATGACCCGGATTCGATCCCCAGCCACCCACATGTGCGGTCCGCAGCAGAACCATCTTGAAACTCCCATTCCAGGAGAACTCCAGTTCCAGGGGAATCCGAGACCCTCTTCTGACCTCCGCGGCATTGCACGACACGGGTGCACAGACCTGCATGCAGACAATACATTCATACACATACAAAAATAAAAAAAAATAAAAAAAAAATAACCCTATGACAAATTATAAAATTTCATGTTTCTTATTGAACATCAAACAATAATGTGGCTTTCTCTCTTTATTATGTATGTATGTATGTATGTACGTATGTGTGTATGTATGTATATGTGCACATACATGTGTGTATGGATGTGTGTACATGTGTTCTAAGTATATTTTAATGTTAACAGCTATAATACCAGTAAAAACACTGCCTCTGAGTTGGAACTTGGCACTTCCTTCTCAAGATGCAGATTTATATTAAACAGCTGTGATGGTTAATCCTGGGTGTCAACTTGACTGGACTAAGGAACAAATCAGAGAAAAAGGATCTTCGGTTGGACTACCTCAACCCTGGTGGCCCACCCCAAATGTGGGCGTTACCTTCTGCTGGCAGGTAGTATTAAAGGCCATGGCAGAGGGAGCTGGTCCCTTTTTTCCTGTGGCTTGCCTCTCTCTTGCTAGTTTGTCTTGCTGCTGTGATCAACCCTTCAGATCCCAGCGTGTACTGAGACCAGCAGATCTCCTGGAATCCATCGGGCTTTCAGCACCAGATTGGGACTACTGAGACATCCAGCCTTGTGGACTGAGCAGAGCCCTGGATTCTCAGCCTCTCCAGTGTGGCGCAGCTATTGTTGGACTCCTTGAGCTCTGTCATGTGAGCAAATCAATAAATTTGTATATAGCTATATATTTGTCCTGTTGCTTCTGTTTCTTTAGAGAACCCTGACTAATACAACAGCCAACACATAATTCAATTTCAATAAAGGTTGACCAGAGACCCTGTAATGCAGACATAAAACTTGAGATCTTAGGAAAAAGACAAAAATAAAAAAAAGAGAGCATCATTTTTTGGCCTGTCTTCAATTCTGACAGGCAGGCGCACATGCTCTGTGGATGCCACTACTTTTGGCACTCCTCAAAGACATGAGATACATCTTTTTTACTTTTTAGCCTTCCAATGTGGACTGAGGACTGCTGAGATACTCAGCTTGTGAACTAAGCAGCTAATGGGAATTCAGCTTCCTCAGACTATGGACTGCCATTGTTGGATTACCTAGGCAGTATCATAGAGGGGGCATCAAGACAGGATGCATGCTTACTGGACTTCATTTGGGGGCACACTATTTAAAGCAGAAGCACATCAGTAAGGGTTTCCTTCTGCATAAGGTTTTTTTTGTAGTGTAATGTCTTAATCATAGTCTACCATCAAATATTTTAGGAGTATCTTTAATGTTTAGATAGTATGTTAGCAGCATGCAATAATTACATTATAAGTTCTCAGGCAGAGGCAGTCTACTGCAAGGACTTCCTTTGCTGCCAGTTATCATAAGATGTTTAAAGTTAGAAAACTGAATAGCAACACTGAATACTGTAGAAATGCACTTTGCTCAGTAATACTTGAGTTGTTGCAACATTAGATTATCCATTTGGTTGTTACAGAAAATCCTTAACTGTAATTGATAGTTGTTGCTGTGATAATATACTGCCTGTATTTCTACCTCTAGTAATGGGCTTTAATGTAATAGATTTCAATATCCTTGAGCCTGGGCAAGTACACAAGCTTTTTAAAAAGAAACATGGTTTATTTGCACAAAACTGATCGGATTTGAGAGACCATTAATGCCTTTCAAGTGGTTTTTGTGGGTGTGAAACAAATGGTGAAAATTTGAATTGTTCCCTTATTATAGTATTGAAATTAAGTCTACTTAATTTATCAAATCATGTTCATGCCCTGATTTTATATACTTATATCTATCAATAAACATTGTGATACTTGAAAAATAAATAAATAAAATAAAAAAATTAAAAAAGAAAAGAGAAACACCAATATATAATATAAAAAAATAATAAAAATTCATTGAACATCTTGATGGATCTACACTGCCACCTACTGGTTACACACTTTCAACAGCTGAAACAAAGATGGAACCAGGTTTTCATAGTATTAAAGTGTTAGTAAGATTTGGGGTTTTCAAGAATAAAATTTAAAAATTTTTAAAAACTTAAAAATTTTTTAAAAATGTGAATTCCCATTAACATCATTATGGAATTCCCAGCTGCCTTTTTTTAATTATTGCACACATACAGGCCAAGGCAAGACTCCATTTCATTTGGGTGGCCAGTGGGTTGGAAAAAGCTTCTAGTGAGGACCACCAATCTGGGTAGCTGGTGTTGTGAGTGGATATAGGCTGAAGATAGGCCTACAGCCATCAGCCCAAAATTTCTGTCCAGGGTTCAGCAGTCTCTGGGCAAGTGGAAAGTCACGGCCAAGAGTGGGAAATGTGTCTTGTCCCAGGCTAAGGACCTGAGTTGGAAGTACAGGTCGGATTACAGAAGTAACTGACTGACCTCCGTGCTGAGGGGTCAGTTTCCCACAGTGTCTGTAAAGCAGGCTCTGGGTTCCCCTTCCCTTAGCAGGACTGCACTGTACCTGCTCATGGCAAAGGAAGCTTCCTAGAAGCTCCCACAAAAGAAAACAAATCATGATGGCAATGGAATTGTTCCTTAACTACAAAATTACCAACTGCTATGTTAACAATTTCTCATGGGGCATATATCACCAGGACTTAATTAACTAATGGGCATAAGAACTGTAAAAGAAAATTTTATTAAGAGCTAGATATTGAAAAATCTTTAAAGCAGGTTTTTATGCCAGGCCTGGAGAAGGCATCTCCAAGAACTTGGAGGAAGATGGTCCTTAAAATCCACTCTGTAAGGTTTGCAGTTTAAAATGGTATATTTAAAAATAACATATATTGGGGCTAGAGAGATGGCCTAGTGGTTAAGAGTGCTGACTGCTCTTGCAGAGAATCTGGGTTTGATCCCCAGCATCCACATGGTGGCAAAGAACTGTCTTAACTCCAGTTCCAAGGGAATCTGATGCCCTCTTCTGACCTCCGTGGCATTATATGACACAGGTGCACAAACCTACATGCAGACAGTACATTCATACACATAAAAAATAAATAAAATTTAAAAATAACATATTTATATAGAGAGGTATTCTAGTAGAGATTTATACAGAAATACAAAATGAACAATATAAGTTAATGGACTTAATTTCTCTGAAGTCACAGTCTAGTCATATAGTTTTAAAGAACAAAGTGTATATTTGGTTAAAATTTATTTGGCAGGTATTCAACTTTGCCCAAACTTTGTCTACCTATTTGTATTAGTCACTTTTCTGTTGCTGTGATAAAACACCACGACCAAGGAACTTATAAAAGGAAGAGGTTATTTGAGCTTACGATTGGCAGTTCCATGGAATTACAGTCCATTGTGGCGGGAGGCTTGGTGGCTGGATCTGGAGCAGCAAGCCGAGGGTCACATCTCGCAAAGAGCACAGGAAACAGAGAGAACAACTGTAGACCACGAGGCTTGTTAAAACTCACTAAGCCTGCCCCCCAAAACGCACTTCCTCCAGCACGGCCACACCTTCTAAGACCTCCAAAAACAGTGCTACCAACCGGAGACAAATGTCTGAATACTTACAGCCTATGGGGGACACTCATTCAAACCACCACATTCCACTCCCTGGCCCCCATAGGCCCCTGACCATATAAAATGCAAAATGCATTTAGTCCAACCTTAAAAGTCCCCATAGTCTTTACCAGTTTCAATGCCATTCAAAAGTCCACAGTCCAAAGTCTCTTCTGAGACTCAGGCCAATCTCCTAACTGTAAGCTCCTGTAAAATCAAAAGGCAAATTACATACTCCCAACGTACAGTGGAACTGAATACACATTCCCATTCCAAAAGGGAGGAATAGAGGCATAGTGAGGAAATACTGGACCAAAACAAGACCGAAAACCAGCAGGGCAAACACCAAGTCCAGTAGCTCCATGTGCAACTTCTGGGACTTGACTTCCAAAGGGCTTAGATGGCTCAGCTCTTCCAGCTTTGCTTGCAACATACATCTCTTTCTTAGGCTGGTACCACTCCCTGTATGCAGCTCTCCTTGGCAAATATCTCACAGGTCTGGCATCTCGAATGTCTTCTTGGGGTCTCCGCTGCCAACCAGGCTTCACATTCACAGCTTCACGCAATGGCCTATCAGGGCCTTCTTTATTCAGGGACACCCCTGCTGTACTCTGCCTGACCTTGGCAGCTCTCTGAAACTGTGGAGGAAGAACTGATGACCCCTTCACTCTTGCAAACTTCATGCCTCTAAAGCCAGCACCACGTGAATGAAATTGCCGAATTTGGCTGCAAGTTCGGGATGGACTCTCTCCTACTTTAACCACATTTGCAAATTTTCTCTGCCCTGGACTTGTTGGAGCAGAAAACCCTTTCAGTATTTTCCTTTCAAAAGTTGGAGGATTAGCTGGGTGTGGTCTTGCCCTGAAGGTACTGATTCTGTTGTTTACTTGTAAATCTCGAGGCCTCTCCTTAATCACTTTAATCTCACCTTTCCCATTGTTTACTTGTAAATAGCTAGGCCTCTCCTTAATCACTTTAGTCTCCTTATCAAAAGGAACCTCTCCTTCACATGCCTTGGCCCCACCTTTAATCTTCCTAGTGCAGTTTTCAGATCCAAACTGTACATTCTGCATTTCTTTCTGCCCCATCTGCTCTTCTTCACTGTAGATCTGTACAATATTCACCATTAATAGCCACGCCACCATTTCTACATTAGGCTGTCTTGAAATATCCTCCGCCAAAGACATCAGTCCATTGCTTTTCAACTTAGCATCAGGCAAGCATTTGGGCTGTGGGCAAACTGCTGCCAGACTCTTTATCAAAATATCCCAGTTGCTGCCTAAGTCTTTATTTTCCTCTGGAACTACATTTTTTGCAGCAATGCTTTCTTCCAGGCTTCTACTAGAATGGCCCTTTAAGCTCTGCTTACAGTAGTCAACAGCTTTTCTAGCCCAAAGTTCCAAAGTCTTCCACATTTCTCCAAACATCCACATGGTCAGGTTCTTCACAGCCAATAGCCCACTCTCTGGTACCAAATTACTGTATAAGTCACTTTTCTGTTGCTGTGATAAAACACCACGACCAAGGAACTTATAAAAGGAAGAGTTTATTTGGGCTTACGATTGGCAGTTCCAGGGAATTAGAGTCCATTGTGGTGGGAGGTGTGGCAGCTGGATCTGGAGCAGCAAGCCAAGGGTCACATCTCGAAAAGAGCACAGGAATCAGACAGAGCAACTGTAGACCACGAGGCTTGTTAAAACTCACTAAGCCTGCCCCCAACAACGCACTTCCTCCAGCATGGCCACACCTTCTAAGACCTCCAAAAACAGTGCCACCAACTGGAGACAAATGTCTGAATACTTACAGTGTATGGGGGACATTCATTCAAACCACCACAACATTATAGGATATTTTAAGACTTAGTAAAATTATCTATATTAGTTAAATTTGGTTGAATGTTTTGGTGGAAATGGTAATACATTTGAACTAATAGGGAATATAAAATGTTGTTTTATTTATAATTTGTATTGAATTTCCAACAATAACTTTGGGGTTAAGGTACACAAATGGTCTCTATATTTTTTCTGTGTTATACAGTATCACCTTGTAACATTTTCTTTTACCTGTAGGATAATTTAACTAAAGGAATTAAGTTTAAATTTACTTCTCAAATAAATAGCATACAGTCAATGATAAACAGTTTGGGTGAATTTGATGAAAACTTATACCTTGGTTCCTGTTTATAGGTATGTATATAAGACAACTTAGGCATCTATAGGTCAAAATATAAAAATTTAAAAAACAAAAAGAGGGAGGTGGTAGAGTACTCCCTCTGGGATGCAAATGGAAAACTCTGTATTCCAAACCTTTTGATAAATTTTCAATTTTGAGATCTTGAAATGAACAATGGGAGGAGATCTGTATGTTCTCACAGGTAAAAACACCAACCTCAATGCCTGAAAATGTATGACTTTTGGCTGTGCAGGATGGACTGGGAAATGCCAGCAGAGAGGCTGACCTATCTGAACATTAAAGGAAGAGGAACCTCAGACTGCCTGAGTCACAGACACTGATCATCTCTCTGAATTCTATTTGGGATAACTGTTTATAATGTGCCCTAATGAAGTTTACCTTCCAGATGCCGAGAAACCTTCCTACCTCTCCCTTTTATAGGAAAAAGAAAAACATGATGATAATGAAGTCATTCCCTAACTGTAAATTAGAGCCATCTGTTAGAGTGGTAATTTCTTATAAAACAGGTATAACTACTTTCTTTAATTGACTGATAGACATGGGAACTATGAAAGGATAATTCTCTATTCAGAGCCAAATGTAATAGTAAAGTCTTTATAAGCTATGTAATTAAGCAAAATATATTAATACAGGAGAGCTCTGATATTAGAAATGGATTATTCTGTCAAGGAGAAGTTGGCTAGGGGATCCAAGCCCCCAAAAAGAAAAAGGCCTTTTGCCTGTAAACTGGGGTCCCTGCAAGAAGAGTGGTGGTTAGGGCCTACTGTTGAAGACCTGAAGCATGGGAAAGATGTATTGAGACCGCACTTGCAAGTATACAGTTGGTCTCTGGAATACCAGAGAATGTTACCAAAGGCCACAAAAGCAACAAAGCAAAATATTGGTCTCCTTGGGTCAAGCAAGACTCCTCCATCAGTATCAGCTACACCTCAATTGCCGGGAAATACTGTGCAGCAGTGGCAGCCATATGTCTGTATATCCCCGATCTAATTGGCAATTAGCTCTCTCCTTGGAGGAACAATTCATGGCTGATGCCATAAGCTTACATCCTCCAGTGGTTAGGAGATGTTATAAGCCACAAAAAGAACTTGCTACCCTTTACAGAAAAGCCACAGTTCATGGCTTAGCATACCATCTGAACATCTGTGTCTTTGCCCACAACTTAGCTTGCCATAATCATTAGTACTGTTTAAATGCCTGTACATCTAATTGCTTGTGCTTTGTTAGTAGGATTAAAAAGGTACCCCTGGATAAACTGTCAACCCATGAAGGGAAACAACGTGAACAGACTAGAGTCCAAAATGACATCTCCAGAGAAAATAGACTGCTTTGCTTTTCACCCACTTGTGCCCCTTTCCCAAAGCCTAGGGAACAACCCGCAGAAGAGGAGGCATGATAGAATGTAAGGGCTGCAGAGATTGGGGTGAATTGTGAGACTACAGAAATACAGACTGGACTCTTATTTGATCAACATGCTTGTGCATACAAGCTTCTCCAATTGGACTATGGGAACCTTGGATTGTTCAAAATTTAGACATAGATAGTTGCTAATTGGTGTTACATGAATGTTACTTACATTTATTGCTTGTGCTTGACAATTGGTTCACTTCACGATTGGGTTTTTTGGATATTAATTGGCCTTAGTGTGAAAATAAAGTTTCAGGTCTGACCTGCCCCCCACTGCCTGGCACTCAAAATAGGCTTGAGCAGCTGGCTATTCAAAACTCAGGTTCCTTTGTGTTGTTAGCCTCGCCCATGGGCTCCCCTGCCTCTCAGAAAAATTAAAAAAAAATTTAAAGGGCGAGATGTGGGAAAACTTAGTTAAGATGGGTTGCATTCTAAACCAATGCGATCTCCCTGGCTACACCCATGGGGTGGGATGTAATGATGAAAAGGTTTAGGATGTGGCCCTGGGAGTTGAGTCATGCTGTCTATATAACCAGACATTTTGTAATAAAGCTCTCTCTGTATTTGGACCTTAAAAAAAAGAAATAAAACTATAACTATAAAGAAATCCTGAAGTTCTAAAATAAAAAGCCAAGGCAACAAATTTCTAATGGTAGAATTATAGGCACAACGACGCCTGGGGATGCCATTTTAGATGTGCTGTTTGACAACTCATTTGGTGGGAAGAATTTCTCTCAAGAAGCTTCCTTTTCTTTACACCCAGGCAAGTCAGAAGATACAGGTATCATTCAGTTCTTGCTCAAGGAAATGTGGTGTGGACAAGTCCAGGCCTTGCCTTTCAACCCTCTCTTTTGTCATGGCAGTTGATTGCCAAGTTCTTGGTCAACTGTCAAAAGGAGATGCTTTGAAACTGTCAAACACAGATCACCTCAATGTTTTCCCCTCCCCTTTCTGTTGCTAAGAGATCCCTGATTCTCTGCAAGGTAAATATGAGCCCAGTTAAGATCATCTTTATATTCCCTTGAAGGTAGGTGTGACCACGTGCCCAAGTTGTGGCCACTGAAACAGGGATGAGGTTTTGATAGTATCCCTTTCTAAATAAAAAAAAAAAAAAAAAAAAAAAAATAAAAGCAAAAAGCAAAGCTTAGCAGGGGGGTGTTGTGTGTTTCACCCTCCACTATTCCTTTACTTCCTCTCTGGAACACAGACGTGATGCCCGAAAAAGGCAACAATTTTGTAGCCCTGAAGATACAAGCCTTATATTAAGAAGACACACACAGCATCTGAATTCTCTGAGGATGGAAGCTATCATATAAATGCTGTCAGTAAGCTTTCAGACTTTTTTTTCACTTAAGAAGAAAGAAACTCTTGTTAGGTTAAATCACGGAGGCTGAGATTCTGTAAGAACCCCAGAGGACACAGCTTCACTCTCAAGAGGTCATTATCTGTGCCTCATTCAGATTTCTACCAAACAGGAGACTTGGAATCCTCCCTGAGCTATAAGGGAAGGGAGCTGAAATACCACTGATAGGATCCTGGTAGGAGGCGATGGGACATGATTACAGGAATACATTATAAAGATACAGTACAGTCTTTTTCCGGTAAGCAGAACCTGTAGGGGCTATTCCCATTTATCTGCTCTTAGAGGTGCCTGCTACCTCCAGAAAGATGAGACTTATTCATTCAAGAGAGAAAAGTCAATAGCAGGGTAAAAGGAAGCTGAGTGGGTGCCACGGGGTCCCATTTGTATAGAAAAGGCAAAATAAATGCATGATTATTTTCTTTCTAAACCAGCTTTCAAAATGATGAGTTGGCTTTCTCTCAACCATTAACAGTTACCAATCTGTTGGGTTGTTTGTGGAAACATTGCAAACTTACATGACAGAGCTTGAAGAACTGCAATGAGCTTTTCCTGATGTTCTAGTTGGCTTGTGGTGCTCCATGGTAGCCACTCTGGATAATTTCCAGAGCCTTTCTGATGCCATCCTAGTATTAGTTGTTTTCTTGCTTCCTTTTTTTTTTCATTTTTTAAATTTGTTTATTATATTTTAAGGGATTCACAATATAAGAGCACAGTTGTTTTCAGATCACATTGATGTTGCTCAGTTTGCCATACAATTAGGTAATTGGTGCCATACAATTAGGTAGTTGGTGCATCCACAGATGAGGGATACCATTTGTCGTTTGTTTTTCTGGGACTGTGTTACTTCACTCAGCATGATATCTTCTAGCTCCAGCCATTTACCTGCAAAGCTCATGATGTCATCTTTCTTTACCACTGTGTAGAACTCCATTGTGTAGATGTACCACATTTTCTCTATCCACTCGTCAGTTGAGAGGAACTTGGGTTGGTTCCAGCTCCTTGCTATTCCTGGCTTCCTATAGAGATTGGCTTCATCATGGGGACACGCAGTAGAAGGACAGGTATGAAACACAGCTAGCCAGAAGTCAGTAATTTCTCAAAGGCAAGAAAGATGGCCCCATAGATGTTCACAGTATTCTTTTATTACAATTTGTGTATGTTTGCAATTCCAAAATTAAATGTAAAGATTTGCCCAGTGTGCTGGCGCACCCCTTTGATCCCAGCACTTGGGAGGCAGAAGCAGACAGATCTCTGTGAGTTCAAGGCCAGCCTGGTCTACATAGAGAGCTCCAGGCCAGCTGGGACTCAAGGGATACCCTGTCTCAAAAAGACAATTAAAAATAAATAAATAAATAAATAAATAAATAAATAAATAAATAAATAAAATAAATTGTAAAGATTCTTTTAAAAGTTCTGGCCAATGACTTTCAAAATAGAAATGTTAGTTCCTTAGTAAGACAATAGCTTTGCTGGGAGAAAGGCTCTCAATTCCCAAGTGCCCCTGGACTTGGCAAGGTCAGCCCAAAGGTCTGAGCAAGCCTCTGATGAGCTGGAAAGCTGATCCGGTGGAGGACAAGGAGGGCCCCAAAGCCTGGGAAAACCTCCCCTGCCTCCCAAGCTGGGGTCTCTTCACCCAGTGGGTAGAACCAGTTTGTAGCATCTCCGGCTCATCGCCTTGATCCCCAGTGAGCTGGACTCCTGGAGTTTCTCCTGGTTTCACCTGGAGTTTCTTTGCAAACACGCAGGAGAAAGCACTGGCTGGGAATCCGGTGACAAAGTCAGAACCCTGTCAGGGACATGAAATGACCCTGTGTCTTTGGTCCCAGTGTCATCACGCAAGTAATGAAAGGTTAGTCTGCCAGACCGACCACCCTTCCGTGCCTCGTCCCTGCAAAACCGAGTCTCTAGACCGCGAGACCTGGGAAGCCTGTCCCAAGGCCCGTATCTTTCCAATGACCATCTTTCCCACCCTGCACATTAAAGAACGACTGCTGTCACTGCACCTAATTGGAGCGGAGGTGCCCAGCATGGGTGACCCTGAAGTTGACAGCACTTTCAGGCTTCGTGATGCGGGCGCGTCACCGACCTGTACCATTTCTCCTCTCTGCCCTTGCTCACTCGCACACCCTGACTCTGGCCCACTGCGGAGAAATCCGCCCGGCAGAGGCGGGCGTGGCTGGCGCGGAGGTGCAGGGCGGTTGGCGCACGGCGGAGGGCGCGGAGCTGCGGCCCACTCCCGCACCGCCCGTGGAGAGGGAGGGGCCCAGGCCCCGGCGCCGCCCGCCGCCGCTCGGTGTCCTCGCGAGCCCAGCCCTGGTGGCGACAGCGGCGGCCGGCGGGAGCCCGGGCCTCCGAGCGGCCGGCGGAGGCGGCGTGCTGGTGCTGCTCCGGATGCGGGTGAGTGCTGCTCGCTGCGGTGCAGCCGCGGAGTTGCGGCCCGGGTGGGTGGCGCGCACCGGGTTGCTGCAGGCTCACAGGTGGCTCCGCCACGGATGTGGCGCCCCAGGCCCGGCTCCGAGTTAGCCAACTCTCCCCGAGCCGAGCCGGCATCTGGCCCTGGCTGATCGAGGGGCACGGGGCAGAGCCTGCTGTGGGAGGGGATGTGCAGAGGGGCGCTCCTTCCCCAGACACCCACAAACCATCCTGGGAAATGCGAAGCAAGCACCACCCCAAACACGTCGCAGCTTGCAGCTCGCAGGTGGGGTGGCTACCCTTCTATTTTATTTTCTTATTTACCCGCCAGGGGAAAAGTTTAAGATGATCAAAGCCAAAGTTGGGGCGCAGCTGGGGGCTGTGGTCGGCACATCCCACGGAGTAAAGCAGTGGGTTTGCAGTGAGAGCTCACCCTGGAGATGATCTTGCACCTGCACCAGGGAGCCCAACCCTGCCAGCAGCCCTGGCCGGGCACTGTGACAATCCCTAGAGGGCAGCGAGTGGCTTAATAATGGGTGGTCAGCTTAGGCAGCTTCAGCAGCCCCAGCCTGGTGGGTTTGGGTGTGCGAGGAGCAGCGGCGACTCAGCCTGCAAGGACTACAACAGCCTCGCTCTGCTCTGAAAACCTGGGCTCCAGCCACTGCTTAAGTGGTGTGTGTTTAATTATCATATTTTATACTTGAGGTGATCTCAACGAATGCAGGAGGAAAAGACCCCCACAGCTTTTAAAAGCTAGTTTTAGAAGGGAGTCTTTGCCCAAAACAGCCGTAGTGTCCTGTACTTTATATAAAAGATCGGTGTCGGAGCTACCGGGGCAGGCTTTATGGACAGAGATTTTGCTGCAACTTGCATGTGTTTACGAAATACACATTTGGCCTCTTGAAATAGCCCCCTGGTCACCTCACTGCACTGAGCATTAAGCTATTTAAGATAGGACTAAAGGTGTATACGGGTTTGTTGTTGTTTTAGCTTTAGTTGAAAACAATATATAGTTGATCTAAGAAAACAGCTTCTTCATGTCACCAGAATGGTTTTTTATTTAAATTTTTAAGAGCTGTTTTACTGTATCTGATAAGAGACAGTTTGATGAAAAATAATACCCTGGGCTTGTTATATGTTCAGAAAAGCAACATTACCTCCTCCCAAACTCAACACTCTGTAAATGATAGGTTCAATCAGAAAATGCACCTACAACAGGGAATTATATAATTGTTCTAGAAGAAAACATAATGAATAGTCAGTTGTCGAGAACTTGGATAGCTCAGAAAGAAGGATCCTTTTAGACCTAGAAGGTGGCACATGATTTCAGATGGATAAATTGATTTCTAGAAAAAGTTTAAGCTTACACACATCTCCACTGTCTGCATGTAACATTGGATTTACCAAAATGTTTACATGGTTTCATGCATATATGAATGTAAGTGCCTACTGTGTGCCACTGCCTCTTCTGAGTGCTACCTATGTTTTAACTTGTTTTGAAGCAATTTGTGAGAATGTAGCTCATTGGCAGAGCTATTGCCTGGGATGTTTGAGACCCTTGGTGTGGCCCTAGGTGATAGGGACTATAATTGTCCCTGGTGTATGGGTGTGTGTGCGTGTGTGTGTGTGTGTGTGTGTGTGTGTGTGTGTGCTGCTAGGGGTCAAACCCAGGGCTTTACACATGCTAGGCAAGCACTCAACCACTTAGCCAATTTCCTAACCCTGGTCCCTATTTTTTAATTAAGGGAACTTGGTGCTGGAGAAATGACTCATCAGTTAAGAGCACACACTACTCTTGAAGAGGACTTGAGTTCAGGTCCTAGCAACCACATCCAGTGACTCGCAACTGTGTGTAATTCTGGTTCCTGGGAAACTGATGCCCTCTTCTGGACTCCATGAGCACCTGCACTCACATGCAAACATACCCCCCAAACACACACACACACACACACACACACACACACACACGCATACATGTATGTATAATTAAAAATAAAATAAAATGTGGCACAGAAGACTTGAGTAACTTGCCCATGATCACATAGAGCAGGATAGGACTTTTTCATATCTGCAAAGTTATTTTCTCAGAAAAAATAGATGATTCCATGATTTACTTATCTTTGTTTTTATCTTTATTAAGCAGAGGTGTTTCCCATGAAGATTTCCCATGAAGCATAAGAATCCCCAATTATAGAATTATGAGCACAAGAAACTAGAAAGCGAGGAAAAGCATGACAGAGCTGTCTGACTGAGCCTGAAGTGCGAAGACCACCCCACTGGAAGACCCAGAATGGCTCTGCACCAGAACACCACCATCACACTCCTGGAGAAATGGTGTTCCAAGGCCTCAGTGTCTGGCTGCAGGAGACATAATGTCAGGAAAAAACTGAGGCTAATTCGCATCCTTGGCCTTGTCGTGGGCCTGGTAGCTGTGAGCACTGTCCCGTTTTCAATCGGTGCCTTAACTGAGACAGACAGACAGAGCAACACAGGAGAGTCCAGTGATGTGAGTGGCTCTAGGGTAGCACAGGGTCACCGTCAAAGAACTCTCTTAGATTCAAAGGTCAAGATTCAAGATGACATTCCACAGCCACCTGTTTCTCAGGAAGACAAAGCTGAGAACAGTACTGGTGCCCAGGGAGACTACCCAAAGGACATCTTTTCCCTTACGGAGCGAAGAAAAGGTGCCATCGTTCTCCATGTCATCGGGATGATCTACATGTTCATAGCCTTAGCCATTGTCTGTGATGAGTTCTTTGTTCCTTCTTTGACTGTCATCACTGAAAAACTGGGTATCTCTGATGATGTGGCTGGAGCCACCTTCATGGCTGCAGGCGGCTCAGCCCCAGAACTTTTCACGTCCCTCATAGGAGTCTTCATTGCTCACAGCAATGTGGGCATAGGCACCATTGTAGGTTCAGCGGTGTTCAACATCCTCTTTGTTATTGGCATGTGTGCTATGTTTTCGAGAGAAATCTTAAACCTGACATGGTGGCCTCTCTTTCGGGATGTGTCCTTCTACATCATAGACTTAGTCATGTTGATCGTATTTTTCCTGGATAACGTCATCATGTGGTGGGAAAGCTTGCTGCTCTTAACAGCCTATTTTGCCTACGTGGTTTTCATGAAGTTCAACGTCCAAGTAGAAAAATGGGTGAAGCAAATGATAAATCGCACTAACATCGTCAAAGTGACAGCACCAGAAGCTCAAGCAAAGGTTGGTGGAGGTGGTCTGTAATGGTTACCTAGCCAGAGCTCTGAACTAGCATAGTTTTGAGATCAGCAGTTTTTCTTCTCTTACTGTGAGGGTGCTCTGGGGTGGAGTGGGTAATAGATTGCACTCTGGAGTTTTGTGAGAGCCAATGAAAATGGAAATAGAAAAATTATTAGGAAGCCATCCTTCTAGATGTCTACCAAGTCCCCAAGATACTTGCATCAGAGTTTTAAAAACTGTCGAAACAAGTTACATAAGCATCCCAGGGCACACTCAGCATTTACATGTTTCTATTTGGGGAAAATGGACCCAATGATTTTTGTGAGCAATTTAATTTTCATGGGCACCAGTGTATGTTTTTAGCCAGTGGCAGAAGTTAGCCTTTTAAATGAGATAAATGTGATAGCGATCAAGAGCCATCTATTTAAAGATGTTGACAGGAGAAAGTTTATGTCATCAAAGCTCTACCTTCTGCAGTAGTTTAGATCATTAAAGTGGTCATAGCTATTTGTCTTTTTCTTTTTAAATTCAATTTTATATCTGGGGCTGGTACAAAAGTGCTCTGTGACCAGCAACACCCCTAGGCCTAGGATGATTTTTTTTAAATCCACATACTCTTGTTTGAAATTACCAGTATCCACTGTGGAGGGCCGCCTCTGGACAGTAAATATGACCCAGCGTGCCATCACAGGAGAATTTGAGATAATGTTGCTTAATTAAGAACCAGATTGGTAAAGAGCTTAAAAGAAATTGACCTGAAGAAAATGTAAATTTGAAAGGGAAACAATAGATGAGAAGCATTGTAAAATTTTACGTAGTTTCATAGTTATATAGTATTCTGAGTTATAATATAAAATATGGTCTTTGAATGTGATTTTAACACAAAACCCAAGTATATATACAAACTTTCCCTGCTTGTATCTGGGAAGTTTCTTGAATATATAAAAAGCAGATTTTTGAGTAGAGATAAGAGCTTTGTCCACAAGAGAAGAAAATGATATTAATTTAAGTTATATACTTCCCTTATAGTTAAGTTAGATGGTCATAATTTTTGTAGTAGCTACATAATTGAAGCATATTGAAAAATATTAGTAATATCTACATATACACATATGTAGATACAATATACATATAAATATATATCTAAACAAGCAGAGGAAAGATGTTTCCATTGTTCTTATTGTGTCTGTGCATGATGGAGGGCCATGTGTACCACACGTGTGGCAGTCAGGACAGCTTTGTGGAGTCAGTTCTCTCCTCTCAGCTTTAGGTGGGTTCCAGAGATCTAACTTGGGTCACCAAATTTTTACAAGTGCCTTTACCTGCTGAGCTGGCTTTTGGGCCCCACATTTCTAGTATATTTTTAGAACCTTTTGGTTTGTTGGCATTTGTTAAAACCTGTGGTTTACAAAGTTGTTTAACATGATATATAGCAAGCAAACATTCACATGTGACAATTGAGGACACGCTGTTCATAGCACTTGACAGGGCCAGCCTTGGAGCTGCTGTCCTTGCTCTGCCTTAGTAACCAAAAGGATGGTCCTTCAAGCCTGTTTGAGTAGTTTGCTTAATAATATGTGGTTTATTCTGGTCAGAGTGCTGTACAGTTGTCAAGGAAAGACGTTTTTGAGAAGCAAGGTGATGATTTGACATCTTAGAAATACCCGAAGTATGTCAAGTAAAGGGTCTTTTGAAGAACTCAGGACTTTGGGGTTTTTATGCTACAGGCGATCTTTAGACACACACTTGGTTGACAGGTTGACAGTTATATTTGCAACATTTATAAGAAAAGAACTTGAAGAGAAATTCATTGGAATGGGGAACTGCTTTCATGCATGTAGAAAATAATTCTAACTGCAAGCTACAGAGTGTACTCGTCAATTATAAACTATTCATTGATGGAGTTTTAGCAGAATTTTCTTTTGCCCAGTTAGATGATTGTCATGTCACTTTGCTGATAATTTATTTCAGTACTTCAGGCTGACACTACTTAATAGGTGTTATTTATTTCTATAATTTTATATTGTGCTTAATATTGTATTCTTGGAAATTGGAAATTCTGAGTATACCCAGTTATAAAAGAAAGCTTATAATGATAATTATTTCTCCTATCCACCCATGTGTTTATTGCATTGTTTTCCTTTTGTACCACCCAGCTTTAATTTATTCCATTTCATTATTATTGTTTCTTTTGACATTTGGTAACTAATGGGAGTAGACAGATTTTTTTTCCCAGAACAGAGCTGTGTCCCCCAAACACTACTGTGCAATCATACATTTTCTAGTAGAATAGTGCATAAGAATATATTACTTCCTTCAGGAAATTTCGTGACTGCAATTTCACTTTTGGAACACTTCTGGATCTTTTTTAAAAATTTTAGCCCTTATCATACTCTGATTTCGGGGCCCCCTAAAGGCTTATTTCCCAGCCCTGAGCACAGATTGTCTCAGTAGGGCCACATATCAGAGTGTAGCCACAAGCCCTCCAGTGTGATGAGCTGACTTCTGCCTGAATGTCAACTTTGTAACAGAAATCAGTCCTCTGAGGTCATTAGAACACTTAGGAAGAGAGACACTACTCTTAATGTGGCCCCACTGACATCTACATGGCAAGGAATACACTATACAAGCATTAGAGCCACAAACGTTAGCATGTTTCCATTCAAAGTCACCTCCCTGCCTTGTTTGTGCAATTATGGGGCATGAGTTTGAAAAAGTGGAGGAAGCACGTTTTAGATAATCTTCCAAAGATCAGATCGTTCTTGCTACAGAGTCTTCAGCCTCACTGGGTCCAACACAGTTACATAGCTTTCAAATGACTTATTTCAATGGAGAAGTGGAAAAATCTTAATTTGGCTCCATGATACATGATCTGTACCAAGAGACTATAAACCTGGAGCAATTTCCATGGTGTTTCTTTTCATAAAGTATTGTATAGTACCATGGCATTAGGAGAGACCCCGGGGCTTTAATCCAGATAGGAAAGGCTTTCAACCCCATCTGTGCAGCAAACCCACTCGCCTCACAAGTTATTGAAACTGTGTGCCTCAGTTTCCTGTTTAGAAAATGAAAACCGCACCTACTTTATAAGGTTAAGAAAATTAGCAACTGAACACATGAAGGTTAAGCATCTAGTGTAGTCCTTGACAAATGTAGCAAGGTCAGTGAATTAGTTTCTCTTATAGTTTCATTCTTAAATGAAAAGTGAGTCAGAATAAATAATTTCAGATTCAAGACTTATAAAACATTCCCTAAAGGGTGAATTTACTCCAGTGGATCACTGAGTTAAATAGGTTGCCATATCCCCCAGGTGCATATATTTTCCATATTCTAATATTCATAAACCCTAGTTCATAATACAGTTTGCATGTTATCATAAACCCCAATACTTCCAATATCTAAACCTCAAAATACTTTTTGTCTGAAATTTTATTGTACAGAACTTTACTTGAAATAAGGAGTCCATTTGACAGGGGTTCAGAAATACCTGTGCTATGTGCAGACCTTTGTTTCAGGCATTTTTAATTATATGATTGGAACGCTCTTCTTCAAGCCCTTTGTTAGCTGCTTAATAATAAATTCGAATGGCACAGGTTGGAAAGCTGTCTCCTTTTAAGATATGCACACGTTTTCCAAGTGCCTGACCTGGGTGCTGGGTCCAGTTTTTGATATTTTACCATGCAAAGCTGCCCCTGCCCTGAAGGCAGCTGTCCATGGTATTTGACATCTTAGACTTAGCACAGTAATCTGACAGCAAGCCATCCAGGTTCTAATAAAGGGAGTGATCTAAATAAAGATGCTTAGAGCTGGGTAGTTGGGAACTAGACTTTTAAAATATGTTTTTATATAAATTTTTTATTATTAAACTTTTTCCATAGGCCATACATCATTTCTCAATCGAATCTATAGTTGCTTCCCTTTCCATGCCCTCCACCCCACCCGAGTCCCTGCACTCTGCCATGCATGTCCTGTATCTTTTTCTGAGTCTTTCCAGAGGATTTTTTCAGTTCTTTTGTTGTTGTTCTCTCCAACTTGTATTGCTACAGTATATACACATAGTATATACTGTACATACACAAATATATATATACATACATGCATACATACATACATACACATATCACTTGAATTGTAGGATTTTTTTTTCCTAAAAGATGTCATGTTTTCCTTAAGGAAGTGCTCGAAAGTTCCTCCTTGGCAACTCCAAACTATCAGTTCTGCACTTTTGCTCCACATGGGGGTCTTTCCCTCCCATGGTCCCCCAAATGAAGTCCAGTAAGCAGCGTCCTGTCTTGATCCCCCTGCACTGGTCTCCATGATACAGCAAGGTAGTCTAACAATGGCAGTCTATATTCTGATGAGGCTGACATCCCCTTAGCTGTTTAGTCCACAAGCTGAGTATCTCAGTAGTCCCCATCTGGCATTGAAGGTTTGGAGGATTCTTGGAGAGACATGAGTCCTCAGTCCATATTGGAAGGTTACAAAGCTGTGTCTCATGTCTTTGAGGAGTGCCAAAAGTGGTGGCAGCCACAGAGTTGATGCACTTGCCAGTAAGAATTGAAAACAGGCCAAAACAGTACTCTCTTTTTTTCTTTTTGTCTCTTTACTAAGATCTCAAGTTCTGTACCTGCAGTACAGTTTCTCTAGTCTTACTGATTATTTATATCTGATTGTACTTTCCTTTTGGATGCTTAAGGCCACACGGTTAGCCCAGATTAACCAAGGTTTTTGTCTTCTCAAGGTCAGTTGAGGATCTGGTCCTCAGGGGTCTCTCAGGGTTGAGGGTGGGAGTGCCTTGCTCCTTTCAGCTTTTCATTTACCGGGGAACTAGACTTTTTAATAATCTATGCGTCCCTTACTTTATTCAGTGTAGATGCTCTTGGAAGTTGGAAATAGTTTTTGTTGTTGAAACTGTTAGTAATGTGATTGGAAAAATTGCAATTAAAGCACTATAAATATTTCTTACACAGTAAGTATTTATTGTAGCAAATCCTAAATGATTTGATAAACATTCATGTGTAGTCCAAAGCTTGTTTAAGATTCAGAATGTAGTAGAAAATTCAATGCCTTCCAAACCAAGTAATTAAATGAGCAAAACTGATGTACAAACTTCCAAAAAGATAAGGCGACCCATACATAAATAAAATAATCTTATTTCTTTCTTCCCTCCCTTCCTCCTTTCCTTCCTGTCTCATTATGTAGCCCAGGCTGGCCATCATACTTCCTGCCTCTGCTTTCTGGGTATGGGAATTATAGGTATTGTGCCACCAAGGCAGAGAAGATATATTGTTTGATAGATGTGAAAACCGATTGTCTTTTTGAGCAGAAAGAAAATTTAGGCATTAAAATCTTTAACTAACTAGAATTCTATAAACATTATTTGCTATTTAGATGGAGATACAGCATGGTGATTTTTTAAACCTGTTTTCTTCTGTTAACCAGACAGTAATTAGGTTTAATTGAGAATGAGTGAGGCCTTTTGAGAGACCCCCTCAAAGTCAAGAATATTATAATATATCCATTATAAATTGCCCTTGACCATTGCCCTTGCCATTCTGATTTCCCCTAGCAAGAGACAGCTGTCTGAACGACCAGTCCTTCAGAAATGCAGAGACAGGTTAGCAGATCCTCTCTTCTACCTTTCCTCACCTTCCTGGAACCTCTTTTCTCCTGTCCCCCCTCTTCACCTGTCACCCCTTTTAGGTGAAACCACACAGTTACGATTTACATTTTAGCTTTCACAAAGTATGAGGGGAAGGAGGTTGGAGAGATGGCTTAGAAGTTAAAAGCCCTTGGCAATCATGAGTTCTGAAGTTCTGATCCCAGCGCCCATGTAACAAGTTCAGCCTAGGGTGCATGCCTGTCACCCTAGTTCCAAGCTGGGTGGAGACAGAGGAGTACTGGTGAAGAAAATGCAAATGCCAGGTTTCAGGAGGAATTCTCAAAAGGAACAGGCAGAAAGTGGTAGAGAAAGATACCTGACCCCCATTTCTGGCCTCCACACGTGTACACAGGCACACACACACACACCTGTGTATACACTCATACAGGCAAATACATAAATATATACAAAATAAAAATACATAAATAGGCCTCCTGGTACTACCTTTCTACACTGACTATATAGAAAGAGGAGGCAGAGCAAACCTACCCCATGTACACCTCAGCCTAGGCCGCTGTGCCTGGTCTGGATTGTGAATGGGGAGACATGGAAAAAAATACATAATATATAAATATGTAAATACATAAATAAATATGAATCCTTTTTTAAAAAAGAATGGGTTATGACAAACTCTTGTGAGTACAAGTGCATTCACATTATAAATGGATTTGTTTAATTTTTCCGTTCAAGTCTGTCCTATGTTGAACTCAGCTACATTTGTTTACTCCAGGCTTAGTCTGCTTATCCTGACTGACTCCCGATACGCGGGCTCCTGTCTGTTACGGTTACACTTACATGCCTCCTGTCTGTTATGGTCACACTTTCCATTGTCTGCTCTTGCTGCTGCTTTTCAATTTTTTTCTTGTCTTTTTTTTTTTTTTTTTTTTTTTTTTTTTTTGATTTTTCGAGACAGGTCTCCTGTGCCCCAGGTGTCCTGGAACTCACTAATGTAGACAGGGCTGGGCCTGAACTCACAAGATCACCTGCCTCTGCACTCCAAGTGCTAGATTAAAGGCGTGCGCAGCCACGCCCGGCTTTTTCTTGTTTTTTTATATGAATGTTTACAAAATAAGTTTGGAATTTTATACACTCTACTTCTACATTTCTTGTTGCTGTTTTGTAGTTGAGGGATGTAGTTGTTCTTTTGTTTTGTGGGACAGTCTTGCTTTGCAGGTTGTCCTCAAACTCACAACCTTCCTCCAAAACAGAAAAGGATCTGCTAACAGTAAGTGCCCCTCATCCTTATGTTTTACTCTTTTTCTTGTAAGATAGTGTCGATAGATAAAGCATGATCTTTTCATCTCACTTTGGGAAAAAAAAAAGTTCCACTGGCTTTGGACAAGCTTCTTGTGAGGGAGCCTCTGTCTTTCCCCTTTGGCTGCTTTTAAATTTTTTGTTACTTTATTTGGTTTAGTTTTTTTTTTTTTTATTTTTTTGGTCTTCTTTGACACAGGATCTCCCCTGTAGCTCCAGCTGTCCCTGGAACCTCACTGCTGTAAACAGGCTGGTCCTTGACTCAAAAATCCTCTCGGCCTCCCAAGTGCTAGGATTAAAAGCATGCGCCATCCAACTTTGTTTTTTTTTTTTTTTTTTTTTTTTTTTTTTTTTGAGAATAGGGTCTCCCTGTAGCCTCAGCTGGCTGGAACTCACAATGTAGATAAATCAGGCTGGCTTTGATTTCATAGAGATCTGCCTGCCTTTACCCCTCCAGTGCTGAGATTAAAGGTGTGTGCACCACATCCAGCCTTCTTTAGCTGCTTTTAACTATTTTTAATGTTTTCTGTTTGTTCAGGATTTTCCTTAGACATGTCAGCGATACCTCCCTGGGTTTCCAGCCTCTCTTTGAGCTTCAGGAGGCTTCCTGAACTGCAGGATGAGCACCTCCCGCTAGTTTTGCCTCCTGCTGTAGTCACAATCTAGAATTCTGACTAGACATGACTAATCTATCTCAACTTGCTTGCTTTCTCTTTCTATGGTTCATGTTTATCCCTGGTCCTTATTCTGGTCATTTCTTTATATCCGTCTTCTGGTTTCTCATTTCTCTCCAGTTTTGCCTAATCTTCTCTAAAATTTATCTGTCGAGTTTCTAAATTAATGTTACTCTAAATTTTATATATATATATATATATATTCTAAATTATTATTTTTCCTACAGTTCTCTGTGGTTCCTTTTCAAATCTTTTAGGTTTTGTTTCTTACTTTTTTGTTGCTGTTGTTGTTATTTTGAAACAGGGTCTTGCTGTAGCCCTAGCTAGCCTAGAACTAACTGTATCAATCAGGCTGGTCTTGATATCATAGAGATCTGCCTGCCTCTGCCTCCTAAGTATCAGGACTAAAGCATGCTCCACCACACCCAGCTCTTCACTGAACTTTTAATGCCTTCTTTTATTCTCCCCTTTAAGCACGTTGAGGTAGTGTGAATTCAGATTCTAAACCTGCACAGAATGAGACAACAGTCAGAACTCTTAGGGAACTCTCTTTCCCCTTCCCTCCTTTCTCCCTTTTTCTTTGTCTCCTTCAGTATCATTCATAAACCAAGACCAAATTGGAGACATCCTTCCCTATCCCTCTGTTGATAAGATCCACCCCCTCATCCACCCACTAAGAGTGTCAGTTCTTCAAGATCCCTAGTTTATGGGAAGAGGAGTTCTAAACTGTCAAGCCACATATTTCTAGCTGCTGGAAACTGGTCTCTAGGGGATGGCAAATGCCTCGGAGCCAAACCAATTTAGATAACTCTGCACTTGTACTTGCCTGCTGCTCTGGGTTCTAAGAAACATCTAATTCCTTGATAACAATAGGTATTTAAATGTATAGTAAAAACATAATATCTACCATTTGAGGAAGTAATGTATTGAGAAGTGCTTCTTTGCGTTTTCAGTCTATCGTGTTGTCAGAAATACATTTCAGGCCATGGATTTGTTAGGAGATAAGGCATATAGCAAGTGACAGTGACATGAAATTTTTGTGGAAATTTCCAAGCTGTTTAATACAGCCTGATATGACAGGAAAGCCTCTCATCAACAGGCATCCTACCAACAGAATAATTTTGATTTAAGTCAATTTTAAGAGACAATCCTAATGGAAATAACATGGGACACTTTAATATTATACTTGTCTTTTAAATAATGTTTTTACCTGTATTTTTTTTTCTTTCTTTCTTTCAAACATCCCAAGAATGGCATAAATAGCCTGAAATTATAAAATACTTAACGGGGCTTTTAGTTATCTACACAGACTGCTAGAATGTAAATTAAATCCCCAAATACAAAACTTATTAAATAGATGGATGATACAGGTAAATTTAGTTGGGCTGTATTCAAAATTCGTTCATTATCAAACCATACCATGTGTTTTTCTGGAAAGTGAAAAATGGTTTGTTTTCAATTGCTAGGTCATATTTTGTGTAGTAAGGAAGAAATTCTTTGGTCAATGTTGTAAGCTCCATATTGCAATTTTAAGGTTCCTTATGTGTATTATAGTAAATAGATGATTTTGAGATACAAGGCTCCTAAGAGTTTGATTTGCCTCATTTTGTCCTAAAATAAATGTTTTTTCCCAATTGTTATATCCTAGGTATTGTACTTCACTTTCAACTTCAAAATCAAGCTATCAACATGAAGCAGGCTGCTGTTGAAGTACATATATATTATAAATTATCATACTTGTGTTATACTCTTATATGTTATTATCTTTTCTAAGAAAGCAAAGTCCCTATTATTCCTATTGCAAAGCACACAGGAATTAAGAAAGTACAGTAATTTTTAAAAGAAATATCCGGTAAATGTAGTATTCTTAACTTGTTCTATATTACTTATACCTATTGTCTATATAGCTTTAATTTATAGCTGTCAGTTTAACATTGGCATGTCTGGCAAAGAAAATTAAACTTTAAGAGTTTTATAAAAAAAAAATAAAAATAAAAAAAAAAAATAATGTTTTTACCACACACTGAAATAACATCTCATTCTATATATAAGATTATAAAATAAAATATGAAAACAATAAGGGAATGTGGAGGATCTAAATACCATCAAATTATACTGTATGAAAATCAGAAAATTCAATTTTAAAATATGAAAACATTAAAACCAGAACATTTCAGTAGCTTAGAAGCTCTTCATTTTACTATCCAAACATAGTGTTTTCTTCTGTGCTTCAAGTCTTCTCATACATAGGCATATAAACATCGTAAATTGAAATGCACCACCTTAAAATTATATTGACTAGAAATTAAAAATAGTGTTAAAAATTCAGGAGCATGACCTCTTTCTATAAAATGTTATTTACTGTTTAGGATTATCATTTGTGTTATAATTTATTATACTCTTTCACTAATGCTGCAAAAAATGCTGCCACAGACCTACACATGAATTTCTGATGTGGTAGAAATAGAAATTCTATGTCAGAGTTTATGAGCTTTTTAAGGTTTGTACCACAGTGTTATTTCTTCAAAATGTTGACTATTAAAATTTTCAGTGTTCTCCAAATTTTATAGGTGAAATATAGCATTTTGATTAGTTTCCATTTGCATTTCTCTGATTGATTGGGAGATTAAGCCTTGAAGCATATGTTTATGACAAATTGAGTTTTTCTTTCACAGACTGCCAGTTTCCTATGTATCTGTGCATCAATTTTAAAGTTCGCCCTTCTGACTAACACAAAGATCTCTTACGAACACATGCTGACGATAACAACTTTAGGCCCCTCACCCTTCCGCTCTTTCTGCACCTAAATAAAGTCAAGAAGTTTTTCCAGCTTTTGCTTTTGTTCCAGTGGGTGAATTACCCTGAAGAGAAGGCCTTGTAACTCAAAGTCACGGGCTGAGATGGAGTCCCTGCCGATAGAACCACGGGGGATTTTTCTACCACTGAAGATCTCTATTTTCTCACCAGGAAATGGACCTTTGATGGTCTGTGATATTAATATCTAATATATTTGAGATAACCTAGTGTTGGTGTTTTTTCTTATCCATTTCTGTACTTAGAAGTTCAGACCAAACTAGCAATCTCACACACTTACACCAACAGCAGCCCAGATACTAGCCATATCACCTAGCTCTTTTCATTAACTGATTTACATGTGATGTTGTTACTCAAGTGTTTTAATCAGCTTAATTAAGCTACAATTTAACTTAAGCATGCCTTGGGAGATAGCTCTTCTGAACACATGGGGAACAACGTGCATGGCAGAAAGCCATTTAAAGTTTACTGCAGGACTCTAGAGTTGCTTGGCCTTTTTGGCAGCACTCTTGCTAGCAGCTGCATCTCCCTCCCTGTGCTCCTGGTGACTGCTGGGCCCTGCTGGCGCATCCCAGAGTCAAGGGCAGAGAGAACCTGAAAGCCAGATAGCTCTTCCTGTCAGGTGCTTGTCCTTCTCAAAACTCTGAAGTAGATAATATCATCTCCCTGCAGATCCACAGATCTAGAGATCCAGAAATAAATGATTGCATAAGGTTTAGATTTAGTCATATTTAAACTGAATTTGAACTTGAGTCTGCCTGACTCCAGAGTATGTGTTGATTCCTAGACCTTGCTGCTTCTCTCTGGATAATTAAAAACAAGGACAAATCAAGCCTCCAAATTAGATTGACTTTTCATAATAGGCACTATTAAGCAAGCAACTTTCAAACAGTTTTGACAATCACCTATGCTAAAAATGTTTGTTTGTTTGTTTGTTTGTTTGTTTGCGGTCCTTGGGATTGAACTCAGGGCTTTGCACATCTGAACAACATCCCCAGCCTTAAGAAATGCATTTAGATCATAGTTCAACACATTGCTTCTAAGTGTGAGGGAATTAGCTTTTGCTTTTATACTTCCTGCATTTTCCATTCATTACAAATATTGTTTTCAGGGGCTGGAGAGATGGCTCAGTGGTTAAGAGCCTAGACTGCTCTTGCAGAAGACCCGAGTTTGATTCCCAGCACTGACATGATGGCTAACAACCATCTATAACTCCAGTTCCAAGGGAATCTGACACCCTCTTCTGACCTCTGCGGACATTGCACAATATGGGTGCACTTGTTTACTTGCAGGCAATACACTCATACACATAAAATTAAAATAATAAATAATTTTTTTAAAATATTGTTTTCAATCTTCTAAATAATTTTATGAACCACCCCCAATGAATTGTGACTTGAGTTTTAAAATGTTAGAAAGGTTTTTGTTTTTTCCATTTTTCCTTTTTCTCAGCAGGGCTTCCCTGCAAAGCTGTGTCAGTTATATAGTGTTCAAGGGCATCTTTCTGATCCAGTGGACAAATAGGGTCTGAAATCCAGACATCAGACTATGGCCAGGCTATGTGCTTCTTTGTGAGACTGTGGCTACCCAGAAGAAAGAATGCTTTATTTGTTTATTTGTTTGTTTAGCATGTGTGTGTTTTGTGTGTATGTGTGTGCCTGTGTCTGTGTCTGTGTCTGTCTGTGTCTGTGTCTGTCTGTGTCTGTGTGCCACATTGCTCATATGGAGGTCAGAGGAAAATTTGCAGCTGCTGCTTCTATCTTTCCACTACATGGGGTTCAAGGATCATTGAACTCAGAAGTCTGGGTTGGCAGCAAGCATCTTTACTCATGGAACCATCTCACCAGACTTGGCTTAGCTCAAGGCAGGTGCTCTTTGAAGATGGGGCCCCTTGCTTCTTAATTCCAAACTCTTCTTTCTTTTTTAACTTTAGAGTTTCAGAGCCACAGATCCAAAGGGATCATTAAGTAAATGTAAATCCACACTAATTTTAATGAAGGGAACTCTTTCAGCTATTAAAAGTCAATACATCACTATAGCTTCCTTCCCAGGGACACAAACCATCTGTGTCCAGTTGTGTAATTAGGGATCTGGCTTATGTAGACATCCGTACAGTCCTAAGAGGCTAACACTCACCAAACCACGTCTGCTCTATGGCTGTGCCCAGGGTAGGAGAGTGAAGATTACAGTCCGAGCTTACAGAACTTCAGCTCATCCTTAGTTCCCAAGGAGCTTGTCAGTAGGTGGAAAAGAAATGTGTGCAGCAGGGAGATTATGAAATCAGAGAAGCAGAACCTTGACAAGAAGGTGAAGCTGCAGTTGAATTGAGTTGGGTTTATGAACTATTAGATTTGTGAACAAAATGATGCAGACATGGTTCTTTTACTGGTAAAATTGGTGGTTTGGGAAGGTGTCTGGGCTTCGAGCCACATTTAATGCCATGTTCACAGCCTTACAAGATGTACTCAGAATCATGCATTGGCAGGGGCCAAGTCTGGAGAGAAGGAATGCCTTTTAGCCCACACCCTGGCTGTGAAAGACTGTACTTTGTACCAAGCATCTTCTCTCGGAAATGAAAGGCTAGCTTATCTCTAAGGTCCCTTGAAGCTCTCATAACTGTGTTTCTATGTTGATGGGTAAGAATTAAGGACAGTCATATAAAATGGCCTGGTATTTGCATATCATGCTCTTCTATATTTTTAGTTGGCCCTCGGTTACCTTACCTAATGCAGCATCAGTGTTACATGAATGGTTGTTATACTACATTGTTTAGAAAACAATGACAAGAAAATAGCCTTCATCTTCAATACAGACCCAATTTATTTTCCAAGTATTTTAAATCCACAACTGGTTGAATTCATGCATATGTACTTGTTTATAATCAAGGACTGAATAACAGAAAAGATGCCTTGGAGCACTTTTCAATTAAGAAACCTGATTAGATGAGATTTATTCCTCTGGAATAAGATAGGCTTTTTTACTGGCCCATAAGATCTTCCTGGAAAGTGCCCAGTGAAACTTTGATGCTCTAAGTGACTTTCTCTTTCATTGTTTGATGTACATTGAACTGAATATGCATATTTCAGGGAGGAATGTTTCAGCTGGTTGTGGTGGCACACATCCCCAGCACTCTTGGGTGCAGAGGGAAGAGGATGCAGAGTTCTGGGCCAACCTGGAGTAAGTTGGAGGCTAGCCTGGGATAACTACTGAGATCTTGTCTAAAAAAAATGGATTGGGGAATAATGGAAGGAAAGACATAGATTTCGTTTAGTCTGTCCACTCACAACATGTCCGCTGTTGCTCCAACACTCATATAACCTGTGTCAAGTTCATTTTCCCCCTTCGTACCTGATAGCGATCAATTATATGTTGATCACTTCTAGTATTTTAGGCCCATGGTCAGCACTGAGCCTTAGTGTATACCCAATCCAATTGCTTTATTTTCTGAGAATGTGATGGTTTAGAGTCAACACATTTAGGCCTTGGATAACTATGTAATCGTGGACGTATTACTTGATCTCCTTGGGATTATGTTAACTTCTCCATAAATTAAAACAATAGAATAATTTCCTTCTTTGGGAGCCTGCATACCAATGTTGGTTCATGGGTCTATGCCTCTCAGCCCTTCTCTGGGTGCTAGCCTCCTCTTCCACAGTCCTGCTATTTCAGGCCCTCTGTCGCTGTTTTCCTCCTGCTATTTTTCCTCCTCTGTCACTGTTTTCCTCCTGCTATTTCAGGCCCTTGCCTGACTCCTGGGCTCTCCTCTCTGTGCCTCCCTTGCAGCCCTATGAATATGCAGTTGTCCAGTTATACTTGCAGAGGATAAGAAAGCAAGTTTCCTCATCTGTGAAACTGAGCTTCTCTCAACCATGAAATTACCTCGAGCTCTCCCATTGCTTCCCTGACATTGTATTTACTTTTGTTTATACACATCCTCAATATTTAATCTTTGTTCTTCATTTGTCCATCTCCTCATAGCTATGCCTATGTTGGTTTATCAGTGTCTGTTGCCCCAAGTTGCCCCAAATTAAGCTATCCCCTTTCACTCGGTAACAACAGTTGAGTCCCCTTTGCAAAGCCCATGCCTGGCCCAGGGTCATAAGAAGGAGGGCAAAGGGCACCTAGTGCTCCAAGAAGTTGATCCTGGTGATGATGAAAGTTTGCTCATGGTGAAAATTCTGGACCTGGGCTAGAGAGATGGCTCAATGTTTAAGAGCACTTACTGCTCTTCAGAAGACCTAGGTTTGGTTTCCAGCACCCACACCTTAACTTCAGTTCCATGATATCCTTTTCTGGCCTCTGTAGGCATTGCATTCATGAAATGCTCTTACATACATGCAGGCAAAACACTCAGATATGTAAAAATTAAAAAATAAAATAAAAGTTTAGAACTGATAAGTCATAAAATAAATAGTTCATGCACTAAATCCAATATCAAATGACTATTTTCCTGCTTAAGAAACAAGAGCCAGGGACTGCAGAGATGGCTCAGTGGTTAACAGCACTGTCTGCTCTTGCAGAAGACCCAGGTTCAATTCCCATCACCCACACGGCAGCTAACAACTGTCCATAACTCCAGTTCCTGGGTATCTGACCCCCCTCTTCTAACCTCCAGGGTCATTGCACAACACAGATGCACTTGCACACATGCAGGCAATACATTCAAACACATAAAATAAGAGTCATTAAAAGTCATCTATTCCCCTTGGATTGTCAATATGAAGATATGTAAGGACCTTCAATTCTCCAAGCTAGATTATTCCAGCTATGGCCCTAAGTATTATATAGTGTTTTTCTATTAAAATTTTAAAATAACAGCTCTTTTAAAATAGAATTCATTTGCCATAATAGTTACCCTAAGTATACAATGCTTTTAGAATGCTTGGAATTGTCCATCCATCTAATGTTTTTTCATTTTATTTATTTTTGTATGTGTATGAATGTACTGTCTGCATGTAGGTTTGTGCACCCATGTTGTGCAATGCCGAGGAGGTCAGAAAAGGGTGATGGATTCCCCTGGAACTGGAGTTAAGGATGGTTCTCAGCTGCCATGTGGGTGCTGGGGATCAAACCCAGCTCCTCTGCAAGAGCAGTCGGCACTCTTAACTGCTAGGCCATCTCTCCAGCCTGTATCCATCTAATTTTAGAACACTTTAATCACCCCAGAAAGAGACTCTGTACACACTAGTAGCCCCTTCACCTTCTTCTCTCATTTGTCATCCCCAGTGGTTAGTAACCTATTTTGCCTGCAACGAGTTGGGCGTTTGGGTTGTTTCACCTTTTGGTCCATTATGAATAAAGCAGCAATGAGCATTTGCTTACAGGTTTTTGTGTGGATAGATGCTTGTGGATATTCTTTGGCATATACTTAGGAGTAAAACGGCTGGGCCATATGCTAACATAATCTATGTTTAACATTTTGAGGAACTGCCAGACTCTATTCTCTTTTCCAAAGTTCTGGTACCATTTAGCATTCTTAACATATATGAGAGCTCTAATTTATATCACCATTGTCTTCTCACCCCCCCTTTCCTGTTGCTGCAGCCCCTCCTCCCCATCCCCTTCCTCCTCCTCTTTTTGTTTTCCTTTTAAAGTTTGTTTGTTTTTGTTTATTCGTTTTCTTGAAACGGGGTCTTACGACACAGTTCTGAGCGGCCTCAGGTTTGTGGACGTCCTGCTGCCTCTGCCTCTCAAATGCTGTGATAACAGGTGGGCCCCACCATGCCCACCTCTAGTTTCTCCATATCTTTGCCAACATTTTCTATGATCCTTTGTATGATGCCCATCTTTATGAGTATGAAATGGTACCTCAGGGTTATTTTGATTTGAATTTTTCCTGACGGATGATGATACCAAGATTTTTCTTCAAAATGAATTTGTTGGCCATTTCTATATATTATTTAAGGAAAGGTCTGCTCAAGTCCCTTGTTTGTTTCCAAATTGGGCTGCTAGCTTTAGTGTTGGGTTTAAGACTTATTTATATATTCTGGTTATCAATCCTTTATTGGATAAATGCCTTACAAATATTTTCCACTGAGTTATGAGTTTTTATGTGCTCTGTAGGTAGAGTCACTCCTTGAGTGGGAACTCCAGGGGCTATAAATGGTTCCACATTGTTCTCAGGGCACACTTGAGTAGAGAGTATCCTTGGGTCAATGCTGAAGCAGTTCTTCTTCTCTGGGAGCTTTTGGGAAGAATTGGTCTTGGAAAACAGATTGATTTCCTTGAAGCTGAGTCCTAGGATGGAATCCAGGGGATGATTCTTAGACATCCTGATGACAGAAGGCTGGAGAGGGTGTCCATCTGAACAATGGACCAGGTGTTTAGCATCTGTCGCTGTATCACTCATCACCCTGCGTTGTCTTACAGTTGTTCTGTGACTTATCCAAGGCAGTTCCTGGCCGTCCAACCCCTTCCTTTCTTCTTGCCCTGAAGCCCTTCCAACAAACACCTAGACAACATCCTTAACTCCTCTGTGAGAATTTTGGCTCATCTATATCTGACATTGGTACATTGTTTTCTACATCTTGGTTGTGGACATTCCTGCCCACTGGCCTCTTCTCCCCTAATAGACAACCCCCTATTCTAATAGACAACCCCTTATTCTAATAGACAACCCCTTATTCTAATAGACAACCCCCTATTCTAATAGACAACCCCTATTCTAATAGACAACCCCCTATTCTAATAGACAAACCCTATTCTAATAGGCAAACCCTATTCTAATAGACAATCCCTATTCTAATAGACAACTCCCTATTCTAATAGAAAACCCCTATTCTAATAGACACCCCCCATTCTAATAGACAACCCCTATTCTAATAGACAACCCCCTATTCTAGGCCCTAGCAGCATTTACATCTGTCTTGAAAAAAGTTTGGGAAGCCAGTGGAGCTACACACAGTAAATAATAATACCAGAAATGATATCTACTCATCATCTAGCATGAATAATAATTCCACAACCCTGATTAATGTGTACATTCTGAGGGTAAAGACAACTTAACCACGTGATTATGGTTTTAATACACAAATTTTTCAATGCTCTAGTGGTTTGCAAGGGGTCTGGTCCAGGAAACATCCTCTCTCTGGAGTCTAGCTTGCATCAGCACCACAGTAACTAGTGGCCTGGTGGATGGAGTTTTGTAGCCTTGAACAAGACGCTGATTTATTTAAATGATATTCAGATGAGCCAAGCTTCTCTTTTTATGCTTACTATGAAGGACCATTACAAATCTACTATTTTCTGCTGCCTTTTATTTTAAGTCCAATTAAATGGATAGCCACAAATAGCTCTGACCTTGAAAGTCTAAGTGAAGGTGAGATGTGATAACAGGCTTGGGAAACATATGTTTTGATGTGTGAATGCTCTGCAAGTCACATACACTTAAGGAAATAAATAGAACAGGACAAGATAGTGTTGTGCTTCAAGAGGAAGAATTTAAAAGTCTCGGGAAATAGCACCACATGCTTCATTGGTGAATAAGCATAAACTGAGATAAAATTCCATCCAGATCTATCTCTTCATCTCTGGTGGCTCTGGAAGGTTACACAAGTAAGTGGCATTTCCCATGATGTTCATTGAATGACTGATTACCTTGGCCTGCCCCCCCTGCCACCTGCCACAACCAGGCAATGTATCCTTCCTCTCAGCAGCCCCAGTGTGTGCTTTTGGTTCTTTATTTTTAGTGAAACAGTGCTGAGAGTGCAATACCACCATTTCAGTTCAGCTCACAGATGCAGATCACAGAATCAATCTTCTGCAGTCGAATAGCTTGTTTAAAAAATATTGTCAGCAGGCTGCAGAGATGGCTCCATGGTTAAGAGCACTGGCTGCTCTTATAGAGGACCCAGGTACAAATCCCAGTACCCACATGGTGGCTAACAACCATCCATAACTCCAGATCCAGGGGACCTGATCCCCTCATCTGTCCTCTAAGGGACACACACAGGTACACATAACACACATGCAGGCATAACACTCATATACATAAAATAAAAATAAGTCAAAAAATTGTTATCAGCATGAGGCCTCTTATTAAAGTCCTTAAAGTCCTTGAGTTGAGTTATACAGATTTAAAGGAGTATTTTTGCCATCCTAAAAAAAAATACTAAGCATTTGCACTGTCTCCTGAACTCCCTTCTGTTTAACCTAGGCAGCCCTGGGAAATAAGTCCTTATCCAAGAATTTCATTGACACACTGGGCAATGTTAAATTTTAGTTCCAACACACCTATTTTTATATATTTTATGTTCTTGCTATCTCGCTGCCTCAACGTTTCATGAGCTACATATGAATTTATCTGTCCCTAGTTTCTACATCAAGAAATGGAACCAGATGGCCTTCCTCTTGCTTTTTGGGATAGTGTAAATATTAATGAGGTAATAGGAATGGTTCACTCTCTGAGCTCATGTCAAAATGAAATTGCAGAGAGGAAGAGACAGTAAGAGGTGCTAAGTGGGTGCATTAGGAAACAGGATTAGGAAGACTGCATGCGTATTTTTAGTATAGAGTTCAAATAGTCTTTGTAGAAAAGGTTGTTATAATGTGACTAATCTTGAGTGATTAATATATGTGGGTATGATTTTAATCCCATAAACTTTCACTTATCCAAAAGGACCTTTTTCAGACATTCAGAACACAAGCAATGCCCAAAACCAAAATGACCCCTAAGTTACCAGAGATGCCAGAATATCAGTTCTCTAACTTTCCTACGGCAACTTGAGACTCTTTGTGAAATCTGTTTATTTTATTATATTCATAATTCAAAAAAGTGGGCTTGCCTGGGTTCTTGCCCCATGAAGAACTTAGAAACAGCAAATGTGGTCTACAAGGGCTGTTGAGGAAGACACTGAGTTCAAGTAGACTGTCATGTGCACAGTTACAACCAAGTCTGCTATTGGCTTTTTCAGGGTCTATAAACAGATTTTTAAAACCTCTTGTCCTGCCTAACTCCATTAGAAATAGTGTGTGTGTGTGTGTGTGTGTGTGTGTGTGTGTGCACGTGCGTGCTCGTGCACTATACACATAGACATATGGACGCGATAATAGCAGGGTTCACAGCCTGAAGTATACAGTGCAAGTTTCACTCTACCTTTAGCCATGCACCTATGGTCAGTGCACAGTAATTGCATTGGCAATTACTGATCACAGCAGTAAGACATCCCATGGCAACAGAGATCAGAGGAACTTTAATGACATACAAGGATTAGTCTTGGGTCAGAAAGTGTGGAGTAAAATTAAGATACTTCACCTTTTCATAGCACCTATGGGCACAAGAGCGACACACAGTCATGCATGTTGAACATACCCACATGAACATTGAGAAACT
The DNA here is from genome assembly GCA_009823505.1 of Rhizomys pruinosus. Lineage (NCBI taxonomy): Eukaryota > Metazoa > Chordata > Mammalia > Rodentia > Spalacidae > Rhizomys > Rhizomys pruinosus. The sequence continues at coordinate 2,329,476 of VZQC01013319.1, read as the reverse complement.
GAATCATACTCATTTGTGGCTCATTCAGAGGCAGCAGAGCTATTGAGATAGGCTGTATGATCAAGGGTAAAAGCATGTGCTGTGATCCTGTGAGGCATAATATTGACCTAGCTGGGGAAGGTGGGGAGCAAGCAGAGGTGGAAAGAAGTGATCTGATTTGGTATATATGTTACAAGTCGAGCTAGCAGCATCTGATGACTTAGATAATGATAGAGAGATCAATTGATTGTTCAAGAATGATAAATTCTTCTGACCTGTGTAACTGCAAGAACTGCCATTAGTTGAGAAAAAAGATGAAAAGATGGCAGAGGAGCAGGTTTCCAGTGGAAGATGAGCTAGGTCGGTTTGGGATTTAAGTTGTAGATATACACATGAAAGTTAAGCATCTAAATGGGGATGTGAAGTAGGCCTTTGGATATGAGTCTGAATTCAGACTATAAATACAATTTCAGAATTACTAGAGAGCATAATAATCTGAAGCTCATAAATAGTTCATAAAACTGCGGGGCTGAGGGCTGGAGAGATAGCCTAGCGGTTAAGAGCGCTGACCGCTCTTGCAGAGGACCCGGGTTCGATCCCCAGCACCCACATGGCGGCCGAGAACCGTCTGAAACTCCAATTCCAGGAGAACTCCAGTTCCGGGGGAATTCGAGACCCTCTTCTGACCTCTGCGGCATTGCACGACACTGGTGCACAGACTTGCATGCAGACAGTACATTCATACACATACATAAATAAATAAAATAAAAAAAATTAAAAACTGCAGGGCTGAACAAAATCACCCAAGATGAGTATAGGCAGAGGTTCAAGAGCAAGTCATGAGGTCTTCACAGCAAGCTACTGAGGAAGGAAGGAAACCTGGGGAATGAGGAAGCATAAGGACAAGAAATGAACATTGGTTTTAACAATGGGATGGTGGTTGGTGACTTGACAGAAGCAACGTTCATGAAGTGTGCTGGTGTGAAAATCTGACGAAGCAAGTTTAAGAAATGAAGGAATGAAAATTAGAGGGGTCTACAACAGGAACAAATGAGTGGAGACTGAAAGTAAAGGTAAGGTCAAGAGGTTATTTTGTTTTTGTGGATTTGTTTGGCAGTCCTCTTACCTCAGCCTACAGAGTGTTGGGATTACAGGCATGAGCCACCATGTCTGGCTTTTATTTTTAAGTGAGAAAAGTAATAGTATATTTGTGTGAGAATGGGAATAACTCAGCAGAGGAAGGATTCTGTGCTGAGAGGGAAGAGAGAATGGAAAGCAGGGTTTGCCTGAACAAGTGGGACTAGGCAGATTCTGCACACAAAGAAGGGCTAATCTGAGGAGCATGCGCAAGGAGGCCTGGCACTTCGGTGGGGCTTCAGGTCATCAACAGATGTGTTGATGGCCTTCTGGAAGTTGTCTTTTTTGCTTCTGGTAAAATAGAAAAAAAAAATAGATTCCTTATGGAATTCTGGCCTTCCTTTGTTTCCATTAGGTCTTTAAAAAAAAAGTGTCAGAACATAATGTTACTTGGAAAATAAATTCTTCTTGCTGTAACTGAACAAGAGAGCATAGTTTCTTCCTGTTAGCCAAGGCAACCAGAAAGTCCCAAGACAAGTTTCAAATTTTAATTGAAACTGCTTTGATGAGTGTACAAATCATCAGTCACTCACACCAGCATTGATCAAAGTTAAAGTTCTGTGGCTCATATTAAATTACAAACATCTGTACTGCTTGGAAAACCAAGTTGTACTGGTTTCATTCATTTGTACTGGTAAAACAAAGAGCGGAGACTATGCATAGCAGGACATTTTTATGCAGGCTGATGGACCTAAAGAGTGACTTCCTTGTGACCTCAAGAACCTCAGTGAGTGCCTTATAGTAGAAGCATAGAAGTCCGTGAAGAGTATGCTTCATTAAGACAGAAATCTCTTGTCCAGACATGAATTCCTAATGACTAAACAGTATGTGTGGCAAATATTAGATGATCAATAAATAATCATTGGTGATTGATTAACCTCAAAGCCAAGGACAACAGGGGTGTTCTTTACTTAGAAAGGATATTAAAATTTTTAAGTCACCTGTTTCTGCATTCTTAATTCTCCAGCATCATCATGTAACCAGTGTCTATGTGCTCACAGTGCTCACATTCTCCTCCAAATACTTTGTTCTTGTTAAGTGACTAAAGAGTGCTTATAGCTGTATGGGACAATTTCAGAGGCTTCAAACCATATACTCCTTTTGCAGTCGAAAATCTGGCAGATTCTCTGTGAAGAATCTTTGACCTTGTGTGGTCCAATCTCATTACTAAAGGGTGACAAAGACCATAATATTCATTGGGCAAAATCCCAGACACTTCCTTTTGGAGATTTGGACACATACACTGAGAGACCAGATATGGTTATGGAAACTCAAAAGAAAGTCCTCTGGCATTTAAGTTTTGCCAACTTGCTACCATATGGCAGGCATAGTACGAACCAGAAATTAAATAGGAGCATCATGCTTTGTCTTCCTGGTCTAGGGACATGTTTGTCATTGTCTTCTATTTGCTCTTTGTAAGGGGCAGGATTACAAAGTAAGCCAAGTGTACGTTATTTCCCTCCTCTTGGCACGGTGTGTGTATCCACATAGATCAATAGGCTTGAATACTGATGCTTATGCTATCCCAACACAAAAGATCAATGCAGGCATTTTTTGCAGTCCATCTCAGAAACCTCAGAAAAGATGCAGTACAGGACAGGGTGAGCTGCTAAGTCAAGAACAAACTACTTTTCCTTAGAAGAATAACATGATAGGCTTTAGCTCCACCTGCCTGGTTATTGGTAGATACCAGTGACTAGTAGGAAGGAATAGCATAGCTTTACCATCCAAGGTATTGGGCTTAACACTGTTTAAAATGAATTGCCTCCATTACTGAAAACAGGCCACCCTGACAAGCTCCCCTTGCCTTGGGAACAGCTCAACCCCACTGAGCACCCTTCTCTTGAGACTTTCTGGTTACATGGGCTGACAGAAGAAAAGCATGAACCCTTGTTCCATTACAGCAAGAGAAATCTATTTTCCAAGAAACATTATATTCTAACACTTGCTTTTTTAACTTAAAGACCTAATGGAAACAAATAAGGGAAGGTCAGAATATCATATGGAATAGTACCAATTACAAATACAGCACAACTCTCTCACCCAAAAGACAGACCACTTAAGATTGTTCCTCTCTTATTCCAGTGGAAGAATAAGATCTGCCTCATGTGAATAGATAAAGAATGATGGGATGGTGGATGAGGTAGCTGGGCCCTCTCTGTGTGGGTCTTCTTCACCAGCTTAATTTAGGCCAGAGATTAAACTTCATACCAATTGGTAAAGCAGACTGCTTTTCCTCAGGAGAATAACATGATTGGCGTTAGCCCACTCTTGCCTGATTATTGATAGTCACAAATAAGTAGTAAGGAGTATCATAACTTTAATATAATAATACTACTTGGAAAATAAATTCTGCTTGCTGTGATGGAACAAGAGATCATGCTTTTCTCCTGTCAGCCCAGGCAACCAGGAAGTCTCAAGAGAAGGGCGCTCCATGGGGCTGAGCTGCGCAAGTACCCAAGGGAAGGGGAACTTGTCAGGTCTCCTTATTTTTAATACTGGAGGAAATTCATTTTAAATAGTGCTAAGTTATGCACCTTTTGTGTTTCATAAAGTTTGACATTAAAATGATGAGCTCAGTGATGAAATCTGTTCATTTCTCTGTCGGTGTATCTAGAACTTAATATCTTTACTGGCCTGTAGATGATTGTAAAAATCTTGAAAATCCCATTTGATTTATTGGGGTATTTTTGATGTTTATTTCAGTTCTAGGTCTGGCCTTTTCTTCTAGCTATTTTTTTAATTATTACTATGGTATTTCTGGCTTGCTTCTATTTGCTAACAAAGAAAAGGTAACCTCATAGAATTTTAGATTAACATTACTTAAAAGAAGAAAAAGAGAAAGCAAAATAAAATAAATTTCTTTACATTTTTCCTTTCTTTTGCAAGTAAATATGAACCAGTAAACATTTTGTTATTACTAACTATTCTTATTAATTTACGTGCTATGCTGTTGTGTTTATTTTTCACAAAACTCTCAAAGTTCTTGTTCTAGGTACTAGCAGGCATGGTAGATCTTTTGCCTGGCTCTTGGAGTACAGAGGCAAAAGAGGCATGTCCTTGCCTTCGAGGAAAGTATAGTCTCTTACCATCCAGCCAGTTAGTTGATTCAACAAAGAATAGGAAAACTGAACGAAATGATTCCAGAATTTTTAGCTAAGCACTTCTGTTTTTAAGGAGCTACAAAGAAACCCCAAGGAATAGCTTCCGAGTTCCAGGTTTAGACAATGTCTGCTACCTTCCTCCTTGCCCCTGAGGTCTTCCCTCCACTGGAGCAGTTGTTAGGACTACAGAAATGTGATCCTTTTTTGAGTGAATGGACTTCTCAAATTTTTTTCTAGTCTGAAATATAAACATACGAAATACGGTTTTTCAGTTCCAGAATATCCTCTCAAATAACCTTTAGTGCCTGCCAAAGGCAAATTAGTTGTCACTTAACACTGCCGATGCCTAAGCAAAAAATCCAGCTTTGCTCTGCTGAGCCAGACTCCTGACTATGATATCTTTGAGAGAGTAAGTACATGTTATAAGCTTAGGTGTTTGTAGTGATTTGTTATTGGAAGCTAATACCCAATACTATTATAATAAGCTACCTAAAATATTAGAATATCGATAGCTAAGTTTTGAGCATGTTCAAAAACTCATCTTGGAATATTTAAGCCCATGATCTACCCTTTCTTCGAGAACCTTTGGAACTGTTTTCTTCTTGTCTTTGTCTCTACAGTTTTTCAACTCCTCTGCAGAAGGACACATCCACTTGTTTACAGAGTCTTTTACCAAACATTTATTATGTATCAACTATGTATTGTGCCTGGCACTCAGCTGGGCATGCTGGATGTAAAACCAGACTAAAAATGATTACTGCACTTCAGGAACTCACAGACATGAAAGCAAACCATTGTGAAGAGTTTAGATGCTCAAGTTCAAGGTTACCTGGGGCACTGGAGACAGTCAGTAGGTAACTTGGTGAATCTGCCATGACAGGAGTCCACTGTTCAGCCCAACGTAGTGTTTTGTGCCTTTTTGGCTTATAGGTTAAGTACATAGGAAGGAAATTATAATAATCAGGGAGGCCATCTATTAATTTGCAATGAGAAATTAAGCTGCCAAGTTGCTTTGTCTGCCCAACATGTCGGTTCATACAGAGAACAAAGTGACAAGCCAGATGCTTCCATCATGATTATGTCACTTTGCTAAAATAACCTGACAGACTCACCCACAGCAGGGATGACCTTGCTGAGGAAAATGGAGCACTTGCTCAGCCAAGGATTCCTCTGTCCTTCAGTGCCCCAGAGCAGACCTGGCCAGTTCTGCCCCTGGGATAGCTCCGTATCAATCACTTGTTTCACAATGTGTTTCCACAATGCGGTACAAGACAGCTATGTTTTGGTTGAATTATTATAATCATTTTCCCATTTCCTGTAAAGCTGCTCCTGAATCTCTTTGGCTGGAGCTGGTGATACGCGTATACTTTTATTCACATTTCTTTTTTTTTTTTTTTTTTTATTTAATTTTATTTAATTTCTTATGTGTAGAAATGTACTGTCTGCATGCAAGTTTGTGCACCCGTGTCGTGCAATGCCGCGGAGGTCAGAAGAGGGTCTCGGATTCCCCTGGAACTGGAGTTCTCCTGGAACTGGAGCTTCAGACGGTTCTTGGCCGCCATGTGGGTGCTGGGGATCGAACCCGGGTCCTCTGCAAGAGCGGTCGGCGCTCTTAACCGCTAGGCCATCTCTCCAGCCCTTTTATTCACATTTCTTACAGTCCTCTAGGTTTGTACTTACAGAGGCTTAATCAATACAATATGATAAATGCTGCAATAGAAGCATGCAGAGAGTTCCATAGGAACTCAGCATAAGAGGAAACTGACATTCACTGAATTTATAGTAGGGATCTCGTATTGCAGTAAAGATTCTACATATATTAGTCCATGTAATCCTATAATAACCATATTATGTAGGAACAGGAGATTAAGGAACTGGCCTAGGATTACAAAGCAACCAAGAGGCAGGCCCGGGACTTAAGCCCAGGCCCTCCGAGCTCAGAGCTTACGCTCCTAACTGCTGTGCTCTGCTGCCTTCCCTGAGTCTGTTGTCCCTTGAAGCATTCTGGACTTCACTCTGTTATTGTAAAGAGAAACTGTAACATAGGAACTGGATGCTTGCAAACTCGTTTAGAGGGCTGGGGTGTCAGGCTGCATCTCCAGGAATGACTTCCAGACTGTGCTCTAGGACTGGCCTCCCTGAAGAGTTGTTGATTCTGCCCCAGTCCAGAAGGTAAGAAATCAGGAAGCTGCAACAGACTGCCAGTGCCTTGCTGCTCAGTGCTTAAGATTTTAGCATTACAATGTACTTTTTTAAATCAACGAGATAAAAATATCCCCCAAGATTTCCCAGGAGAATGAGAATAAGCATTGCCCTATCTTGGGTTTTACCTTTTTAATCTATCAGATTATCCAATCGAATGAACCTAAATAATTCTTGCACTCCATCTAGAAGTGAATCTGGAAAGTGAAGGTGTTAGACCCCCCAGCTTCTGCCGTTCAGGAAAGCCAGTTTGTTATTGCTACAATAAAATTTCATACATCAGCTTCTTATAAAGAAAAAGGGCTGTATACTACACAGTTTGGAGGTGGAAGATTATGGAACTTGCATCAGGTCAGTTCTGGTGAAGACTCATGGCAGATGGTAGATGGTAGACTGTATAAAAGAACAGGTGATTGCACCGTGATTGAACAGAGTCTAGGGTCCCACAATACCTTCTAAGGACACACCCTAAATGACTAGAGAGCTTTCCACTAGGTCCCACCTCCTCAAAACTCCACCTCCTCCTAGAAGTATCCCCCTGAGGAACCCTGTAATCACCAAAGACTATCAGAGTTTACAAGCCATATGTAAACCATAGCAGCACATAAAATAGATCTGGGTATCCATCTTCCTGCATTGAGGATGAGTTTGAGGCTCATAACTTAAACATATAGGGCTAGCTGGTCTCTCATCAAGTTAGTGATGTTCCAAGCACTGTGTTCATCCTGCAGGAAGTGGGTGCTAGAAACTCATTGGAAGGGCTGGAGCGGTAGGCTGCTACTCAACCTACATGAAGAAGGAATATTTATAGACATGACTTCATGAAGAGACTTACTCTTAGTAGAGCAGGCTATAGTCCCATGAAGAGGATGAATTATATATTGAAAATAGGTCCTTTCTCCCACTCTGCCACTGAGTAGCTCCTTTTCAGAATCTCTGGGGACTCAAAGTCATTGACTTATCTTGGTAAGTGGTAGGAAGTGAGCTTTCGGACTTCTATGACATACTATAAACTGTTGGCAATGAAGGAAGATTGGAGAGCGCTCTAGTTTCTGTCCTTTCATAATTTTCAGAAGTATATCTTTCTTGCGTACATTTCTGTATTCATTGCTTTCTATTGCTGTAATAAAACCCTATGATCAAGGCAACTTGTAGAAAGAGGGATTTACTGGGCTTACGGTTCGGTTCTAGAGATCAGAGTCCAGCATGGTGAGAGGACGTGGTGGCTGGAAGAGAAAGCAGAGAGTGGACATCTTCAAGCAGGAGCAGAAAGCAGAGAGAGAAACTGGAAACGAGCAAGGGTAAAACCCAGCACCAGTGCACACTTCTTCCGTCAAGGTCACACTTCGTAAACCTCCCAAAAAAGCTCCCAGTGTCAGCAAAATATTAAAATATTTATAGTCTGTGAGGAATATTCTGCATTTAGACCACCACCATATCCAAACATAATATTTAAATATTAATTTTCATAATTTTGATACTAGAAATACAGCTTATTTCTCTAAATTGATCTGGGTTGGGAGAGATGTAGGCAGATGCTGACCACTGGAACCGATAGCGCCTAAGCACTATCTCCTACCGCTTCATGTGAACACTGGGCAAACTGACTTGCTCTCCCAATCAGTGTATCCAGTGCATGAAGGGTACCTATCTGGTCCTTGGCTGGGTTCTACCTGGTCCTTGGCTGGGTTCTACCTGGTCCTTGGCTGAGTTCTACCTGATCCTTGGCTGGATTCTCTCACTGCTGCATACCTTTGGTAAGACAGAAGTTTTGAAAAAAATAACTTGTTCTGAAGAAGTAGCAAAGTAAGCAAACATCGATTGTCAGGAAAGATGAGAAATTCTAAATGGCAAGAAGTACTAAAAGATGCTGATGCTGTGAGATTGAGATGCAAGGTTCAGAGTAATATAATTCCTTGAAAAAACAGAGGTAAACTCCACATTAAAGAAAGAGGGGGGGCGAGAGAGAGATGGCTCAATGGTTAAGAGCATTGGCTTCTCTTACAGAGGATCAGAGTTCCCAGCACTTACATGGTGGCTAACAACTACCCCTAATTCCAGTTCCGAGGGATCCAGTGCCCTTTTCTGGCTTCCACAGCCATGAGCATATGGGTGCACATACATGCAGGCAGAACACTCTCATACTCATAAAATAAAAATCATATTTTTAAAAAGAAAGATGGTAGTTTAGAATAAATATTACTCCTGTGCCATTCTGACTGATAAGTACTAGATATATAGAAACAGATAATTTATAGGAGCAATGTTAATAGTCTAGGTTGTTTTTATTCTCCTTGCATTCTTAGGTCTGCTCACCTATCCTTAGAACTTTCCAGAATAGGATCTAGCTCTATTCTCAAAAGCCTTATTGACTGTCAACACAAATAAAATTTAGGGTTCTAAAATGCTGGGCTTGGGAGTCTGGAAAACCATATGTGCTGTGCATTGTGGAGAGCTTGCATCCATATTGTGCTGAGTGTAGGGTCTGGTATCTGAGAATGAGTCAGCGGCTGTCCTGGTCCTCTTTGCCGGCTGTTGCAGGGGAGTCCCAGTGCTCTTAGGACTTCAAATGCTACCCTTCATATTTTCATACAAGGCTTCCCTCTACCAAGATACTATAAGAAAAAAAAAATGAGGGTGGAGTGGGGGAGAGTGACTATAGCTCTGAATTCTCCTGACATCTGAGAGATCCAAGCCTCCTTTGAAAACTGTAACTTAAAGATTCTGACATTTCCATTTCTCTTACATCTGCCATTTGTCCTCATTTTGTCTGCTAATCCCTAGAGAGAATTTTGAGCATAACACAGTAGTCTGAGCAGAGCCTATAAGATCAGCATCAAATTACCCTGGCTCAACATCTAGCCTAGCCACTTACTGCTATTTGACTTTGGGGAAGTCACCTAATTTCCCTATTCCTCAGTTTCCTCACCTGTAAAGTAAGCATGTTAATAGTTATTTACTGCCTTGGATTATTAAGAGATTGACTGAATTGATCTCTCTGCCTCTCTGTCTCTCTGTCTCTCTGTCTCTCTGTCTCTCTGTCTCTCTCTCTCTCTCTCTCTGTCTCTCTCTCTCATAAAGTAAGCATGTTAATAGTTATTTACTGCCTTGGATTATTGAGAGATTGACTGAATTGATCTCTCTGCCTCTCTGTCTCTCTGTCTCTCTCTCTCTCTCTCTCTCTCTCTCACACACACACACACACACACACACAATTTATAAATGACAACTGTTGTTGATGCGGGTTCTTCATTTCTCCTCACAACATAAGAGGGAGATATTTAGAGTATTGATCTATGAGGAAGCCAGAGGTTACTGAGGTTAAGAAGCTTTGCCCAAAGTGACAGCTGAGCGGAGGGCTGAATCCCAGGACTGATGGCATGGCCTACGCCACAGGCCATTTTTTGCCCCCTATGACAGTCCCTTTGACAGATGTATCCCCAGAAGAAACATCATCTTCTTTGTTGCAGCCGTGAGTGGGTCAGAATCGACCCCATCGTCACATCATGTTGGCTCTTGCTAACACGTACTCAGCGGCTCACTTTTCCTGGGTTATTTCTATCTGCCAAGGAACCCCCTCCTTCCCATTTTCTCTTAATGCTGAATCGAGTCTTTCTGTATCGAGTCTCATCTCCATTCTTCTTCCTACCTGGCAGGCAGCCTGTGCTGCTGCCACACAACCAAGCACCTGTCACACGCTCATCAGATGAACAATTTTAAGGTCAGATTCTGCCATTTGACAACTTTTGACTACATGGAAAGTGGTGCCTGTGCTGACTATTCTCATCTGGGGGAGGGAATGATTTTTTTTTTTTTTTGCAAAGCAGCAGCTGGTACATAGAGGAGCAGGACCGGATCTATCTTTGGAAATTAGGGGAAAACCTAATACCTGTGCCCAGAAATGTCGACTCCCCTTGTGCCTGCCTCTGCCTCCCAGACTGGAAAGCCATCTCCACCTCCCCTTCCATTCCTGAACCCCAGCCCACATGTGGGTTAGGGAGGGAATGGTGTCCAGGAAGGAGGTGGAATGCCCTGTCATGTGGGCTCAGCACCTATTCATCTACATGGGTCCTGTGTGTGATGGCACCCATGGGACCATGGCTGCAAAGCTACTGACTCTAATCTGCCAGTATTGGGGGTTCTATTACCTCAAAATGTTCTTCAGCCCTTCTGCCGTTTCATCAGCATTAAGTTTCCTAAGAAGCAAGTGGTCTGTGGTTCTCAGCACTGGCTATACATGAAAACCACCTAGGTTGTTTCCATAAGATCCTCTGGATCCTAGCCTGCCAGTTCTCGGCAGCAGTTCTCAAGTGAACCTGAGCATAAGTATTTTTTTTAATTTTTTAGTTATTTTTGTATGTGTATGAATGTTCTGTCTGCATGTAGGTTTGTGCACCCATGTTGTGCAATGCCGAGGAGGTCAGAAGAGGGCATTGGATTCCCCTGGAACTGGAGTTAAAGACAGTTCTCAGCCGCCATGTGTGTGCTGCAGATTGAACCCGGGTTCTCTGCAAGAGTGGTCAGTGCTCTTAACTGCTAGGCCGTCTCTCCAGCCCCGGGCATAAATATTTTTTAAGAGCTTTGTAGCTGAGTTGAACCCTCCAGGTTCCTAGCTGGGATACTTTGGGTACCCTTTACAATTTTGCTTTCATTTTTTTCTACTGTCAAATGGAGATAATAAAATTACTGGCTTTTTAGTGTTGTTGCCAGAATTAGAAAGCTAAAATGGAAAAGGAATCTAGAAAACTGCCCAACTGCCCAGCACAGGAACACTCAGCACTGTTTGCTCTAGTAACTTCTATGGCTGTTAGTATTACAGTCAGTGTTTGTATAGAGCCCTAAGGACTGAAAGTCAGAAAAGCATGTTCCTTGCCCTCAAGCTCAAAATCCTAGAAAAATACAAACTCAGTAAGAGGTGGTAAACCGTAGTGCAGGCTCACGGAGCACACTGTGCAGTATGAACCAGGGAGTAACTGTTCCATGCCAGAGAAAGACGTGGGCTTCTGGGATGCATGGCTAACACCTCTGCAGACTCTTGAACAGTGAGTCTGCCAAATAGGGTAGATCAAGGACATCAAGTAACAGAACAGTCTGTGCAAAAACTTCTTTGCACAAAAATGTCAGATGGTGGATAACTGGATGGTAGCTTGGTAGCATCTGTTCTTGGGGAAAATTATGGTCAAGAGGCTGGAAATAAAGACCAAAGGCAAACCTTGAAGGACCAGTGGATTTGTCTGGAGGCAGTTTGGGTTGTTTTCTTTAAGCAAAATCAATTTGGTTTCAGTAAGTGGAGAAACATCCTTAATCTGCAATTTAGAAGGGTGTCTCTCATGGCAAAAAGATAGACTCAGAAAGGAATGTGCAGGCAAAGCTCAGTCCAGACCTTCTTGCTGTTATGGAGGTCAAGAGGGCGATACCTTGAACTCAGACTGGTCTTAAAGCAATGGGCATGTGATGGCCTGCTGTGTAAGGTGGTGTCTGGGGGCTCCCAGCTGGGACTGTGGGAGTCTTAGCATGATGTCTGTAGTTGAATGAGGTAATAGTAGGACAAGTAATGTTGGAGAGAAAGGGAATAAATTAAGCAATGTACAGAGGTGACTTTGGGAATATTATTGGCTGTACGAATGTTTAGGTAAAAGTGTTCGTGCCGTAGGCCGCTGGAAAGACACAGAGATCACTGTGATTGTGGCTCTCTCCAGTCTTCCCAGTAAATCTTCCTGCATTCTGGAGCCCAGTTCAATATTGCCCTCTCACCAGCCTCATCCCCACTAAGTTGGAGCTGTCTTCAACTCCTATGTCATTCCTTAGTGAAATTTCTCTCTCATTAAACCACCTTCTGTTACCAGTCTACCCAGCACCATCCAGCAGCTGGTTCTTCTGGTCCAGTGGTCATGGGTAACTGAAATTCCTCTTGCCTTGAGTTCCTAGAGGCTCTGGAAACTGCATAAATCATTCTCTGAATTGGCATCCTCTGCTGAACTTGATCCCAAAGAATGATCCCAGGTAGGGGAATTTGGTTATAGGCCCTTACCATAATTTATTACAGTAAGAAATACACATTGTTAGGGAAGAACATTACCATGTTCCCAAAGTAGGTATGTGTGTGCTGCTGCTACAGGACCTAGAAGCCCAGTATGGTTGTTTAAAAAAAAATTCAAGATGCCCAAGGAAGTTTGAGTTTCCAGTAACTATTAGATAACTGTTCATGTAACTATGGCCAAAATATTGGGGCAAGTATACTAACAAAAGAGGTTCATTGTTTATCTGCTATGCAAATGTAACTGAGTACCTTGAATTTTATTTGCTGACCTTGGCTACCCTAAACCTAATCTATCTTAGGTGTTTCTTTTTTGCTGATGTTTTTGTTGATTTACAACAGTGTCTCACATTGCCAGGCTTGGCCTTGAACCCAAGCTGATGGCAATCTACTCTCCCTCTTGCCTCATCTGTCTTTCGCCCATTATTGCTTATTGTGACTACACAAACTTTCATTAAGGAATGCTTACAAAGGTAACTCGGCAGTTTTTAACATACCTTACCCCACAATACCAATGTAAGGCCAGTCTTAAAACTTCATGAGTCATTCCTTGGTGTAAAAGGGGAGAAGGTGTTTTGTGGGGGTTTGCTGGGGTCGCAGACATGCGTTACCACACCTGGCTTCTGCAGTTCTCGTAATCCTTGGACTCTCTTCTCATGAGAAAAGAGTGAGTCCCTTTGCCTTTAGCCCAGGGAGACCAGCTGACATATTGCCTGGGTGTCGTGCTTCTGGCTCGTCCCCATCCCACAGGCAATAAACCCAGCTTTGATGGATTTTTTTTTTTTTTGGTTTGTTTGTTTTCAAGATCTTTGGTAATATTTGTTTGATCCTTTGAATGTACACCTACACTTTTAAGAAACAGATCTGTGTTAGTTAGTTTTCCATTCCTGTAATGAAGACCAGAGGAAAACCTACTAGGCAGAATAGCTGATTCTGAGCTTGGTTTCAGAGGTTTTACCCAGTGGTCTCTTGGGTCTGGTGGCTTCTGGGCTGGAGACACCACAGCACATCGCAGCAACTTCCCCATCTCAGCGAGGAGTCAGGAAGGACAAGAGTCCCAATTTCTCTTTCTGGGTACTTCCCCAGTGACATATCTACTAGGCCCCATCTTTTAAGTTCTACACCCTCTCCCAGGCTTTGACACATACGTCTTTGGGGGACAATTCCAAACCACAGCACAACTCCATGTGAAACACAGCCAAGAAAGATTTGAGTCAGTTTCATATTATGCACATACAGAAACTGGCCAAAAGAAATGTGTTATTTATCTCTTTTAAGAAGAGTTAGTGAGGGGGCTGGAGAGATGGCCTAGCGGTTAAGAGCGCCGACCGCTCTTGCAGAGGACCCGGGTTCGATCCCCAGCACCCACATGGCGGCCGAGAGCCGTCTGAAACTCCAATTCCAGGAGAACTCCAGTTCCAGGGGAATCCGAGACCCTCTTCTGACCTCCGCGGCATTGCACGACACGGGTGCACAAACCTGCATGCAGACAGTACATTGGATATACATTCTGAAGATAAAAAAAAAAAAAAAAGAAGAGTTAGTGAATCTTCCTTCAGATCCAGGGAAGCTGGACTGAGACTCTTTTGACTGTTTATTTTTGCTCTTTCTCACCTAAGCAACCTGTGCTAAGCCCAAGGAAGAGAGGTGACCTGGGTCAGTATTTGGAATCTGCATGTGGATTTTACTGACTCATAGTAATCTTAGGGGCTTATTGATGGCATCTGGAAATAGCTCTAGGAGCTGGTTGTGCTGATCAGATATTCCTCATCCTGTTCCAAGGTCCCTAGAGAGACAGACATTGCATAATCTGGTGCACCGCCTACTTGAAGAGGGAAGTTCTTGTTTCTAATTTACACAGACCTGCTTTCTCCTGTGTTCTCTCCAGTGAAAATGCAGAAAGACAGCTGGTCATCTCTTGCTTAGGTTGAACTAGACCTTGAGATTCACATTCCCTTCTTTACCTAGAGATGTTTTGCCCCACTGGTCCACCCAGTGATATCAGGAAACTGGGAGGATTGCTTGAGCTATGTCGTGAAAACAGCAGAAAAAAAAAAAAAGGAGCAACAAAAACAATTGGGACTGGTTCACCTGGATGAAAAGACTTGCCTGTCCTGCCAAAAATTGATAGTGAGGTTAAATATCAAAGGTCCTGATGCTAGCACCACAATCCACATGTGACACCTGTCTTCCACCCTTTACTGCTTACTGCGACTACACAGAATTTTAATTAGAAAATTACCCCAATAATTTTAGCATACCTTATCCCCCCAATACCAGTGGAAGGCCAGATTTTAAGCATCACAAGTCATTCCTTGGTGTAAAAGAGTAGAGGTTGTTTTGTTATTTTGTTAGGCATTTCTTTATGCCAGCCTGGTGGTTAAGAGGGAAATGTGCCTGTCTTGGTGCTGGGAGCTATCTGGGGGACTCAGTAACACATCTAGTCTCTGCACGAAAATTTTATTTACTCCAACAGAGTTGAGTATGCGCTACTCTCCAATGCAAATGTCTCTTGGTATTTACTTTTAGTAAATAATTCAGCAGATGATCTGTGATACAGACATGATATTTGTTGTCATATAAATCTCTTTTATAGACATTTAGTCTGCAAACCCAGAAAAGAGAAGACTCCTTATAGGCAAATAGGTTGAGAGACAGCAACCATCAGTGGAGCAGAGGCTCAAGATGGAGGCTGCTCGCTGGAGCATCCTGCTGTGGAACTACTGTAAAGCTACCTTCTGTTGCTGTGATGAAAAGCCATGACCAAGGCGACTTATTTATAAGGCTTATAGTTTGGGAGAGGTAAGAGCCCCTTGTGGCAGGGGAGGCCCAGGAACTGAGCACACACATCTTTAAGCACATGTGGGAGGCAGAGAGGGACAAATCGGGAGTGGGCAAGGCTATATTCTCCCAAAGCTCAGCCCCAGTGAAGTACTTCTCCCCAGCAAGACCACAACTGGAGCCAAGTATTCAACTATTTGGAGCCTATGAGGGACATTTCTCATTCAAACTGCAACAACCACACATTAGCTCTGTGTTGTCAGGCGATTTATAAAAGACTCCGTGCCTCAGTTTCATTGTGTATAAAATGGAGATGATGGAGAGTCCTACTTCATAGTGTTGTGCCTATGAAATGGTTTGTAGAGACCCAGTTTAGTCTGTATGAGGTGTGGGCATGGACCTTTGTGTCTGTGCCATCCCACCTGTTAAAACTGTCCAAGATGTCTTCACCCTCGGTCTGTTTCTGTGTCACATGGAACAGGCTCAACAAAGACCCTGTAAAAGTGAATTTTCAGATAAGACAAGAATTTTCTTTTGCTCATTTCTTAAAAAGCTGAGTGGTGTGACAGATAAGAACACTTTGTAATTAACTTCTACAGTGCCCACTGCCTGCTGAACACTGTGCTAAGCATTTTACTCTTGTAGGTAGGGTTATTTTCCTTGTTTTACAGATGAGGAAATTGAAGCTAAAAGATGGTAAATGTGTATGTATGGTGTAGGTAGCATAGGGGCAAAAAAGGTAAATCATGTATGCATGGTATGAAATAAGTGACTTATAGAAACATTTTAGATATTTATATCCCTATATGTGTATAATGGGAAAGAAAGTAAAGATATAAAAAGTGCATAGGTGAGAGACTTAGGAGATGGCACCGGTGGGTAAAAATCTGCATGAAGATGATGAATGTCCAGCTTGGAGTGGAGAAAGGATTGAGGCAGGGAGGAAACACTGAAGATTTTCAACTTCATCTGTGTGATATTTTTTTGTCTTTTTGAGACAGTTTTTTGCAAGGAAGTATGAATGTGAAAAGATGTTAAAATTTGAAGGAGCAATAGATTCACAATTGAATGTTTAAATATTAAAATATTTAGTATTTTTAGAAAAAGATCATTTCACAGTTACTTGGAGAGTCTCATTACACAGTATTGGCACACAAAAGGAACGTAACAAAATTTGTTAGCAAGCTTTTTTTTTTTTCCCATACCACCAACAAAACTGTTGATTTTAGTCTTGGAATTACATTCAAAGAGAAGATCCAGTAAGAACTGGGCACACCTTGGGAAATGTGCTCACCAGCTCTCATGCAAACGGGATGGACAAGTGCAATTAAAAATGAATACCACAGCACATGCTCTAAACACTCCTGGGCAGAAACAGCACTGAGCTTGGTCTTCCAATGAGTTTTTTGTGGACTCTTTAGCCTTAGCCTAATGGATACCTGAGTTAATGAACTAAGGTAGGAAACAGCATTAGATTAATGCCAGAATCAAGGAAAAGCAATTCTTTGGGTCAATAAATAAAAATTAAAAGCTTCTCATTGCATATCCTTGAGTACATTCTTTCTCTGGTTCAGAAGCAATATCAATTTCATTTGATACACTAGACTATTATTGAATTCTATTGAATTCTATTGAATTCTAATTTCTATTAGTTGTAATAGAAACAGTTCTAAAACTGAGTCTACGCAAGCTATCTCCAGTTAGAATTCCTCCAGTATTAAGACATAATGAATATTTTCTTTTTTTTTTCTTTTTTTTTAAGGAAGTTTAAATTTTTTTTATTAATTTTATTTATTTCTGTATTTATGAATGTACTGTCGCATGCAAGGTTGTTCACCGTGTCGTGCAATGCGCGGAGGTCAGAAGAGGGTGTCGGATTCCCCTGGAACGGAGTTCTCCTGGAATGGGGTTTCAGACGGTTCTCGGCCCATGTGGATGCTGGGGATCGAACCCGGGTCCTCTGCAAGAGCGGTCGGCGCTCTTAACTGCTAGGCCATCTCTCCAGCCCATAATGAGTATTTTCATACCAAAATTTGGGAATTTCTTCTATCTATTGTGATTTAATTTTATTTATACTTCACACCCACTTCAATGAGCAAAGGTAGATTGAATAATTCTTTTATTATTAATTCTTTTTGTGAGTGTTTTTGGCTGCTTGAGTGGATTGAGTGCAATGCCTGTGGAGGCCAGAAGAGGGCATCAGATCCCCCGGAACGGGAGTTACAGATATTGCTAGCCAGAGGATGAATGAAACCCCGGTCCTCTGCAAGAGCAGCCAGTGCTCTTAAACAGGGAGCCATGTCTCCAGCTCCACTTAAAAAATTCTTTAAATTTCTCATCTGTGGTCTCATAAGGTCATGATGGGTTGTGAGAGTCAAGGAGCACCATTCCACCTCATAGCACTTGCTTGCCACTGTAACAGTATTGCACTTCCATAAACATGCATTTGAGCACTTAAAAGAAAACAATAGTAAACAGAAAAGCATAATAATGGATAGTGGGCGATTTCTTCTTTAGCTTTTTCTATATTTTCTAGCTCTTCTGCAATGAATATAGCTTATTCTTACAAATATTTAATCTTATTGCCAAAAGGACTAAAGGAAAGACAGGAAATGAGAGAGTAACACACTTTACTAGCTACTTCATTTCTTACTGCTAACTTCTATGTTTAAAGATGATCAGAATGAAGAAAATAAACTTTCTTCCCTAACATGAAAAATAAAAGATTTCATATATATATATATAAATGTTAGGTGATAAAATGTAAAAGTTCTAAGGAGAAAAAGTGATTCATCCACATAAAACATTTACCTAAGAAAAGTACGGCAAGATCAAAGGGTAGATTAACCCCCCCTCCCATGGACCCCCAGGCAGATATAGAGAACAATGGACAGAAAATTAGCTGGAGGGCTTATCAGCACACAGTGTACCCTCGGAGTTAGATTTAGTAGTCTTAGGAGGAGCATGAGATTCTGTAGTTCTGCCAAGTTCCCCTGCTCCTGCCCCTGCTTCTGTGTGAAAATCATTGTTTTAAGGATGTACAAAGGTATACCCATGCGCACAGTTACCCAAGGGCATTGGGTTCTTAGAGCCTTCCTGGTGACCTTGAGGAGTACATGAAGACAGGTCAAAGTTGGCTGACGATTGAGTCCTGGCTAGGGAAAAAAGGTGAACAGTTATAGGCTAGACGTTTGAGACGTGTGAATAAAATCATTCGGAACTTGACTGGAAAACAGAGTCAAGCAAATTTTTAGACTAGAGATGAAATTGGTGCTGGGAGCCCATGACACCTGTGGTCATTCAGGCTTTTAAATTAGTAACCCACATTTAAAAGTTGACAGGGTTCATATAGCAATCCAGGTGGATTCCATATAGAAATCAAATGTGGTGGATAGCTCAATGGTTCTTCACTTGCTGTTCTTGCAGAAGACTCAGGTTCTATTCCCAGCACCTTCATGGTGGCTAACAACCATCCATAATCCAGTTCCAGAGGATCTGACACCTTCCTCTGACCTTGGCCAGCATTCCACAACATGGGTGCACTTACATACATGCAGGCAATACACTCATAAACATAAAATTAAAATAATAAAATATTTTTAAAAAGAAAAATCAAATGTGGCAACTTGGGATCTGAATTCCCATGTAACAGCAAATAGATGGAGCCAGAAACAGCCACTCTTTTTACCATGGGCTAACCAGCCCTGTATGGACTTTGCCTCCGGGACATGACCAGTAGACCTCTGTAGACCAAATCCAACATGATAAACATTTCATCTGGGAATAGAAAGAACTGAAGATACTGGAGAGCTGTAGACATATCATGTGGAAGACAGAAGGAGGAGGAGGAGGAGGGGGACTCAAGGACACAGGGGGAGGGGTTAGCCTTGGGAAGGGTGGGATCTATCCTCCCATGGGCCAGGGGATAAAAAAGAAGCAAGTAAAGGATGAACTGCTTTGGATTAAAGAAGATAACCTTATTCCACTTCTCAGTAGCACTGACAAGATCATCTTGTGACCCTAAGGGAGGAAGCCTTGTGTCCTGGGTTCGAGGGGGCATTTGGCCTGACTGCTGCAGAAAGTGTTGAGGACTTGACAGGACATATTAACATCACAGAGCAGGTCTGATATCCCATTTGTAATAGAACATTCTGAGGTTCCTCAGCTCAAGTGGGATCCTGCATAGGTGGAGACAGGAAACTGGGACTGGGGATTAGGTTCTTACATTTTCTATTTTAAGCCAATATAAACTATCATCAAATAAACACAACACAAGCCTACAGTTTGGGGATGGATTGAGAAAATGAAGTATTCTATCTTGCAACCTCAGCAAATCAAGGTATCACCTATGTATGTTGTTGATCCACCTACTGTAGTATTTCTGTAGCACCAAGAGCTACATGTAAATGTCTGTGCCTTTTCAATTAGTGGAGGAAGTAGTGTGCCTTGGGATAAACAGAACATGAAGACATGACTGCCATTTGATTGGGAGACTGTTTTCCTTTCTCTATTTGCCATGTGTTATCAGGGGTGGATGTGGAAACGTGGGAATTTTTACAACGCATGTGGGTGCACATGGACATGTGTCCATGTGGAAGCCTGAGGCTGTCAGTAATCATCCTCCATCGCTCCTCTACCTTATCCATTGAGGCAGGATCTCTGTCAAACCCAGACCTCTATGATATGGCCGGTCTTGCTCTGCAACTGGCTCTGGAAATCCCATCTCAACTGTCTGCGGCAGGAATCACAAGTGAGCTGCTATGCTCCCTTGAAATTTACATGAGCTTCTAGGTGTCCAGGTTCAGCTCCTTATCTTTCCACATTGAGTGATTCAGTCCCTTATCAGTAGGCATTTTAAAGGAGGACAGCAGCTAAATTTACCTAGGAGAAAATTTAAAACATTTTATATTAATGCAAGCAAAAGTATACGATGGATGCAGAGTCACTGTCTTTTTTAAAAGCAGGCTGGGCTGGAGAGAAAGTTATCAGGCAATTTAATGGCACTGGCTGCTTGTTGCAGAATACCTGAGTTTCAGTTTCCAGCAACCACTGGGCAGCATACAACATCTTTAACTCCACCCTTCCAGGGATCTGACAAACTCTTCTGTCTCCAGCACACATGACATGGTACACTTAATATATGCAGGCATAACAGTAATACTCTAAAAAAAGATAAAATTCGCCAGGCCTGGTGGTGCACGCCTTTAATCCTAGCACTCAGGAGGCAGAGGCAGGTGGATCTTTGTGAGTTCAAGGCCAGCCTGGTCTACAGAGTGAGTTCCAGGACAGCTGGGGTACAGGAGACC
Source organism: Rhizomys pruinosus (assembly GCA_009823505.1). NCBI lineage: Eukaryota > Metazoa > Chordata > Mammalia > Rodentia > Spalacidae > Rhizomys > Rhizomys pruinosus. The sequence goes on along the minus strand of VZQC01013319.1, from coordinate 2,308,930 downwards.
CTTGAGTCGTCAACAAAGACCCAAAAAAAAAAAAAAAAAGATAAAATTCAATGTCAAGAAATTATGTTTCTGAAATACCATTGCTTCTGACTACCTACCTCTATTTAGACCCCATGGCATTACCTACTCTGTCTTCTATCCTAGCACAATAGCAAAGCATAAGAAATGCTACTGAAAATGTTTATTCAAAGTTCAACTTATAGTACAGGATGATTGTTTTAAAATTCAAGAACTTGCTTGGGTGGAATACTCAGTAGAGGTGTCTTACATCCATTTGGTGTATCATATTGTTCAGTCAGATGTCTCTCTGTTTATTCTTTGTCTAGTTGACCTGTCTAATGGACACAGTGAAGTACCGAAGTGCCCTGCTATTAGTGTATTGGGATTAATCTGTGCCTTAAAGTCCTGTAGAATTGTGTTCATGAAGTTCGGTGCTCCAGAGTTTGGTATGCAGATATTCATGATCATGAAATGATCTGAATATCTCTTCTGATTAGTTTTAATTTGAAGTCTATTTTGTCTGATAGATATTACAATAGCAACTCCTCTTTGCTTCTTAGTACCATTTGCTTGGAATATTTTTTTCCATCCTTTCACCTTAAGATAGAGCTTGTCCTTGAAGGTGAGATGGGTTTCTTACAGACAACAAAAAGATGGATTCAATTTCTTAATCCATTCTCCCAGTCTATGTCTCCTGATTGGGGAGTTCAGACCATTAACATTTAAGGTTATTGTTGAGAGATATATATATTGCTTGCCGTCACTTTCGTTTCTGTTTGCATTTTTGGTCTAGGTTTATATTTCCACAGTTATGCCTTCATTAATTACTTTCTCTTGCCACTTGCTATGTAACTTAGGAATGTCAAGTTGTATTTCTTTTTATCTGCATGCAGCATTACTGTTAAAATGTGAATCCCAAATGTGTTTTGGAATTAACTGTAGTTTATTTTAAGACTCTGTCATTTGGGTATATGTGTGTGGAGTGTTTTATATGCGTATTTTGAAGTAATATAAAATGAAAGGGAACAACAACAAAAAACTTGCTCAGAGATCTGACCAAAACAGTAAACTTCTACATTGAAAAGGTTAAAAAAGACTAAGAAAAAGATTCAAGACAGAACTTAACATGTTTGGCAGGATGCATGACCTCTGGTGGGCGGCGCAGGGCATGGATAGAGAAACGGGTCTAAATTTGATTGGGACAGGTTGTATAAAATGCACAAAAGCTCAATAAAAAAAATTTTAAGTAAATATTTTATTATTTAAATAAATTCAAGAAGTTAGGCCAGCTGTATTGCAAATAGTTTCCTTAGAAAGCAGACCATTACAATTCTGTATAATTTATAAGGTAAACTACAAGTGAGTGTATGATCCAGCTCACTATGAACAGAAATGATAAGCTGATTGAACCGATGATGTAGCTCAGCCCTGACTGCTTTCTCGCTGTGTCTGTCAGTGCTGATCCAGGAATGTAGAATGATTGTGACTTTCTACTGTTTAGAGGCTATTTATCAGAGAGGCGGCAAGCACAGACTCCCTTTGTTTCTCAAAAGAACTGGGTTGTGGGTCTTTATCTTGTTTTCAGACTCAGGAGAAAAACACAAACATTTACATTTTTGAGTCTTTCATTGAAACACCAACCTGAGACTTAAATCTGATTTGAATGGGAAATTGTCGTTCCCCTTTGGGATTTCCATTTGTTGGTAAATGGTTTCAGTTGTTTCTCCCCAAGCACAATAAGCTGGTTCCATGAAGATGTCACCCACTCCAAGGTACTATGGCTCTGTCACCATTACAGGTAATCTGTGGTCCACAGTGGCCCTGGCTGAGATGACTTCGAGGCATCCCTGAAAAAATGGGAGATAAGTTCATTGATTCTCTTCATAGGTCATTTTTAGTTGGTCTTATTCCTAATGGAGACTTGTTCTAATGCTGGCCAGAGAGCTGCCGGTTTCTTGCCTTTCATTCTCAGTCTAATCCAGGTGAATTCACTATCATTATTAGATTTTTTTCCTGAGGATAACACCCGTCCATCTTTTCACAGTGCACTGTGACTAAGTCTCCAATGTGGAGCTTTCTGCTTTGGGCAGTATTCACTCATCCACTATGCAACTCCCTGCTCATCTACTTGGAAATGAACTGCTTTCACACCATTAATGTCATTCCCACTTTAATGGAAATTGTTTCAAGTGGAACCAGGATTTCTGATCTCTGAATCTCAAGTAATACTGTGTCAATTTCATTGAAAATAGGAAACTTTAATAGAACCAGTGTGAAATGCAAGAGATGTGTGGCTTATAGCTTGGGCGCTCTATGTCCGAGGTTATTCCATTACATATGGTGTTAATTTAACTACAGCATTGTTCAAGCTTAATGATATAATTTCCAACCGACAGAAATGCTAATTGAACACCAGGTGTTGTGCCATACCCCTTTAATATAATACCCCATAATCCCAGCCTCAGAAGGCAGAGGCAGGTGGATCTCTGAGAGATCTAGGCCAGCCTGGACCACATAGTGACTTCCCCATGGGATGGGACTAGGGAGACTCTGTCAAAAATAAAAATAAGAAATGCTAATTGAAAGCCTGGTACAGGGATGCATGCCTTTAATCCCAATACTCAGGAGGCAGAAGCCAGCCTGGTCTACATAGTGAATTCCAGACTAGTTGCAGCTATAGGAGATCCTGTCTCAAAAAGACAAAAAAAAGCTTGATGAGTAACTGAAATTTCAAACAAATGAAATTGTTGGTGTGAATACCTGAGGTGGGACTTGTAAAGAGAAAAGGCTGCTGACTTTTGTATGCTAATAAATGTAGATATGAGAAGATAAACAATAGTTTGAGGTCGAGTCACAGAAGCAACAAGCAGGAACACAGCATAACTCTTGAAGGTTGTATCAGTCTGGATCCAATTAGGAGGCAAAAATTGCACCTGTTATTTAAGGAGAGCAGGCTTATAATAAACGTTAACTAGACAGAAAGCTGTTAATTATTTCAAGTGTTTTGATTTTTACTTTTTAATATATTCTAGACATTGATCTTCTGGCTAGCAAAGATTCCTCTCCCATTCCATAGGTTATCTATTCACTTCTTTTCTTTGTTGTGCAGAAACCTTCTAATTTCTTGACACCCCATTTTCTTAGTGTCCAGACCCTCTACATACAGTCTCTTTTTCTGACAGCTTCTGTGAAGAGCTGAGAGGCCACCTCTCAGCTGGGACTGGTCCTTCCATTGGAGCCAAACCCAAACCAGAGAAGTGCTATGGGCAGGAAAGGTGACCACTGTCTCATTGCAGAGTCAGGATTGTCCTTGGGACTCTTAGAACTCTTAGTCTAGTTAGGTGACATTAGCTGACTGGGACCCATTTCCTCATAGCACACCCCCTTCTCCCCTCCCTCATCCACATAGGCGCTAGTTTACAAGGGACCTTAAAAGAACAGTCTCAGCTCTCCTGGGGCAGGCTGGCCCTCCTGGGACAGGCTGACTTTGTCCTTCGGACCCATATGCATTGTCAGTTTTAATGAACTCTTTGCCCTGAAGGTGGATCCAACTCAATATGTCTCTGGAGCTGGGTATTTAGAAGCCTAGAACCTTCCATATTTTGTCAACTATTGCCATTATTTCTTGACTCTCTGGAGTCTAGAAAAGTCCTTGCCTATATAGATATCAGATATAGATACCTGGATTTTTCATATAATTAAGGTATTTGATCCATTTTGAGTTGGTTTTCCTACAGGATCAGAGATAAGGTTGGGTTTCATTCTTCTTCACGCTTTTTAAAATTTGATTTCAGCAGCAGTGGCCAGATCTACCTGTATTGCTGCATGTAGCCATACTTCATTTCTGTTTTTCGTCTTCTGACAGATCATTGTGTGGTTACCCTACATTTTCTGTATGTCTTTCATTTCTTTTCCTTTATTGCATTGATTAAAATTAGTATCACTTCCAGACCATCACAACTACATACACTGACAACCATGAATCACGAAAGATTCCGTGCACACTCATTTGAGGCCTGTTGCTCTAATCATACATTTTTACCCTGAAACCAGCAAACTCCCTAGAAAAACAGCTCCCCACCCTACACTTTTTAGTCAAAAGGCGCAGCCAACCAGATTCCATGACAGTTTCTAAACCTTGCTCATGCTGGTCGTGGTAACAAACACTACTTTTCAGTAAAGGGAGATCAGACAGGCAGAAGCACTGGTATAAATGATGAATTAACTTAACAAGTCTCTTCTCAAATGAGTATAAGATGTTTTTTGCCTTGCTAATACTTACTCTATTCTTTTCTTTGTATTGATTCATTGTACTAGTTAAAACCAGTTGTTTCTCAATAGATTTGAGGTCCTATTTTCTTTTTTTTTTCTTTTGTTTTTTTTTTAATTTTTTTTTTGATTATTTATTTATTTATTGTATGTGTATGAATGTGTCTGTCTGCATGCAGGGTCCTGTGCACCCTGTGTGGCATGCCCCGGAGGTCAGAAGAGGGTCTCGGATTCCCCTGGACTGGAGTTTCCTCGGGAATTGGGAGTTACAAGAACGGTTTCTAGCCGCCTGCTGGGTGCATTGGGATCGAACCCTATTTTATTTTTTTTTCTTCCTCGCGTTCATTCTTTTAATTCTTGGAACCACCAACTTAGTCCTTCACAAACTAACAATATTCTTGTAGTAACTGTATATGCAATCCAAAAAATATTTCAGAGTATGAAAAAATTTATATTATTTATTAAATTTGCTACATATGTTATTAGGCTATTATATGAGAAGCTTCATACTGACTCTTTGCATGTTTGAATTTTACAAGTTTAATTTTTTATAAAAAATTCCCCCATAAATTGATTAAATGTTCAAACAATTTCAAATTAAACATGATGAGGATTGTACTTTAATCCCAGCACTCGGAGGCAGAGCAGGTGGTTGCTGTGAGTTTCAAGGCCCAGCCTAGTCTACAGAGTAGATTCCAAGCAGCTGGAGCTACAAGGAGACCCTGGTCTCAACAAAACCAAGAAAAAAAAAAAAATAAGACAAAAAACAAAAATAAAAGATTACAAAAGAATTCCTGGGGCAGAAGACTGGCCTATGGTTAAGAGCGCCAAATCGCCTGTGCAGAGGACCCGGGTTCAATCCCCAGCACCCACATGGTGGCTTAGAACGTCTTTAACTCCAGTTTCCAGGGGAATCTGACCACTCTCTTCTGGACCCTCCGAGCATTGCACACAGGGGTGCACAAACCTACATGCCGACTGAGTACATCATTCCATACACATAAAAAATAAAAAACACAAATTCATAAATATTGTTCATTACAAAAGAACTCTTTGAAATTGTTGTGAGGTTTTTTTTAATTTTAATTATAATAATGAATGTTCTTAAAGAAATATTGCATTTTTAAACGAGAACAAAAATAAGTTGCTTTTCTTTTTTTCTTTTTTTACAGACCATGCATGTACTAATGCTAGGCCTTGAACCCAACAGAGACTTACCTGCTTTGGACCCCCCCTCTGTGAGCCCTAGGATTAAAGGTATGCCACTACCAGACAAGTTTTGTATTTTTAATAAATATACTCGAAACCTACCTTGTCATGCAATATTATTTTACTTTTTATCCTTTAAGTCTTACTATCCAAAATATATCAATTGTATGAAAATCCTTTCACAACATTTTCTAACATTTAGGCATTTTCACGTAACATAAGACATTAAAAATATTTTTAGTACCAGGGGGTGGCACGGGCCTTTAATCCTAGCACTAGAGAGGGAGGCAGGTAGATATCCCGAATTCAAGGACAGCTGGTCTATATAGCAAGTTCCAGGCCAGCTGAGACTGCAGGGGGACCCTGTCTTTTGGACCCTGACTCAAAAGACCAAATTAGTAAAAATGTTTTAGAATAACTATATAACATTGATAATTTATTCCTCTTAATTTCTATAATTTTTCAGGCATGTCCCAGTACCAACAATAGAACATCTGGTCTTACCATAATAATTTAAATATTATCATCTTTGATTTTGCCATTGGTCTTTACTTTCAGAAATGTGTGATAGTCTTGAATTTTTTTCACCTAAAGGTCTATTTATCAATGTAGGAGGGCAGAACATATTTTGACAGTGTCCTAGCTTGATTTATTATGCTAACATATTTAGGTATGTAGAGCATGGTGCTCCATTTGTCTTTCTGTTCCTGGGAAATGAGCCGTGTAGGTGAGTCTGGCTGATTTGGTACAGTGTTGCATAGAGGAAGAACAGGGATTGGTGCATCCTTGTTCCTTAGATGTTACAAATTTCTCAGACCCGCTCTTTTTTTTTGTTTTTTTCTAAGTCAATTTCTGGTCTCAGAATATTAAAGGCCTTACCATTTTTTTAGACTAGGCATATTTCTCCATTTAGGTTTTGGTTTATTTGCTTTATTATATTTTGACTCTATGTTGCCAATTATGTTATAAATTGGGAATGAGTCTTCATGTGGGTACTCTTGCCATTATTATGAATGGCATGCTGGATGTGTAGTTTATTACTTCTTGATTTAAATTTATTTTATCTACCTTTAATACCAAGCCAGGGTTCTTCTGCTTAATGTTTGTCTGGAGTTTTCTACGCTTTACTCTCCATTTCTTCACATTTAAAATATCTCTTGTAGCTGATTAGGGTTTCTGTTTGCAATCTCTTGTTTTAATGTATCTGGTCTGTCACATTTCGTGTCATTCTAGGTTGTGCGGTTTGAATGAGAGAGTGTCTCCATAGGCTTCAAAAAGTCTTTAAACATTTGGTAAGTTGTGGTGCTTTTTTGGAAAGATATGGAGTCCCTGGAAGTGCTGGCCATGTGAGAGGAATGTAACACTGGGGTGGGCTTTAAGAGTTCATAACCCTTCCCATATGCCAGTTTTTCCCTTGTTTCATGTACCTGCTTGATGATATGAAAGCTCAGCTTCTGCTAGCGCCACCATGCCTCCATGCCGACTGGAGCTCTTCCACCTGGAACACATCAATGTAAACTCTCAAATTAACTCTTGGCCTTTTTATCACAGAAAAAAAAAAAAAAAACAGAAAATTAATACGTGTGATGTCTGCTGTTAAGAAAAATCCATTACCTGTTTTCTATATGTCTTGCTCACTGTGTTTTTTGATTGATTGATTTTTATTTCTATTTTATTTCTTTGAAAAACCCTGGGAAAGGGTTGGAGTGATGGAGGCTCACCAGGGATAGCGCTGGGGGGCTGCCATTTGCATGTGAAGACCTGTGTTCAAATCAAACCAGAACCCATGTGAAAACCACGCAGCAATAGAGCATAACTGTAATCTCGGTTCTGTGGTCAAATGGGAGGCAGGGACAGGAGAGCCCTGGAAGTCTGTGGTCCAACTATCCTGGCATTCACAGCACAGTGGCAAACAAAGAGACCCCACTTCAAGTAAGGTAGAAGACAAGGACCAACAATACCCAGTCCTCCTTCAACTTTATAATGTGGGCAAATGTACACAGCCACACACACAATTCTAGAGAATATATAATGCATGTTCAAGTTACTATATAAATTAGTTTTAAATTTCCAGATAATGTGTACTAAAACCCACTAATCCATATATAGCATCTTCCAGTTTTCACCAGTACTCTTAGCTACATCACTTAATTCAATGGCATCTTTGCGGATTAACCAGTTTCTGGTACTAATGTCTGCATACTGTCTCTTCCTTAGAGTGTCTTGTCTGCACCACCTTAATTAAAATATTGGGCCATCCTACTCCTTTCCTTTTCATCTCTTTATTCTGGTTTGTTTTTCCTTCATGGCCTTACCNAAAAAAAAAAAAAAAAGATAAAATTCAATGTCAAGAAATTATGTTTCTGAAATACCATTGCTTCTGACTACCTACCTCTATTTAGACCCCATGGCATTACCTACTCTGTCTTCTATCCTAGCACAATAGCAAAGCATAAGAAATGCTACTGAAAATGTTTATTCAAAGTTCAACTTATAGTACAGGATGATTGTTTTAAAAATTCAAGAACTTGCTTGGGTGGAATACTCAGTAGAGGTGTCTTACATCCATTTGGTGTATCATATTGTTCAGTCAGATGTCTCTCTGTTTATTCTTTGTCTAGTTGACCTGTCTAATGGACACAGTGAAGTACCGAAGTGCCCTGCTATTAGTGTATTGGGATTAATCTGTGCCTTAAAGTCCTGTAGAATTGTGTTCATGAAGTTCGGTGCTCCAGAGTTTGGTATGCAGATATTCATGATCATGAAATGATCTGAATATCTCTTCTGATTAGTTTTAATTTGAAGTCTATTTTGTCTGATAGATATTACAATAGCAACTCCTCTTTGCTTCTTAGTACCATTTGCTTGGAATATTTTTTTCCATCCTTTCACCTTAAGATAGAGCTTGTCCTTGAAGGTGAGATGGGTTTCTTACAGACAACAAAAAGATGGATTCAATTTCTTAATCCATTCTCCCAGTCTATGTCTCCTGATTGGGGAGTTCAGACCATTAACATTTAAGGTTATTGTTGAGAGATATATATATTGCTTGCCGTCACTTTCGTTTCTGTTTGCATTTTTGGTCTAGGTTTATATTTCCACAGTTATGCCTTCATTAATTACTTTCTCTTGCCACTTGCTATGTAACTTAGGAATGTCAAGTTGTATTTCTTTTTATCTGCATGCAGCATTACTCTTAAAATGTGAATCCCAAATGTGTTTTGGAATTAACTGTAGTTTATTTTAAGACTCTGTCATTTGGGTATATGTGTGTGGAGTGTTTTATATGCGTATTTTGAAGTAATATAAAATGAAAGGGAACAACAACAAAAAACTTGCTCAGAGATCTGACCAAAACAGTAAACTTCTACATTGAAAAGGTTAAAAAAGACTAAGAAAAAGATTCAAGACAGAACTTAACATGTTTGGCAGGATGCATGACCTCTGGTGGGCGGCGCAGGGCATGGATAGAGAAACGGGTCTAAATTTGATTGGGACAGGTTGTATAAAATGCACAAAAGCTCAATAAAAAAAATTTTAAGTAAATATTTTATTATTTAAATAAATTCAAGAAGTTAGGCCAGCTGTATTGCAAATAGTTTCCTTAGAAAGCAGACCATTACAATTCTGTATAATTTATAAGGTAAACTACAAGTGAGTGTATGATCCAGCTCACTATGAACAGAAATGATAAGCTGATTGAACCGATGATGTAGCTCAGCCCTGACTGCTTTCTCGCTGTGTCTGTCAGTGCTGATCCAGGAATGTAGAATGATTGTGACTTTCTACTGTTTAGAGGCTATTTATCAGAGAGGCGGCAAGCACAGACTCCCTTTGTTTCTCAAAAGAACTGGGTTGTGGGTCTTTATCTTGTTTTCAGACTCAGGAGAAAAACACAAACATTTACATTTTTGAGTCTTTCATTGAAACACCAACCTGAGACTTAAATCTGATTTGAATGGGAAATTGTCGTTCCCCTTTGGGATTTCCATTTGTTGGTAAATGGTTTCAGTTGTTTCTCCCCAAGCACAATAAGCTGGTTCCATGAAGATGTCACCCACTCCAAGGTACTATGGCTCTGTCACCATTACAGGTAATCTGTGGTCCACAGTGGCCCTGGCTGAGATGACTTCGAGGCATCCCTGAAAAAATGGGAGATAAGTTCATTGATTCTCTTCATAGGTCATTTTTATTTGGTCTTATTCCTAATGGAGACTTGTTCTAATGCTGGCCAGAGAGCTGCCGGTTTCTTGCCTTTCATTCTCAGTCTAATCCAGGTGAATTCACTATCATTATTAGATTTTTTTCCTGAGGATAACACCCGTCCATCTTTTCACAGTGCACTGTGACTAAGTCTCCAATATGGAGCTTTCTGCTTTGGGCAGTATTCACTCATCCACTATGCAACTCCCTGCTCATCTACTTGGAAATGAACTGCTTTCACACCATTAATGTCATTCCCACTTTAATGGAAATTGTTTCAAGTGGAACCAGGATTTCTGATCTCTGAATCTCAAGTAATACTGTGTCAATTTCATTGAAAATAGGAAACTTTAATAGAACCAGTGTGAAATGCAAGAGATGTGTGGCTTATAGCTTGGGCGCTCTATGTCCGAGGTTATTCCATTACATATGGTGTTAATTTAACTACAGCATTGTTCAAGCTTAATGATATAATTTCCAACCGACAGAAATGCTAATTGAACACCAGGTGTTGTGCCATACCCCTTTAATATAATACCCCATAATCCCAGCTCTCAGAAGGCAGAGGAGGTGGATCTCCTACAAGTCCAAGACTAGCCTGGTCTAAAAAAAGAGTTCCAGGAAAGCGGGGGATATAGGGAGACTCTGTCAAAAATAAAAATAAACTGCAATTGCAAGCCTGGTACGGAGCATGCCCTTTTAATCCCAATCAGGAGGCAGAAGCCAGCCTGGTTTACACATCAAGATCCTGTCTCAAAAAAAAAAAAAAAGATCCTGTCTCAAAAAAGACAAAAAATAGCTTGATGAGTAACTGAAATTTCAAACAAATGAAATTGTTGGTGTGAATACCTGAGGTGGGACTTTAAAGAGAAAAGGGCTGCTTGACTTTTGTATGCTAATAAATGTAGATATGAGAAGATAAACAATAGTTTGAGGTCGAGTCACAGAAGCAACAAGCAGGAACACAGCATAACTCTTGAAGGTTGTATCATTCTGGATCCAATTAGGAGGCAAAAATTGCACCTGTTATTTAAGGAGAGCAGGCTTATAATAAACGTTAACTAGACAGAAAGCTGTTAATTATTTCAAGTGTTTTGATTTTTACTTTTTAATATATTTAGACATGATCTTTGGCTAGCAAAGATCCTCTCCACTTCCATGGTATCTATTCACTCTTTTCTTGTTGTGCAGAAACCTTCTAATTTCTTGACACCCCATTTTCTTAGTGTCCAGACCCTCTACATACAGTCTCTTTTTCTGACAGCTTCTGTGAAGAGCTGAGAGGCCACCTCTCAGCTGGGACTGGTCCTTCCATTGGAGCCAAACCCAAACCAGAGAAGTGCTATGGGCAGGAAAGGTGACCACTGTCTCATTGCAGAGTCAGGATTGTCCTTGGGACTCTTAGAACTCTTAGTCTAGTTAGGTGACATTAGCTGACTGGGACCCATTTCCTCATAGCACACCCCCTTCTCCCCTCCCTCATCCACATAGGCGCTAGTTTACAAGGGACCTTAAAAGAACAGTCTCAGCTCTCCTGGGGCAGGCTGGCCCTCCTGGGACAGGCTGACTTTGTCCTTCGGACCCATATGCATTGTCAGTTTTAATGAACTCTTTGCCCTGAAGGTGGATCCAACTCAATATGTCTCTGGAGCTGGGTATTTAGAAGCCTAGAACCTTCCATATTTTGTCAACTATTGCCATTATTTCTTGACTCTCTGGAGTCTAGAAAAGTCCTTGCCTATATAGATATCAGATATAGATACCTGGATTTTTCATATAATTAAGGTATTTGATCCATTTTGAGTTGTTTTTCCTACAGGATCAGAGATAAGGTTGGGTTTCATTCTTCTTCACGCTTTTTAAAATTTGATTTCAGCAGCAGTGGCCAGATCTACCTGTATTGCTGCATGTAGCCATACTTCATTTCTGTTTTTCGTCTTCTGACAGATCATTGTGTGGTTACCCTACATTTCTGTATGTCTTTCAGTTGCTTTTCCTTTCTTGCATTGATTACAAGAAGTTATACTCCGACCATCACAACTACTAGCACATGGACAACCATGAATCACGAAAGATTCCGTGCACACTCATTTGAGGCCTGTTGCTCTAATCATACATTTTTACCCTGAAACCAGCAAACTCCCTAGAAAAACAGCTCCCCACCCTACACTTTTTAGTCAAAAGGCGCAGCCAACCAGATTCCATGACAGTTTCTAAACCTTGCTCATGCTGGTCGTGGTAACAAACACTACTTTTCAGTAAAGGGAGATCAGACAGGCAGAAGCACTGGTATAAATGATGAATTAACTTAACAAGTCTCTTCTCAATGAGTATAGATGTTTTTTTGCCTGTGCTAATACTTACGTCTGGACATTCTTTTCTTTGGTATTGATTCGGATGTGTCGGCTGGGGGGGAGGGTGTGGAGAAACCAGTTTGTGGTCGGGTCGAAGGTAGATTGGTGAAGGGTCCTATTTTTTCTGTGTTTTTTTTTTTTTTTTTTTTTTTTATTTTTTTTTTATTTATTTATTTATTTTTGTATGTGTATGAATGATTGTCTGTCTGCATGCAGGGTCCTGTGCACCCTGTCGTGGCATGCCCCGGAGGTGTCAGAAGAGGGTCCGGATTCCCTGGACTGGAGTTCTCCTGGAATTGGGAGTTACAGACAGAACGGTTTCTAGCCGCCCATGCTGGGGTGCATTGGGATCGAACCCTAGTTTTCTTTTTTTCTTCCTGCGTTCATTCTTTTAATTCTTGGAACCGCCAACTTATCCTTCACAAACATAACAATATTCTTGTAGTAACTGTATATGCAATCCAAAAAATATTTCAGAGTATGAAAAAATTTATATTATTATTTAAATTTGCACATATGTTATTAGGTCTATTATATGAGAAGCTTCATACTGACTCTTTGCATGTTTGAATTTTACAAGTTTAATTTTTTATAAAAAATTCCCCCTAAAATTGATTAAATGTTCAAAAATCAAATTAAACATGAGAGATAGTTACTTTAACTCCAGCACTCGGAGGCAGAGGCAGGTGGATTGCTGTGAGTTCAAGCGCCGCCTAGTCTACAGAGTAGATTCCGAAGCAGCTGGAGCTACAAGGCAGACCTGTCCTCAAGAACAAAAAAAAAATAAGTACAAAAAGACATAAAAAAAAAAAAAAAAAAATAGATTACTAAGAAGAATTCCTGGGGCTAGAAGAGTGGCCTAGTGGGTCAAGAGCGCCAAATCGTCCTGTGCAGAGACCCGGGTTCAATCCCCAGCACCCACATGGTGGCTGTAGAACGTCTTTAACTCCAGTTTCCAGGGAATCTGCCACTCTCTTCTGACCTCCCGCAGCATTGCACGACAGGGGTGCACAAACCTACATGCAGACAGTACATTCATACACATAAAAAAATAAAAAATAAAATTATAAATATTGTACATATACAAAAAGAATCTCTTTGAAATTTTTGAGGTTTTTTAATTTTAATATATAATAATGAATGTTCTTAAAGAAATATTGCATTTTTAAACGAGAACAAAAATAAGTTTGGCTTTCTTTTTCATTTTTTTAAGACCTGCTATGTAGACTAAGCTAGCCTTGAACCCACAGAGACTTACCTGCCTCTGTGAGCCCTAGGATTAAAGGTAGTGCCACTACCAGACAAGTTTTGTATTTTTAATAAAATATATCGAAACCTACCTTGTCATGCAATATTATTTTACTTTTTATCCTTTAAGTCTTACTATCCAAAATATATCAATTGTATGAAAATCCTTTCACAACATTTTCTAACATTTAGGCATTTACTAACATAAAGACATTAAAAATATTTTTAGATACCAGGGTGGTGGCACGTGCCTTTAATCCTAGCACTAGAGAGGCAGAGGCAGGTAGATCTCCGAATTCAAGGCCAGCCTGGTCTATATAGCAAGTTCCAGGCCAGCTGAGACTGCAGGGGGACCCTGTCTTTTGAGACCCTGACTCAAAAAGACCAAAATAAAAATATTTTTAGAATAAATATATAATCATTGATAATTTATTCACTCTTAATTTTATAATTTATTCAGGCATGTCCAGTACAACAATAGAACATCTGGTCATGTACCATAATAATTAAATATTATCATCTTTGATATTCTGCCATTGTTGATACTTTCAGAAATGTGTGATAGTCTTGAATTTTTTTCACCTAAAGGTCTATTTATCAATGTAGGAGGGCAGAACATATTTTGACAGTGTCCTAGCTTGATTTATTATGCTAACATATTTAGGTATGTAGAGCATGGTGCTCCATTTGTCTTTCTGTGTCCTGGGAAATGAGCGTGTAGGTGAGTCTGGCTAAGATTGTGGTACAGTGTTGCATAGAGGAAAAGGCATTGGGCATCCTTGTTCATTAGATGTTCAATTGCTTCAACACCAGTCTTTTTTGTATGTTTTTTTCTGTCAATTTCTAGGCTCAGAATATTAAAGGCCTTACCATTTTTGTAGACTAGCATATTTCTCCATTTAGTTTTGTTTATTTTGCTTTATATATTTTGACTCTATGTTGCCAATTATGTTATAAATTGGGAATTGAGTCATCATGCTGGGTTAACTCTTGCATTATTATGAAATGGCACTGCTGATGTGTAGTTATTATTCTTGATTTAAAGTTTATTTTATCTACCTTTAATCACCAAGCCAGGGTTCTTCTGCTTAATGTTTGTCTGGCGTTTTCTACGCTTTACTCTCCATTTCTTCACATTTAAAATATCTCTTGTAGCTGATTAGGGTTTCTGTTTGCAATCTCTTGTTTTAATGTATCTGGTCTGTCACATTTCGTGTCATTCTAGGTTGTGCTGGTTTGAATGAGAAGTGTCTCCAATAGGCTCAAGTATTTAAACATTTGGTCAGTTGTGGTGCTGTTTTGGAAAGATCATGAGATCCCTGGGAAGTGCGGCCATGCTAGAGGAACTGTATCACTGGGGTGGGCTTTAAGCATTCATAGCCCCTCCCATTGCCAGTTTTTCCCTTTGTTTCATGTACCTGCTTGATGATATGAAGCTCAGCTTTCTGCTCTGGCCACCTCTGCCTCCATGCCTTTCTGCCCTGATGGACTCTGGTCCCCCTGGAACCATAAGCCCAATAAATCTCTTCTATAAGTTCTCTTGGCCATGGTGTTTTATCACAGCAACAGAAAAGTAATACGTGGGTATGTCTGCTGTTTAAATCCATTGCCTTGTTTTCTATATGTCTTGCTCACTGTGTTTTTGATTGATTGGATATTTTATTTCTATTTTATTCTTTGATTAAAACCCTGGGAAAGGGTTGGAGTGATGGAGGCTCACCAGGGATAGCGCTTGCCATTTGCATGTGAAGACCTGTGTTCAAATCCCCAGAACCCATGTGAAAACCACGCAGCAATAGAGCATAACTGTAATCTCGGTTCTGTGGTCAAATGGGAGGCAGGGACAGGAGAGCCCTGGAAGTCTGTGGTCCAACTATCCTGGCATTCACAGCACAGTGGCAAACAAAGAGACCCCACTTCAAGTAAGGTAGAAGACAAGGACCAACAATACCCAGGTCCTCCTTCAAACTTTATATGTGGGCAAATGTACACACGCACACACACAATTCTAGAGAATATATAATGCATGTTCAAGTTACTATATAAATTAGTTTTAAACTTTCCAGATAATGTGTACTAAAAACCCACTAATTCAATATAAGCATCTCCAGTTTTCACAGTACTCTAGCTACATCACTTAATTCTAATGGCATCTTTGCGGACTTAACCAGTTCTGTCTAATGTCTGCATAACTGTCTCTTCCTTAGAGTGTCTTGTCTGCACCACCTTAATTAAAATATTGCCATCCTACCCTTTCCTTTTCATCTCTTTATTCTGGTTTGTTTTTCCTTCATGGCCTTACCACATAAAATAGTAGTAGTATCTTTATGCTCTGGCTTTTGCATTAGAGTGTTAGCTTCCTAAGAGAAGAACTTTGTCTATCCTATTGGCACTCAGTATGTACTAAATCCGAAGGGAAAGTAAGGGATGGTCAACCAAAGAACACAGCAACTTATTCTCATAGCATTAGACATTTGAGACATAGAGACATAAACCAGAGAATTTTTGTTTCAAGAAAACTTAGAAGGGATACGAGGGTCACTGCAGGAATAACTAACTGGGCAGAGCTCCCCTACTCACACTATTTTCATTCATTCACATTCCTGAAGGCCTGTGCAAATCCAGGTACTGACAGAGGCACTGAGTGCTGTGCTAGGTGGCATGCTGCACGCCAACAGCAGCCTTCTCCATGGGATCCACAGTTACCACAGTGAAAGCAGTACCTGGCCTGACAGAGAGGGGGACAGGGAAGCGGAATGGCTTAAGAGGTCAGACTGCGTTATGACAAGGGTGCACTTACATACATGCTTGCATGGAACATATTCATACACATAAGATAATAATAAATGAAATATTTTAAAATTTAGAAACAGAGGGTGGAATAAGAAGGTGCGGAGATCGCCTGCCTGTGAAGCATTCTTGGTCTGAAGGAAGTCAAGAGCTTTGATCCTGATGGCACTAGGTTAGCCACAGGGAGGCAGTATCAAATGAGTCCCAAGGGGGATTCACACATAAAGGTGAGAACTGACCCACAAACTTTCTGTTCTCACAGCTCTGGATTTACAGTGCCTGTGTGATCCTTTCCCAAGACTCAGGAACCAAAGACAAGTAACTGTTCCTGGAAATCTGGGCCAGGATACCATGCAGAGGGCAGCTCTGATGCCCAGTGTTTGCTGAGAGCCACATTAGCCTTTGTTTCAGCCAAAACGATTTCATTTAGATGGATTTATCAATGTGCACCTTTTTAAAATTATTTATTTTTATTATTTTATGTGTATGGGTATATTGCTTGCATGTGTGCAAGTGAATCTGTGTCATGCAATCCCTGTGGAGATCAGAAGAGGGCATCTGATACCCAGATCCCCCTGGAACTGGAGTTACAAATGATTGTTAGCCACCATGTGGGTGCTGGGATTCAAACTCAGGTCTTCTGGAAGAGCAACAAGTGTTCTTAACTGCTGAGCTATCCCTCCAGACCCTTAATCTACATCTTCATTGATGATTCGTTGCTGTAATTCATACTGTTATTTTCAGCAACAACTTTATTATTGTTATAAAGTACAATGACAGTAAAATGTTATAAACTTCTTAAAATCGATTTGGAGTACACTAATAAATGAAATTGCAACATGCGAATATTATATGTAACATATTAATCCTAAGCATGCAGGCAGTGCTCACCTCATATTTCTGAAGTAGCTAGCGAGCAAAGTAAACACTGTTTTATTTTGTATGAGGTTCCACAACAAGTTGTGGGACAAAGTGTGGCTGTCGAGTCGTTCATCTAGCATCCTCTGAGTACATATGGAGCACTGTACTGGGTGTTTAACAATGGTATATATCTTAGTCAGCTCGAGCTGCTATAACAAAATACCACAAACCAAGTATTTTCTGGCTTGTAGATGGTCACCTTACTTTACCGGGGGGGGGGGCGGGGGGGGGGAGAGGAGAGGCAAAGACAGAGGTAGAGACACAGAGATCAAGATTGCCCAGTGTCTTTCTCCATAAGAACACCCATATTCTATTGGGCTAGGTCTTTACCTTTAGAGTTTCATTTACTTGAATTATGTTCTCAGAGTTTCTGTTTCCAGATTAGTCATATTGGGGGTTTGGGATTCAATTTACAGATTTGAGGAGGATATGTTTAGTCCATAACACTTCTATATAATCCTCAACAGAACCACATTTTACAGATGGGGCAACGGGGGCTCAGCAAAGGGATTTCACACTGGTACATCATTACAGAGACAAGTTTCAAATGAGAATTGATTACAAAATCCCTACTTTTCCACTAGCCAGATCACTATCTGAATTAGCTCAGTGGTATCAAAATGATATACAAATGAGAATAGAAGCTAACTTTGCTTTGTGAGTGACCACATACTCTGAGCTAGTCTGTTTTCTGTGGGCTTGTTCTAAAAGATGTGCTCAACACAAATCAATATTACTTAGCATTTATACATATTATAAGGCAAGTCACATTGAAAAATGTGAGAGTTTTAGGTATGATCAGATTCTTGGAAAATTAGTCTTTTTTCCCACTGTGAGAAACATTTATTATAAAAGGCAAAAAATAACCTAAGATCTATAAGATTTGATGATAGAAGAAATGAGGAGTGATAGTTAAAATATTCTTCACAGAGTTGGAGAGATGGCAGAGGACCCAAGTTCAATTCCCAGCACCCACATAGTGGCTAACAACTGTCCCTAACTCCAGTTCCAGGGAAATCTGACTCTTCTGACCTGCATGGGAATTGCACAACATGTGCAGACAATACACTCATATACATAAATAAAAAGTAATAATAGATAAGACATTTTAAAATATATAAAAAATTCTACACGAATTTAAATGTGTTCACATAGGCTAATTGAATATTTCTGTCAAATATTTCAAGTATATTTAAAACTTTCAATGCAAATGTAATATAGTTATATTATCAATTTGAGCAATAGAAAATACATACAAACCAATATCAATATATGTCCATGTATCTTTATAAGAAAACTCTTAGACACTAAATCCAGAACTTGATTTTTTCCAGTTAATATCCAAGTTATGTATTTTTTCAAATTGCTACTAAATAAATTGACCTTTCTGTGAAGCAATGTTCTATGCTTTGGCAGGCAGGTATTTTACTTTTTAACTATATCATAGACAGTAAAACTCACTTCTTTTTTACTGTTTTAATAGTTTAATATTTTAGAGTTTATTTATTTTACTATTTTTTCCATTTAATTTTATATTACTCCAAAATATACATCTATACACTCGCACATATACCAGGTTTACAAAGTCTGAAAATAAACCATAGGTTAATTCCAAAACACATTTATGGATTCACAGTTTAACAGTAAACTTGCATGCAGGTAAAAAGACATTTAACTTTACATTTCTAAATTACATAGCATGTTGATGTATGTTTTGGTGTACTTTCAGTAGAGCTTATTTTTTTCTAATAAATCTTAGGACTAAGGAAGATAGAGACATAAACTTGGAGCTACATCTGTAGTAATAACAGTCAATGTGATATTATTTTTACTAACAAGTTACTCACCTTGACTTACGTATAAGGATTTGGTACTAGGATCCGCAAATGTGGGATACCATGTGTCATTTGATTTCTGAGACTGTGTTACTTCACTTAGCATAATAGCTTCTAATTCCATCCACTTACCTGCAAATTTCATGATGTCATCTTTTTTTACCACTATATAGAAATCCAGTGTGTAAATGTACCACATTTTCATTATCTACTCATCAGTTGAGGGACACTTGGGTTGCTTCCAGCTCTTTGCTATTGTGAGAAGAGTAGTAGCAATAAACATGGTTGTGCTCATATCTCTGCAATAGGATGAATCCTTTGGGTATATATACCTAGGAGTGGTATGACTGGGTCAAATGATAGGTTCATTTTCAGTCTTTTAAGAGTTCTCCACAACGCTTTGCATAGGGGTTTCATGAATTTGCAATTCCACCAGCAGTGAATGAGTGTCCCCATTTCCCCACAACCTCTCCAGCATTTGGTATCATTTGTTTTCTTGATCATAGCCAGTCCTACCAGGATATGATGAAATCTTAAAGTGGTTTTAATTTGCATGTCCTTAATCACTAAGGATGTTGAACAGGTTTTAATGTTTTAGACATCTTTATTTCTTTTCTTGAGAAGTCTCTCTAGATCTTGTTTTCTTGGACCTTTGGTTGTGGTTTTGGTTATTTTTTTTTTTTTTGAGTAATTTATCTACTCTGGATGTTAAACCTCTGTCAGATGTGTCACTGGTGAAGGTTTCCTCCCACTCTGTGAGTTTTCTCTTCACTTCTTTATTTTGCTGTACAGAAGCTTTTAGTTTTCACTCGTTGATTGTTGGTCTTATTTCCTGTGCAACTGCTGTCTGATTTAGAAAGTCTTTTTCGCCAGCTGTGGTGGCACACGTCTTTAATCCTAGCACTTGGGAGGCAGAGGCAGGCAGATCTTTGTGAGTTCAAGGCCACCCTGGTCTACAGAGTGAGTTCCAGGACAGCGGGGCTACAGGGAGACCCTGTCTCAAAAAGACCAAAAAAAAAAAAAAAAAAAAAATGAATCTTTTTCTACACTAGATCTTGTAGGTTACTGCCAATGTTTTCTTCTAAAATTTTCAGAGTCTGAACAAAAATTTTCACTTCTTTTGGCATACTTCTAATCCCAGTCTCAGTTCAAACAATTAAGAACAACTGTTTGATACCAAACATGCCCATTATTCTCTCAGTGAACCGAATCAGCTAACTGGCGTTCACTAAACCTTCCAATACCTGAAGATTGCTAAATCATGTCCAACTAAACCTAAGGGATAAATTATGTGAAATGTATAGCTTTTTATAATTTTTGAGCTAAATCTTTGCAAATCTCGACTACCTATTTTGACTTATTTTCTTCCACAGTGGAGAATCTTCTATAAGTCCATGTGTGGCAACTTAGATATTGGTCACTATAGCAAAGCATAAAGAATAAAGAAAATTTTGATGAAATGTGTAATCTCCTGGGCAGAAAATGGTAATATGGTAGACTCAAAGGACAGCCAGCTCAGCCCCCATAGTGTCCGTTTGTCTGAACTTATGAGGTAGCATTCTTTTTGGTTTGACATTTTTTAAATGATCCAACTGGAAGTAAGTCAATTTTTTCTGTCAATAATTCATTAAAAATGCCAGTCACATAAAGCAACTGAAGACAGACCATCTGCTTTTCCAAAAACCTCAACTACATAAAGAGCAAGAGGGACTGTGCTCCTTGGGCCTGGGCTGGGATGGATGTCCCTAGGAAGGCCCAGCCTCCACACTGTACCTCGGCCCCGCTTCTTCACCTGGACAGTGGCAGGGCCATTCTGAGCTTGCCGTTTCTCCTCCTTCCCAGAGCTGTTAGGCCCTAAGGGTTAACCTACTTCTCCTAGAAACTTCAGAGATTTGCCATAAACAATGAAACAGCTGCTTTGCACGCTGCAAATGATGGGAGCTGTCTCTGTTTATCATTTATTTTTAATACTAATTGAGAATGCTTTTAAATAGGTGTTTAAACAATCAGACCTTTGCATCGAGACGAGGGCGGGGGAGGGGGGACAAGGGCTGAGAGTGTGGAATTTTTCCAGAGAAAGTTCTGTTTCTGATATTTAAGATAAATGGATTTTTTTGGTCTTTTTGAGATGGGGTCTCCCTGTAGCCCCAGCTGTCCTGGAACTCACTCTGTAGACCAGGCTGGCCTTGAACTCACAAAGATCCTCCTGCCTCTGCCTCCCTAGTGCTAGGATTAAAGGCATGCACCACCACCCCCAGCAAGATAAATGGATTTTTAAAGCTACTTCTTCTAGAAAAATGATTTACAGAAAAGTTACTTGATTCCCTAAAAAAAAAAAAAATTGGAGAGAGAGTGAGTGATTTAGAACCCAGCCAACAGATGCAAGTGCCCAGTGCAAGCTGCCCTTGTTCTACATACTCAGGCTCCTTCAAAGAGCAGAGCTGTCCAGAACTGCCCTCTTGGAGCCTCCCTACTTTCAAGAACATAGACAATACAAGCCAGATAAGTAAACGGTAAAGTGTATAGGAAGATGGGACATCTTACAGAGGAAAAGAAGGTGAAGGATAGAGGAACTACGATCAGGGTTTCTTGCAAAATGACTGAGTACCTAGTGTGATGTGCAGGGAGGCTCCCTCTTCACAAAAGAGATTGTGCCAACCCCTTCTTTATATCTTGTTTCATGAGCGGTGACAAAATGTCCTTCTATAAAGATCCCCCTTCTCTGGTTCTGTCCTTATAGTAATAGCTCGTATTTATGGCAACTTGAAGCCTGAGAGCACAGTGTTTAAAGCTGAGCTGCTTTTCTTGATGAGAGGAATAAGACACCATGATACAGCTTTAGATACATGACTGGTCTTTGTACTTGGCTTATAACTGAGATGACAGGATCTTTACATTTTTACTAATGGCAAAGCTTCATACCAAATTATTTAAGTGGCTGGGTAAAATGGGAACAAGCTCTATCTCTAGGACTGACTGCAGAAACACTCGGCAGCAGGATGATTTGCCGCGTACTACCAAGCATAGCATTGCTCCGTCATAAAGAAACAAAATGTACCCAGTTGCACTTATTAAAACTTTCAAGCTAACTCGGAAACTTTCCTTGTATCTTCCTTTTTTTTTAAACGAAAGCATATATCACATTGACTTGCCTTGGGGTAAACAGATCGATTCTACAGGGTGCTAAATTATTCCCTAGAACAGTTGGCAACCGGAAGATGAATTTAGCTATGTCAAGCATATGTGGAGTGTGCATCCTATAATGCTTTAAAAATGAGTCACCTGCATGACAAGTGAGGAGATTTAATGCCAAATGGCTGTGCTAGCCAGCAGGAATCAGCTCCCATTTTACACTCTGTTGAGTTTGGAGGTCACTCTGGTCTCCAAGCACCAAGAACAGCCTTCTCTTCTGTCCTTTGCTCAATTTCAGGGGGAGTTCTGGGACATCTGACTGGTGTCTAGAACCATGGCAGTTTTATTTGATTTTATATTAAAACAAAACAAGAGGAATAAATAAACGCAATAATCATGAGACTAATACGAACTTACACTAACACAGGAAGGAAGATGTACTATTCATTTTAGAACTAAATTTTGCTACCTTTTTTAGTTGGATCTATTCATGAAGTTCCATTGTCTTCCAGAGAATTAGAATTTGCGTGTTGAAAGGAAATGTGGTCCTATGCAATTTAAACACTTTATTTTTAGATAGGTTTCTATAGGAGATTTTCACACATATTTCTTGTTGGTTGATTCTTGTCACAAGATGGACGACTGCAAGGAGATGAGCTCAAAGAAGAAATTGTTATCAGAACACATAATTTTTGATTGTTTTGTTTCTTGGTGAGATCGTGGCTTCCTTAGAGCTGAGTTTGCATCAGGAAATAGGTAATTGGAGATGGAGAGCACTGATTGCTCTTGCAGAGGACCCAGGTTCAGTTCCCAGCACCCACAGAGCAGTTAACAACCATCTGTAACTCCAGTTCCAGGAGATCCATTGCCCTCTCCTGGCCTCTTCAAGTTTGTGTCCACATGCTACACTTACATATATTCAGGCAAAATATCCTTACATATATAAAATTTTAAAAATGAATGATTTTTTTAAAAAAGAAGCAGGCAATCACAGTGTTCTTGTTAAGAAGGATGCACAGCTTGGGGTAGCGGTTCACCCCTGTAATCCCAGCATGGGAAAGCTAAGGGAGAGGATTGTCACAAGTTTGAGGCCAGTGTGGACTGAGTAATGAGACCATGCTCTCAAAAAGTAGAGGAGGAAAGATGAGGAAGAGGAGGAGGGAAAGGAAGAGAAAGGGGGAGGAGAAGGAAGAAGAGGAAGAGCAGTTTGTTGGTTTCATCTGGTTTGGTCTTCCTGATGTCATCTAAATCTGAACATAAAAGTCCAGGACACAGCAATAGCTGAACTCACTGTCAAGTCTGAGATTACCCTAGAAGCAGGCTTCCCATGGGGTCTGCATCCCTTAGGCTCCATCGAGTGCTGATTTGTGGAATCACATTACTCCTACTCAGTTCTCTGAGTTTAGGCATATGAGAAGTACATGGAATCTGTTCCCTTCAAATTCTCATCTCTAAACCACTGTAGTCGTGGCGCCATCTTTATATCCATATACCACCTCGTCATTCTTATGGATGTCTCCTTGAAAACAGAAACATACATAGTGTGTGCATAAAAATTGTTCTAAATAAAATGTCATGATATGTACAAGTGCAACCCCGGACAGACAGATTTTGTGGACAGTTTACCTCCAAATCTGAGTTTTATCAAAACATTAAACAGAAATGTACACATTTCCTCCTAAGCCAAAATATAGTGAAAATATAATGTTGAGCCCTTACCTTTAAACTATTCACTCATTCTAATTAGTTCTTTTAGCTATAGGAAAAGAAAAAATTGACTTAAATGTAATTAAATGAACTCACCAGATAGTGTGTAAGGTAAACATCAGAGCATTTCCTTAACCTGGGCGCATTCTTTTGCTATGGGGCCACTGTTCCCACCTCTACCCACTAGATTGCAGGAGTGCACACATCCTTCAGTTGTAACAACCAAATATATCTCCAGATACTGCAAAGTGCCTCTGGGGAAAGGGAAACAAAATCGCTACTGGTATATATCACAGATAAACAGAACCACAGTGTAAGACAGGGGTTTAGAATGGCGTAGACAGGGTTGTGAGGGTGGCAAAGCTGGACCTGACAGGGAACAGCGTGTTGAGGAGGCGATAGGGAAGAAGCTAGACTGGCTGGCTCTTGAAGTCATAAGATTTCAAGTTAAACTATCATTTGATTATTGGTTTTACTTCAATGGTATCTAATCCAACTGGTTTGGGGGGGTTGAAGTGTATCTTCTTAATTTCATAGGTGTTGAAATTAACAAATATACAAAAATTAGAATTTGTTCACAAATTAGAAAGTGAGAAAATTGAAATGATTTTATTTCATTCTTTAAATGAAGATTGAATGAGTTCTGAACTTAATAATGTGAAAATTTAAAGCATCTGGAAGTCATTTGATTGAGTGTAAGCTCAATGTTCTTCATTTATAAATGCCACAAAGACATATGGCATTGTTTTACTGAAAGGGAAATAATATATAGGACCGGCATTAATAATGCTACCATATGGCAGGCTTTCTTCCTAATCTCTCCCTCTCACATGAAAAAAAAAACTCAACTGCATATCACAATCTCTAAAAGCTTTCCATTATTCCTAATTTATCTTTTATCAATGCACAAAACTACACACAACTGTTTTTCAAACATTTGATGAATCTTCCATTTACTCTTTTTTTTTTAAATAGCAATCTTTTTTTTAATTTTTTTAAATTTAATTTTATTTATTTCTGTATGTGTATGAATGTACTGTCTGCATGTAGGTTTGTGCACCCGGGTCGTGCAATGCCGCGGAGGTCAGAAGAGGGTGTCGGATTCCCCTGGAACTGGAGTTCTCCTGGATTTGGAGTTTCAGACTGCTCTCGGCCGCCATGTGGGTGCTGGGGATCGAACCCGGGTCCTCTGTAAGAGCGGTCGGTGCTCTTAACCGCTAGGCCATCTCTCCAGCCCCTTTCCATTTACTCTTAACTTTGAAAATATTACCTTTCTCAAAGGAAGTGACTTTCTGAGTTGTATTATGCTTGGAAATCAGATACCATCACGTGCTGCTGTGTGGACCTGTCATTCTCTCCTTTTAGCAGGCTCCGGATTTTTCACAGATGTCTTCTCAGAAGACTTGCTCTTCGGTTCTCCTTCAGCAAATTTTCATTCTCTCCCTGAGACATAATTGTGTGAATATGTGAATATGACTACATAGCAAACTAACGAATAGGACTGGCAGAAAATGCATGTGGATATTAAACTTAACTAGGAATGCACCATGAATCAGATTATATCATGAGCTTGATTACATTATACATTTCAGACATCTAAATATCAAATACTTTCAAGAAAACATAAATGTGTGAATCAAAAAATGGTCGATATGGTGCCTGGAGAGGTGGCTCAGTGGTTAGCAGTGCGTGCTGCTCTTGCAAAGGATCTGAGTTCAGCTCCCAGCACCCACATTGGGTGGCTTACAACTGCCTTATGAAACTCCAGCTTCAAAGGGATCTGATGCCTTTGGCCTCCTTGGGAGCTCACTCACGCACATGCACACATACATACACACACACACACACACACAGAGAATATTTTTTAAAAATAAAATAAATCTAAAAATGTTATCTAGATGAGGAAATACTCAGATCACTAAAGACATGTCCCAACAAGATCTAGTGTCTAGCAAGCTCTATAGTATATAGAAGACCTTTTTTTTTTTTTTTTTGGTGTTTTTGAGACAGGGTCTCCCTTTAGTCCCAGCTGGCCTGGAGCTCACTCTGTAGACCAGGCTAGCCTTGAACTCACAGAGATCCACCTGCCTCTGCCTCCCATGCTGGGATTAAAGGCGTGCCCACCTCACCTGGCTCATAGAAGACTTTTCAAATTGAATTTTGCCGTTATGTTTTTTTTTTCTTTCTTTGTGACTCTGGACGTCTATTGTTAATTATTCATAGACATTACCTTCAAGGTCGGTTTCAAGGAGGGCCCTATGAACAGGCAGTAAGTAGTCTGATATAACTATGCTGGGAGAAGAGACAGTAGTCCCAGTACTCTCTCAAGGATTCCCTCTAGTATTAGAATCGGTTCTGAAGACAAACGGCAAAAAAGTCTTATTTCAGAGACTATGCTGAAGTCACTCTAAGTTGATTAAAGATGCAAATTATGGCAAAGTGTAAGTCCAGGGGAAAGCTTGGTAAAATAAATGGAAGGTGATAGAATATTTGGAACAGAAACACCTACATTAAGTTTTATTTTTAAACTGAGGAAGGTGTACCAGATGTTCTGTGGGCTCACTTTTGGGTGCATCATAATTTTTCTTTGTTTTTGAGCAGATATGAAATAAATTAAAGCTCTTTCACAACTGTGCAACAAAAATAGGGACAGAAAGCAAATGACATGCATGCTAGATAAAGCACTATCTAAAATAATTGCCATAAGCTATTTGGAGATTTATTGTGAATTAGATTGCAGGAATGTACAAAAGTGGCAGCTGTCACTTCAAAAACAATATAATTTATTTAAAAATGGATCTGTATGCACTGCTTAGATTGACAGGTCTTTAAATTTTAATGATAATTTTATCCCTACCTCCCCCAAGCTCCAAGATTTTATGTGCCATTTGCTTTGGGATTTTCCTTGAGTTAAAAATTGAACAATCTTATTGCAGTACAGAAAGGATTTCATTATTACTTTCAGAGGTGACCTTCCAGATTCTCTTAGGACAGGAAAATAGCCTTTAACAACATCACTCAAAACCTATCTTCTTATCCTGCCTTCACCTGATCCTGCCCTTCCAAATGTTCTAGATTTTTTTTTTTGACATTTGTCTCCTTGACTTTGCTAGCCAGAGTTGGTGATGGGGTATGTGGAGCTCTTTGGAATCATCTTCTCTATTTGCTTCTTGCTTCTGCCTTTCCAATGCCTGTAAATTGTCACGAAGGCTTTTAAGGACAGGAGTTAACCTCTGATGATGGAACTGGAATTTCTTTATTTCTTTAGTAACAGCCAACAGCCTTATTCACATTCCTCTACCTGATGAGCATCTAGTCACACTGACTTCTTTGGGATGAAATATGCCATGAGTCTTTTAGAGCCTGTCTTCATTTATCATTACATAATAACTATGAATCAAATATTAAAAAGATGCTCAAACAACATCTAGAGGTGCTTTAGGGCTGTGTTAGATGCAGACCAAGATGCTAAACATTGAAATGGTTTGCTTGACTTCACAGAACAATGCATATTTCATTCCTGTGTTCTAAATGATTTCTATTTTACACAGTACCGAGAACCTGCTCTAGTTGGATTTCTGTTGTTGTGATAAACACTGTGACAGAAATCAACTTAGAGCAGGAAAAGGTTTATCTGACTCACCTTCCAGGCCACAATCCATCATTAAGGGAAGTGAGGACAGGAATTTAAGCAGGAATTCAGAACAGAAACCCCGGGGGAACACTGCTTGCTTGCTCCCAAGCTCACACAGCTAGCTTGCTTATATAGCCCCAAACCACCTGCTCAGGGAAATGCCCCGCCCACAGAGGGCTGGGCCCTCCTCCATAACTAACAATCACAGCAGTGCCTCACAGACATGCCTACAAGCCAGTCTGATCTGGGAAATCCTCCTCTGAGACCCCCTTCTCTGCTAGGCTGTGTCAGGCTGACAGTTAAAGCAAATAAGGACAGAGCCCGAACAGCATCGAATCAAAACTGATAAATAATAGTATAAAATAAAGTCTTTTGAGTCATCAAGGAGTTTACATGAGGTTTGTCTGGGTTCCAAATGAATTTTGTTTAATCTCTAAATTTGCTGATGTTTTAAAAAGAACTCAAGATTTGACCTTAATTACCAAATGAAGCCAGGTGTGGTGGTGCATGCCCGTAATCTCAGTATTTGTTAGGGTGATGCAGGAAGATTACTCTTAAGTTCAAGACCAGCCTGGGCTGCATAGCAAGACCCTGTCCCAAAGAGAGAAAGAGAAACAGAGGCACAGAGATAAAGAGACATCGACAGAAATAGATGAAAATTTTCATAAATCCCTAAACTTAACAATTTAACCATATTGGTTCCTTCCCTCTCTGCTCTGCTTCTCAGCTGGACACTATTTATTCTACCATCAATGGGTGTTTCAACGCAAACCCTCAAGCATCCTAGTTTTTATCATATCTCAGTTGGCATGAACAACAAAGGTCTAAGAAGCAATACGGCCAAAAGCCGAATGGAAGTGAAATAGCAATGGGAGATGGCCCTTAGTATATGACCTCAGTTTGAGACAGATAAATATATAAAGCAAAAATTACTTTTTAAAAAATCCTTAAACACATTAAAACAACCAAAAGAATGAAAAAAAAAATCCTTAAACACAGGCCTTGGTGGTACACGCCTTTAATCCATTTAAGTACTTGGGAAGTAGAGGCAGGTGTATTGCTGTGAGATTAAGGCCAGCCTGGTCTTCATAATGAGTTCTAGGCAAGCTGGGGCTAGGGAGACCTTGTCAAAAAAATAGGGAAAAGAACCCTTAATATGATTGATCAGATAGAGGTGATCCACATCACCATTTTAAAGGTAAAACACCTTCTTTATGATGTGCACAGACCTGGACCCTCTGTGAGAGTAGCCAGTGCTCTTAACTGCTTGAGCCATCCCTCCCATCCCCAAGATGAAGCATTTTTATTTTGTTATTTTTTTCCAATTGAAATGTCTGAGATGAGAGAAAGCATGTTGTGATATTTAAGCAAAGTATTACAGAAATAATATCTACATGTAGGATGAATGTCTGTTAAAGATGATACAAAGAGACATAAAAGTGAGTTTGTCAATTTTTAAAATACAAATTTTGAGGATTTTCTGGAAATTACAAGGGTTCATGTAGGTTCTCATAAGTATTTGTAAAAATCTATGGAATGTACAAAATCCACAGTGAAGTCTAATACCAACTCTAAACTTTGAATGACAATTCTGTGTCTATGAACTTTATCAACTGAACATACAGGAAGTATCAACACCTTGGCTCTTCTCACAGGTGGCATCAAAAGTCATCTGGCAACTCTGCATTTTGTCCTTGTTTGTGCCATGACACATTTAAATATAAATTCTGTTTAAAATAATAAAAACTTAGGCAAAAATAAATAATCATTAGCGTAATTTTTAGAATCTTTTTTTATTTTTTTAAAGATAAATAATATTTTGTTTTATTATGCTGGGTTATCATACAAGTATATGATATACATTGAGCATGTTCCCCTCATACATTCTACCCTCTTCTCACTCCCACTTCTACCTCCAGTTAGTACTTTGTTGCCCAGTTTTACTGCAACTTTTACCTCATAAAGACAAATAGCATTTTAACAATATTGTCCATATTCCATGATGGTCACATATATATAGATGTGTCTTTTTAAGTATTTTATTTTAAAAGGATGACTGTATTGCCTGAATGTGTGTAAGTGTACCCATGTCATTCAATGGTCAGAAGAGGGCATTGGATCTCCTGGAACTGGAATTATAGGCAGTTGTTACTGTCATGTGGGTGCTGGGAATCAAACCCAGGACTTCTGCAGGAGCAACCAAGCTCTTAGCCACTGAGCCATCTCTCTCTCTTTCTCTTTCTCTCGCTCTTTCTCTCTCTCTCTCTCTCTCTCTCTCTCTCTCTCTCTCTCTCTCATCAGTAGGACATTGTTGTTTTGCTATGCTCAGAGCAGTCCAGGGCTCATGATTCCTACTGTGCCATTAAGAATACTCAGATGATATTGACAGTTTCCATGTCTAGAACTTTTTTTACCATCTCACACTGAACCTCTGGACTCCTTATATAACCCCACAGCCTTCCCTTTATCTTGATGTTGGTAGCTACTATTCTTTCTGCCTCTATAAATTGGACAACTCTAGTTTCCTCATACAAGTAGAATCATACCATACTGTTC
Source organism: Rhizomys pruinosus (assembly GCA_009823505.1). Taxonomy (NCBI): domain Eukaryota; kingdom Metazoa; phylum Chordata; class Mammalia; order Rodentia; family Spalacidae; genus Rhizomys; species Rhizomys pruinosus. Next base: position 2,279,072 of record VZQC01013319.1, on the reverse strand, counting down.
TCAAGGTTTACCCATATTATAGCATATATCAGCA